>JAVSCE010006992.1:0-343331 GCA_032199065.1 Smutsia gigantea
AAACTGAGACTCACAGAGGGTTAAGGGCTTTGTCTAAGGTCATACAGCCCATGAGTAGCAGAGCTAGGATTAAAATGAAAACCAAGGCCTTTCTACTGCAGAGGCCAAACATTCAACCTCTATGTGCTGCCTCTCAGTCGGTCCTTTATTCATTTAACAAATATTTATTAAGCACCTACTTATGCACATGCTGGTTCAGGTACTGGGAAATGGCAAACAAAACACATAAAAACCTCTGCCCTCACAGAGCTTGAGGGTTGGACAGTAGATAAGATGAGTAATACATACATATGTGTGGTCTATTTATTGGTGCTAAGTGCTAAGAAAAGCCAAGGAAGTGGGACAGAAGTGTCAAGAGGTGAGGTCACATCTTTGTAGGGTGGCCAAGGAAGGACCTTGAGAAGGAGACAACTGAGAAAGGCTCAGAAGGTAGTGAGGGAAATAATTATATGGATAGCTAACGGGAAAGTGTTCCAAAGGGGAGGGAGAGCAGGTACAAAGGTCCTGAGGTGGGAGCCTTCCTGGTATGTTTGAGCACAAGCAAGGATTCCTGTGTGGCTGGAGAGTCCTAGGAGATGAGGCCAGAGAGATAAACATGGGCTAAATAATAACCCTTATGGGCCATTATAAGGACCTTGGCCTTTTCTCTAGTGACATGGGAAGCCATTGTCTGAACAGAAGATATACACGGTCTGTCACAGTTTTACAGGCCCACCAGGCTGCTTGGTTGAGAAGAGAGCAGAGATGGGAAAGAACAGAAGACGAAAGAAGCAGTTATAAACCTAGTGAAAGTCATGAGAGAAGATCCCTAAGCTGGAACAGCATCAGAAGATGGATAGATGAATTCTGCAGTCTGCATCATGGATGGTTAGCAGGGACTACAGGTTGTATCTCAGGGCAACAGAAGGGTGGGGTCAGGGTCACCTAGAGGTTGAAAATGAGCAGTTCCCCTAATGACACTGGGGAACTGGTCTCAACACAGCTCCAAACGGGGTTGGGTGTTGGAGATGAGCAGGTGGGTACCTTTCTGCAGTCTGACTGGAGAATAGGAGTCAGGTGGTTTAGAGTATTTGGGGCTTTCCCTCCTCTAGAGAGTTCTGAGCAGCACAGGGTCCTGTGAGTAAGATGCCCAAGCACTTTGTTTTGCCCAGGATTGTCACAGTTTATACCTATTGTCCAGGCATAATTACTATGAACAACCCCTTTCACTATCAAAGTGCCCTACAATAGACAGTGAACTCTACAGTCGCCCTACCTATTAGGCTTACTACTAAAGTCATTCTTTTCCAGAGATTCTTTTTTTCAGACATTTTTCCAGGGGTGTAAAACACAGGGTAGGGGCAGTAAAGCCCGTGTCCATAAAGAAAGGCAGCGATAGCTGATAAGTAGCAGACACACATTATTATTATTATCATCGTCACCCAAACACGACATTTAAATGCAAAGCATTTACTTCATTCTGTTATTTGATCAGCATCTGTGGAAGGCTCCAAAGTGCCAGGCACTGTAGTAAAAGCGAGAATACAGAGATGAGCAAGGCGCTGTCTCTCCAGGAGCTCCTGGGCTTTGTAACATTTGGGGCATCCTCCTGGCACTCAAGCATGCATTATCTCATTTAGTCTTCACACCAAGCTCACAGAGGCGTGTATTATTGCCTCATTTTGCAGGTTGGGGACCTACAGCTCAGAAAGGCACAATGATTTGTGTAAAAGCACACAGACTGAAGTCCAGGTCTCCTGAGCCCAAGTTCTTCTTTCCAGGGCTGCACCCAGCTATTTCTGACAAACCCATCTCTAAAGCATAATCCGTGTGCACTGTACATCCCTCTCCCACTTCCAGTTTGCAGCTTCAGTGACATGCTTGGATCAACCGAAGAAGAATGAAATGTCTGGCAGGGGGAAAGTAAGGAGGAGAAATCTTTTCAGTTTCTCTGTGGGAAACACTTTCTCCCTGAGGATAGATTGTTATGTTTTGGCTGTCATGTATAATGCTGGATTGGAAGGGGGAAAAAAAATCCATGTTCTCATCTCAGCCCTTGATTCACTGTGTGATCTTGACCGAACCACTTACCATCTCTGGGCCTTAGTGGTCCCACTTCTGACATAGGCTGAGTTATTGCTCTTTATTCCATGGTGGTCAAAGGGATGAAAATGAGGAAGCAGGGCTGGCTTCTTGAAGACCTGCAGGATGGAGATGAACAGTGTGGTGAAACGGATGTTGGGAGATAGTCCTCTCTGGCAAACTATCCGACCCCACACCCATATACAGTTTTTCCTTTGACATTTGGAAGAGTGCTCTGGACTGGTAACTGACAGCTTCCTTTTGCACAGTTCCTTTCCTGAGCCCCATCCCTGGAGGCCCTCTGACTCCTCAGGCTATTTATGGCACCTCCTGGGGCCTGAATCCTGGCTGGCCCCTGGCTTTCCCTTCCAAGTCAGACCAGTTTCCCTGCTGGCCCCAAAGAGGAGCAACTAATCTGGGGGATAAGGTGCCTGGAGCATGACTCCTCCCACAGCAGCTGCCACTATACTCTTTTTAGGGCAGGCGTTCCCCATCCCCCATGTTAACACTACTGAGTTCACTTCTATCAGAACACCCCTCCTGCAGAGGCAGAAACTTGGAAATAAGGTATCTAGTTCAAGGACACACAAGGAGTCAGTGGGGTGCTGGGATTTGAACCTAGGCCAGCCAGCCTCCACGCTGCATGCTTTCCCCACTGTGTTATCCTGCCTGGAATTGAGTAGTGGTGAGAGCTGACACTGGCACAGCCCTTACTGGGGGCCCAACACTGGTCTCTATGGGGCATGGAAATGAACTCATTTACTCCTCACAGGATGTTGGGGTAAGTACTGTTGTTATCCTCATTGTATTGTGAGGAAAGTGAGACCAGAGAGGTTAAGTGACTTGCCCTAAGTCACACAGCCAGAGAGAGCAGAGCTATATGCTTCCAAGGTCATGCTTATATCCCCTTCACCATTCAGTCCTACTGCTTCCAAGACCCCCAAGGCCAAGCTCTGAGGGTGGGGTCAGAAGGGGACTAAGGCGACAAGGAGTTTTTGCGGGGAGATTGGACTTTGGAAGCACTTGTTATATGAGGTGTGCACGCATGCGTGTGCAGTGGGCGTACGTTTAGACACCAGACAGCTGGTGACCAAGGATGGACACCAGAAAGGGAATTCTCCCCATCTGTCCCTGCAGAATTCTCCCAATTCTCTCTAGGGGGCAGTGGCTAGAAGGAACTGAATTAGGCCCAGGATAAGCTGCAGTCTGTTCTCCTCTGTCTCCTTCCCATTGGTCATTTCAGAAAACATTTGGAGGTTCTAGGAGGCGGCTGAGAAGGAGAGGACAGGTCAGGCATGGCCATTCCTTGGGTCTCTGCCGGATGCCTAGCTGCCCTCACTGGGAAGGGAATAGAAAGGCCAGGAGGGGGCTGGTGGAAAATAGAAGCTTCACCAGGGGAAGGTTTAAATTCTTACTCTGTGAAAGAAGACACCTTGGGAGCGAGTTGATGGAGTGGGTGCTTTATGTGCAGGGACAGCTGGGACCCCAACAGCCTGTTGCCCCAGAGACCCAGCTCAGGCATGTCCGCCCCTCTGTCACTACTGAGATGAGGTACACAAACAACGGGCTGCAGGCAGCAGACAGTCCCCCTGGCAGGCAGGAGCCTATGCCCTCCGGCAACCACTCTGTTGACATAAACATGAGGTGTCCCGAGCTTTGGCCCATGTGGGGAGGGGGCCAAGGGTCTCCCAGGGTCTGAGACTGAGATGGAAGAATGCACTAAGATCACAGGGCAGGCTAGAGTTTTCAATCTGGTCCTGGGTAGGACACAACGCTTGGCTTGCCATGCAGAACACCCTGCCCCAGGCAGAATGGTGACACTCGGGACTTTGGTCCTGGTCACCACGGCCCTCCAGTCCAGCAGCCACTCCCAGCACCACCTGGCTCATGCGGCTGGTGCCTTGAGTCTTTGAGGAGAAGGATCTGATAAGAATCGTGCACATTAAGATGACTAATAGTGTTCTGCTTTGTAGGGGTGTCTGCAGGGCCAAAGAACCTACTTTGGAGAAAGCAATAAACTTAACAATCAACTTTTGAGAGGTGACTTTCAGCCCTTAGAATGAAAAATGGGAGGAGTAGGTACAGATGGAGGGGCTAGCGGCTTTTCTGGTGTTCCTCTGAGCAGATGATTTCTGCGTGGGCTGGGGGACCTTGGCAATATAGTTGCTAGAGGGGTCAGTGAGGCTGAAGAGACACCACTGAGGCCCTGGGTGAGACACAGAGCTTCTCCCGGCTTGCCCGCTAGAAGAGGGAGTGGGCCTCAGTGGGAGAGGGTTCCTGACAGCTAGGGACAGGGAAGGAGCCTCCATGGACTCCACCATAGGATAAAAGAGGGAGGTCCCAATCTGAGGGGTTCCCGACCAAAGCTAGCCTTTGGATGGGTGACTTGTATGCTAATAAGGATCAGCAGTAAATCCTTAAAACAAAAGAGGGTTGTGCTTGTTTTCTGGAACTTCAAGAAAGAGGAACTTGGGGGTACAGGGGAACCCCAGGAGATAGAACAGATGTGGGTCCTGTCTAAGGGCTGAAAGTCACCTCTACCTGCCCATAGGTAGGAGGGGCCTGAGGCGCACAGGGAAACCACTTCCTGTGCTCTTCCCCCTCCCAGCCCAGCTGACCAACCTTTGTCCACTGGACATACCCCTACTTGTCTGCCTGCCTCACCTGCCCCCTGTGTCTCCATGCCACAGATATTTGCAAAGGGGGGAAGAATGAAGGGTTCAGGGAGGAGGAAAGGATGGTTGAGGGTACAGTAGAATGAGACAGATCGCCTCCTGGGGATGCTATTTTACCTGGTCCTGCTCCCTGCCTCTCCAGACATTGGGTGGGAGATCAACACAGTCCAAGAAGGGCTTATCTCTCCCCCACCCACTGAGTGAACCATATTCAGACAGTGTGTACCCTCTCAGGCAAATGGGAAAACTGCCCCAGGACAGAGAAGCACACACGCATGGTCTGGATGGTGGGATCCCAGGACACATCTGCAAAGACAGGAGGCAGCTCCGTCTCTATTTAGGCACAACTCTAGGTAACAAGAGGGGAGGGGCAGAGTGTACTCCAGGCTGGGCTCATGGCTGGAGTTGGGGTCAGGAAGGGCAAGAGGCCCAGCATGTTGGGCAACTGGGGGATTAGAGGCTCCCTCCCAGGTCCCAAGGAGCTGGTGCAGAAGGAGATTTTCAGGACTTCTTTGAGGTCAGAGGATGAGAATTGGAGGCTGGGATCTCATCCTTTCTGGCTATTTCTGCACAAAGCTAAGGAAGCCCTTTAGTTTGGCTCATATCATATCAGACAGTCATATTATTCCAGGCTTGGGACATTGCCCAAATCAAGCTTCCTCCTAGGGCCAAGTATCCAAAATAGGAGGCACCTGGAACCCTGGGTTTGTGGCATCAGCTTACCCCAGGGAGGTCCAAGTTATGTGGCAGGCATGGTGCATCTCCTTAGAGCATCAGTTTAACTCCTAGAATTAGCTGGCCACATGAATAAAATTGGTAGCAAGTATTTATAATGCCTATATGAGATGAGGGTGATAATATGATAATGACAATTACTTCTAGGGTGTTCTCTTGTTTAAGGTCATAGCAAAAATGGAGCTGGGATAACCCATGGGGTGTGTGGCTCCCCAGTCCATCCTCAACCGGTATTTATAGATTACATTATAAATTTCAAACAGCTACATGTATAAATGCATTTATAAATTCCACTAAAACCAGTTTAAAAATATTTGATTAAGGTAAAGACAAAAATCTACATGAATATGTAAGGAAAAGAGCCCGTCATTTTGTGTGTGTGTGTTTCAGGCTAGCCCACAGACCTGAGGGATAGGTCATTCACTCTCCTGGCTTTTAGGAACTTCGGGAAGTCGGCCAGGGTCTCGGAGCAGGCTGGGTGTCCAATTGTAGCGTGAATCAGAGCCATGTGTGCTTATTAAACGTGTGGCCTCCTGAGTTCACCTCCTCGGAAAGCTAACATTTATTAAGCACTTTCTCTGTACCAGACACCTTTTTTTAATTATCTCATTTATTCTTCCCCCAAATTCTATGAGGTCCCCATTTTACAGATGAATAAAATGAGGCATAGACAATGAAGCAAGCTGTACCAGGTTACCAGTCAACAAATGAGAGTCAGTATCCAAGCCCAGGCTGGTCTGACCCCAGGGCTGGAACTGCAAATCACTGGTCTCTGTATGGTCCTCATTCCCCAGGATGATCTGACCCCACGGGGCTGGAGTGGGGCTGGATTCCAGGCCTTCAACAAGTGGCCCAGGAGGTCACTGGGCCACACCTTGAGAAGCAACGTCCTGTGGCAGCTGTCTTCTGTCTGGCTTCTAATCTCAATTAGAACCACCTAAGAAATTTTAAAAACTACTAAATATCTTCCCTTTTACAAATAGAGGTTTTTTAATTGGTCCAGAGTGGCTTACAGGTGTTAGTGGGTACTGGCCACCATTTTCCTTTAACGGGACGATGTGTTCGTGTATCTAGTCAATCAACCAAAAATGATGTAGGAATACTTACCCTGTGCCCTATGCTGGGGACACAAAGGTGCATGGAACAGTGTGTGGGCCTTGCACAAATGCAGGTGACCAGCCTCCCTGGCTGAGCAGAGCCTGTCTTGAGAGGAGGAAGGGAGGATGCAGATTTCTCCTTGCTTGTTCTCCCTTGGTGAGCTCCAGAAAGAGCTAGCCTTGTCAAATGATGGTGTCCCTCTGGCTTCTCCCAACTGTGTGGTTCTTGGCCCCTACCTGAGAGGGCATAGTTGGTTCCAGACCGGGAACTCAGTTCACAGAACCACAGATTGTCCCAGTGGAAGGGACCCCTAGAGACCATCCATGCCTGAAGCTCTCAAATTCTAGTGAGCAGCTTGTTAAATCTGAAGATACTTGGAGCCCAGCCCTAAAGTTCTCATTTGTAGGTCTTGGGTGGAGTCTGAGGAAGTTGCATTTTTAATAAGCTCCCAAATGGCTCTGGAACACACTCGCACTGGTTCTCAGGCATGGGTGAGGCCCTGTGGAGTTTTAAAAATGCTGATGTCCAGGCCCATCCCTGGAGAGCTGGGCTGATATATTGAAAAGCTCCCACCACAGAGTGTCTGGGCCTTCCAGCTGGCCTTGCACAAGACCTGGGGATGCAGCCCTGGTGCAGCCACTCCTTGCTACCATGAGAGCTTTGAAACAGGAGAAGAAAACAAAAGGAGGGACAAGATGAAAATAAAGAAGCCAATGAGAGGGTTTGGAAAGAGAGAAGCAACAGAGAAGTCTGGACCAGCAGCTCCTACTGAATTCACTCATCAGCTTTTCTTACTATAAAAGTAATTAACAGGGGTAAAAAAACTAATAGTATAAGAAAACAAAAATAAAACAGTGATCTATAATTTTACTTAGCAGAGATCATCACAAAAAGTCTTAGTATGACATACATGATGTACAATATATATTGTGCAACCACATTATATGTTATAATATGGTGAATATAACATATTAATTGGAATAAATAAAATTTATTCATGTATATAATATGTAGTACCTAAAGTAATACATGCTATATAGTACATAACATAACCTAACGTATAATGTGATAATATAAACCTGACATGCATAATTACTATCCTTTTTCACTTTATCTACTTTTATCTACTTGCTCTTATGTCACTTTTCAGAAAGGTTTTTTCAGGCAATTAAAAACCCAAGCCCTAAATTTTTTGGCCAGCTTTGGGAGGACATGTGAGTTGGGTGGAGGGGATGTGCCCAACCTCTCACATACATGTGTGCATTCATTCACATGTGCACACATACGTACAAGCACTCCTGTTTCCCCCCTGCTGCCCTGGACACCATAAAGTCAGATACACACTTCCCATTATACCCTCAAACTCAGTAGCAGGGTTTTATTGATTGATATTACTAAATTAACATTTATTAATCCAGGATTATTAAATGCAAAATAAATTTCCTCCCTCTTTCCCCTTTCTCTGAATTCCAATGGAAATTGGCACTAGGGGACACAGGACAGTGGCTGCATTTGGGTGAGTCGCCTCAAGGGACTCATCAATCCCTGGCCACCAACCCCTGCCCCTAGCTCCGTGGACCTGTCTGCTTCTGTCTGCTGTCTCTCCCACCCCTCCCCTAGCATTCTCCCTCCTCTCCTGTGCCCTGGGGCCTCAGTCGCTTTTCTCCCCCGCTGGCTGAGGCTGGTGCTCTGGACAAAGGCTGTCCCTCCACAGCCGATAGGCGATGGAAGCGGTCATGGTGAGCCAGGCCAGGTAGGGCAGCAGGAGCAGGGCAGCCAGCTTGTTGATGGGGTGCCAGATCAGCGCTGTGCTCACCACCAGCCCGAAGAGCAGCAGCAAGTGGAGCAGGGCCTGGGCGGGGGCAGGGTGGTCAGGCAGGCTGCCTCGAGAACCAGGCCTTGCCCTTTCTTTCTGCAGCAGCCTGGACCCAGTGAGCCAGGCTCCTGGGCTCTGTTCACTCAGCCGGAGCTTAGTCTGCCCGCCTGCTACCTGCCTGTCTGCACTTGATTGGTCGACTGTGTTGTCGGCTTCTGGGGGCCTCACCTTTCCCTCCACTACTTCCACTGCCGAGCACTGTACACCTTACCAGACCAGGGGTGTGGGCTGCAAAAAAGAGGATCAGGACGGTCCAGCTGATGGTGAGCTGCACAGCATAGAGGCCAAGAGGCAGGGCCAGGGGCCGCCCAAAGCCCCCTCCCAGGTCCCTCCACACCAGGTAGGACGCATAGCTGTGGAGAGATGGTGACAGGTACACTCAGAAGGAGGGTGCTGTGTGGCAAATGGAGTAAGGCCTTTGGCATAAGGACTCTTGCTTACCAAGACGGAACCCCTGGGGGTGGAAATGGAGGCAAGAGGAGCCAGGCATCATCTGAGGGCAGGAGTTGGGCATGGTGAGGTGGGTGAGGGGGCGGGGAGATGGGGAGAGGGTGGAAGAAGAGGGTTGGCTGGAATGAGAGGCAGTCACAGAGGAGACTTACCATAAGAGGCACAATGGGGTGCCATCCCTTTAGAGGCCAGCAGGCAGCAGTACTTCAGGCCTAGAGGGACTTACTCCCCCCCCGCCAGCAGGTGCCAGGTTCATGCATGAGAAAAGGGTGCTTACCCCATGAGAGAGAAGATGGTCGTCCACACTAGCAGCAAGACTTTGTGAGGCGGGCACCAGGACAGTTTCCTCGGGCCATCACACCAGCCAGACATCCGACGGCCAGCAAGCAGCCAGACCACGATGGGTCCCAGGAGGGGAAAAGCCACAAAGATGGCTCCTTGAGGCCACATTCTCCTCAAGAGGCAAAATCTGGGTGGCAGAGAGCATGCTAGTGGGAGCCTCCTGCCAGTCCTCTCCCTGTGTCTGCTTGTCTTTCTCTACCTCCTCCCTGACACTGTTCCCTGGCCTGAGCCCCTCACAGGAGGTCTAGTAATAAAGCCTCCACTCCCGCCCCTCTCGAGCCAGCTCTCATCCCACACTGACTTGCCCCTTTTCTGGCTTCCATGCACTTGTTTTCTCCACACCACTCTTCTGGCACTCGGAGCGTCCTGTCCAGTATTGGTAAGTGCTTCTGAGCGGAAGGTCCCCCTCCTGCAATGTGTATCTGACTCTGACTCCTGGAGCTGAGGTCCAGGCGTGACCACCTTTACCTCCCACAGTGGGTGGCCCTTGGCCAGGTATATAGCAAGTTTTCAACAGGGACTGTGCCTTAGGTGGAATTCAACTGAGCCAACTTAACTAACCCGGAAGGACCATGTTTGGTGGGCAACAGCCAGAGATCCCTGGGGGTCTTTTCTAGTCAAGGATAGCCAGCCCATGTGCCCCAGGCTTATCTCACTACACCACACTGGCAAACTCAAGGGACCCGCCCAGCCCGAGCTCCTGCCCAAGTTCAAACACAGCCGAGGGCCACTATGGGCTTCCTTCTCTGAAGCCTTAGCTCTCACCCCACAGGGGCTGGGGAAGCTTCCTCCTGCACCCCTCCACTTCCAGGGTGTAAACACAGGTGTACAGATTTCCTGTGGCCTGACTTCTCAGGCAAACAACTACCTGGTTGAAAAGTTGCCATGGTCCTTTGCATGTTGCTTTGCCTGTCATTTGCGTGGGATGATGCACAGACCCTCTTCCCATCAAGGACCCCACCCATTATCATTCTTCTCATTGAACATGATATTTCAGCCTCTTCCCCATGATTGTCAGGATTGGCAGGAAAAATAAAATGTGGTTATTCTTTCTCAGTGTCCTGGAGTGATGGCCTACTCTAACTTTTCCTGTCAAGGGCTCCTGACCACATCCTGGGGTTTCTGGGGACAGGGCTGACCAGCCTGCCTGCCTGCGCATCTTTCTATTTGTCTTTCTCTGCTCCTCACTGTCCATTTGTTCATCTTCTGCTTTCCTGTCTCTCTGTCTCCCTGTTTTCTATTGTTCTATCTAGTGTTGGAGGGCACCCGTCCACCTTCTACACCCTCATCTGCTTTTCTCCTGTTCTCCACCACTCTCAGAGCCCCCTTCTTCCCAGGCCCTTGTCCCCCTTACCTCAGGCAGCACTCCTCCTAGACCCAGTGCTTGATGCTTTACGATATGTGGAAGGCAGAGGAGGGTGGGGAATGGGGAGAAGGGTGGAGTGGGGCTCCTAGCTGGCCTGCTTTTCTCCAATGACAAGGGTGGTAACATTGGCTGGGGAGTCCAGATTGCTGCCTGCATGGCCCCGAAGGTCTCCTCTTAGCAGGGTTGCCTAGGTTTGCTAGACCTGGCCTCTGCAAGGTCGCCATGGTGGACTGGTAGAGGCTGTGGCACTGTGAGACTTGGACCTCCTGTGACAGATCAGCCCCAGGCTGCAAGGCTGCTGATGCTTGTGGTCTCTGCATCCTGTGAACCAGCTTTGTGTCCAAGGGGTGGTGAGGACCCTCTGATTTCCCCAGAATCTTCATGTAATTGGGATTGTCTCCTAGTAAGGCAAGTACCAGCTTTGGAAATGAGTCTATTATACATGGACACAGCCCCTGCTAATAGCCTAGTTGGCATGGCCCTTCCAGCTTGGAACTTGAGCTTGACAGATCTTGCCTTAACCCCCATGACTCAGAGGAGAAGGCAGCCTCCTGTGTGACTCAGACAGAGCTTTGTTCCATAAAGACTAACACCTGCCCTCTCGTTCCCTAGCAAAGTTCTGAGCACCTCTTCCTTGCTGTTCTTTAGGCATGAGGTCCCCTTTCTAGGTTGGCTGATCTCCACTGTCCCTTTGCCCCCACCCCTCTACCTTGGGGACTCAGGTGCCCCTGGAAGGTGTTTATCCCATCCTTTTGCCTCCAGCCAGGAAAGGCAGCAGGGGTGGGGTGGGGGGTTACAGTCAGAGACCAGAGGCTAGAGAATCATTAACTGAGATGAAAGCAGTGGCAGTTACTTATTTTCTATGGGAGATGATAACTGGAACCTGGAAGTTCACTGAGGTTTGTCACCTGCAGGAGGCCAGACCATGGGGATAACAGTTATCACTTACTAAGCACCCATTTTGTGCAAGTGTTTTACCTTCATTAGTTTAATAATGACAATGCTTATTATTGGTAGCTCAGAAGGTAGATATTATAATCTGCATTTGACAGACAAGGGAAGTGAGGCTCAGAGGGCTTGAGTGACTTTTCCAAGATCACATAGCCAACAGGCGGGTTCAATGTTGGCGGTCTGGCCCTGAAATGCACCTTTTTTTTCTCTCAGCTGGCCCACTCATTCATTCACTCTTAATTGAGCACCTATTATGGAGCAGGTTGTACCAGGAACTGGGGAAAGAGAGGCAAACAGGTGGAAAAAAATTCCTCTTCATAGGGAGCTTTTACTTCAGTGGCAACATCTTTCCCAGGCAGTTTCTAAGGGAAGACTCAAGTGGCAGTAACCCTGCCAACTCTGAGAGTGGGTGGTGGAAAGAGCACTTGATGGGGAGCAAATATGGGTACACCCCAGTGCCACCAGCGACTTGTGACTCATTACCCTTCTCAGCGCCTCCTCCTGCATCTCTGTGCAGGAAAGGGGTGGAACTCCATTCTGCCGAAGCTTTCTGGACTGACTCCCGGGACTAGCATCGGGTGGGAGCTTCTTAGAGATGCAGCATCTCAGGTCCCATCCCAGACCCACAGGATCAGAACGTGCAGTTTAACAAGCTCCCTCATGTGGCCCCTGTGTATGTTATTGTTTTAGAAGCTCTGGTTATGGTCGTCTCTCAGCTTCTGCCATTTCAATAGCCTCTGGCAGGGGACAGCCACTCACCAGCAGAGGGCACTGGAGGGAGGAGTTGCAACTGTACCCAGGGCTTGCACCTGTACCCAGGTTGTCTCCTTTCCAGACCTAGATTGGTAAGTCCACTGACTTCTGGGATCCTCAGCTACTCCCTTACCTTGGCTGGACTTTGCCAACAGACAGAGACAGACACCCCCCAGCTCTCTTTAGGGTGCCGGGAGGCAGGACTCTGCCGGGAAGCACCAGGCCACTCCCACCTGGATTCCCCGCCTACCTCCACTTGTCTGCTGGCCTGGTGACAGAGTCTGGCTGACCTCTCTGTTTCTCAGAGAAGGAATTACTGTTCCTGGACAAGCCAGCAGTCCTTGGGGTCAACTACACGGTAAGGTGGGCGCCCTCCTGAGGTAGCTGGTGTTACGTGGGCATTGTGATGGGACATCTGGGGCTCAGGGGAGGAGCCTGGCCAGCTCAGCCTGGGCCTACCAGAGTATGGGGACCCTCTGCTGGAGGAGGAGAAGGAAAAGGGGCTCGGGAGAGGGCCACTACCCAGAGGGTGTGAGGACGAGGGGCATGATCCTATGCACCAAGGAAATGTGTACCAGGCTGGTGAATGTGCCCTTGATGTGCATTTGGACTCATCCATCCCACTGCTTTTATGTCCTTGGATAACTGGAGATCTAGCAAGGGGTTGAGGAGGATGGGAAGAATCAGTGATGCTGGAGAAGAGTTGAGAGTTTCCTCAAGGATATGAGCAGAGCTTTGCAGCAGGGACTGGATCCTTGTGCTGGGGAGGCAACTCCCTAGGGACGTGTGACACCCTCGTCTTGGGTCTCTGTTACCCAGGATGATCTGGGGTCAGGGCAGGATGAACTGGAGGCAAGGGCAATAAGGAGTCAGGCGTGGGGTTGGGGAACTCCAGTCTACATTTAGCTGGTTGTGGTGCTGTAGACTTGGGACCCATCCCCCTCCTGGGGAAAGGGGAAAATGGAGTGAGGGCCAAGGGAGCCTGGAGACCTGTCAGCCTGGAGAGCAGGGGCTGAGCATGGGGGAGGAGATAACCTGCCCCAGACCAGGCAATAAACGGGTTTCCCGTGAGAGGCCCAGCAAGGCTTTGGGGAGTGGTACATACCAACCGCTCCAGGTTGGAGGCTGGGCAAGGGGATTCTGCTCTGCCACCCAATGCATAGAGGGGATATGGACTCTGGTCTTTGGAGGCCCCAGGAAGGTTGTTGCTATAGAAACAGAACAAGCCCCTCCTTTCTTTCAGGTTAGCTGGGCCATCGACAGCTCCTCGTGGCTTGGTGGGCAGGGGCTGGTGGGGAGGGTGTCACTCACTCTGGAACCAAGGATATGCCTTTGTTCCTTCCACTTCTTTTTATTTTTGTTTCTTTCTCTTCCAACTTCATTTCCTTTAGAAGTGGAAAGAAGAGACCTGGGGAAAAAGGAGGGGCAGGGAGAGAAAAGGAGTGTTTTTTGAAGTCCTTGTCACCCCTGCTCATCCCTGGCTTCTACTTTCAGTTGTAGCTAAATAATCTCCCGTCCGTCCTCACCGTCCTGACTGTGGGGAGAAAACTTGGCTTCCTTATCTGTGAAATGGAGATAAAAATAACACCTTGCTCATAAGGCTGCTGTGAGGATCAAATGAGATAGGCCACATAGAGGGTTTTAACTCAGTGGCACAGAGCAGAGCTCCATAAATGCTAGCTAGTCTTATTATTACAATAATAATTCCAATTATCTTTAATGTGGATGAGCCAAAGGAATGGATGGGACATAAAGGGAAGCTTGCTGCTCCAACCCCCATTCCCACCAGATCTGGGGCCTTGCCAATGCACTCACTTGATTTGTGTGCCTCCCGGGAGGCTGGGCCAAAGCAGGCTGCAGCTCTGTCTGCAGGGTGCAATTTTAAGGCAGAGGGGACAATGCCATCCCTTCCCTTCCTGTTTCCTGTCTACATTTTCAGTGAGGACCAGGGGAGAGAGATCTTTCCTTAGTTTTCAATCCCGAGGACACAGAAGAGCTTCTGCTCCTGCCTGGGAGGACCTGGAAGGGGGGCTTACAGTTTTTGAATCTCAAGGAAGGAAGGAAGGGCGGGGGGCAGGGAAAGAGCAGGAGGCTTGGAGCAAGGCCTCAGCTCCAGCTGGGTGGTGTGAGTGAAGGCAGAGAGGAGGAACAGATGCCAGAAGCTTTTCTAGTGCAGACCCCGTTGAATCCACTGCAGGGAGCCGGAGGACTTTGAAGGAAGATACTGTGGGTGACATGGGGTGAATGAATCTATTCCTCAGAAGCTCCTCGAGAGCAGAATAAGATGTCATCTTTGGCAGGGCTGAGCTTTCCACAGTGCCTGGTACACAGCTGGTGCTCAGGAAGTGTTCATTTGAGTGGGGAAACCACGTGACAGCATACAGTCAAGAGTTGCTCAGTGCGTGTGAGCCGGGGGGAGGCGCTATAGAGCAGGAGAGGGTCCAGGTGGGTAGATGATGAGCAGGTAGGGGAAGCAGGTGAGGGGTGAAATGGAGAACAGCAGAAGCAAAGGCCAGAGGCTAGATTGAGTGAGGTGGGAGGAGCCTAGTGGCCTGGCTGGAGTATCGGGTGTTAGATATTTAAGGGAGGAAGAGGGAAAGTAGGAGGGGGAGGCAGTAGATTCCGGAGGGCCTCAGGGAGAGCTGATATCTGTGGGGAAAGCTGCTGGAAGGGCCAGGTGGTCCCAGGTGATAACCAGTTGGTAATCAGGTGGTAACCAGGTTAAGAGGAGGGTCTGCAGATGCTTTTGCACTGCTCATTCCACCCTAACCGGAGCCCCCCCCTTTAGTTTTTCTTTCTCTTTTTGCTTCCACTTTGAACTTTTGTTATTCTTGCTGTATTCATGAATCCCCGTGAATTAACTTCCCACTTTCCTGGAAGAAGGTGGGGCAGAAGAAAAGCAAACATATTTGGACAGTGCTTTATCTTCTACAAATGCTGTTTCCATGATCTCACACCATCCTCGCAATCACTCTGAGGGATAATTATTTTTTTCACTTTTAATAGCTGTTAAAAAGAATGACAGAGTTAATATAAAATACATGCTTGGTGTGAAAAATGCAAAGACTATGGAAGAAAGAGTTTGAGAAAATTGAAAGTCCTCATTTACACCTTCTCCCCTCTCAATTTCTCATCTCTTTCAGTAATGACCAGTGGAAATAGTTTGGGGGTGCATCTTCCCAGACCTGTGCTTTCCAAGGCAGAAATCACTAGCACGCGTGGCTACTGGGCACGTGACATAGAGCATGTCCCAAACGCAATGTGCTATATAAGTGCAAAATAAACACAAAGACTCGGTATGGATTTCAAAGGCTTCCTATGAAAAAAAGTGTAAAATATCTCAATCATTTTATATTGACTATTTGTTAGAATGATAATACTTTGAATATATTGGGGCACATAAAATATATTATTAAAATTAACTTCTCTTGTTTCTTTTGATTTTTTTTTAATGTGGCCGCTAGGAAGTTTAACATTACATATGTGGCTCACATTCTGTTTTTACACAGCACTGCTCCAGACTTTTCTGTAATTTACATATACACACCCATAAATATGTGTCTATTCTTGTATGGGTCTATTCTTGTATATAGCTTTGTTATTTATGTTCATGAGATCAGAGGGTATCTAGGTGTCTGTGACTTGCTTTTCCACTTAAAGATTTTTCTGTATCAGAACACATAGATCAAGGGAGATATTTTGACAGATGAGGAAACAGGTACAGTTAAGCAAGATGACAAGCTCACTTAGCTAGTGACCAAAGCGGCATTTGAACTCACATTCTCTAGCTCAAAACCCAAGCTCTTTCTGCCTCAGAGGAATTTAATTTAATGTACTAGGCCATGGTAGATTCTTGAGTAAGAGAGAGAGAGAGGTAAAGTTCTAATAAAGGAATCAATCTGATTGGGACCCGCAGGGTGCGCTGGAATGAAGACCATTTGCTCCCTCATGTAGCTGCTTGGAAGCCAAGGCTTGGCCTCTTTGACATTGTAAAGGCTTACCTTGCACTGACCCCTTTTCCTCCCCCAGGCCCTTGACCTTGGCTGGCACAGGGGTGCAGGGGAGGTGGCATTAGCACTGAGTGACCAGGCGAATGTGCTCCCATGAGAGCTGTTTCCAGCCTGCCCAGTTCCTACTGCTGGTGGGGGTCCCTGTGGCAAGCGCCCTCCTTCTGGCCCAGTGCCTTCGATGGCACTGTCCTCGCTGGCGGCTCCTGCGGGCCTCCTGGAAGTTGGACAGCCAAGAGGAGCCAGTGCGCCATCCCACTCCCCCACCAGAAAATGAATCCTCCAGACAGTGCTGGCCAGCCACACTCCCGGAGATGGTTGCCTTCTACCAGGAACTGCACACGCCCACCCAAGGCCAGACCATTGTCCGTCAGCTGATGCACAAGCTGTTGGTGTTTTCAGCTCGAGAGGTGGATCACCGCGGTGGTTGCCTGATGCTCCAGGATACGGGCATCTCTCTGCTCATCCCACCAGGTAAGGGCACCTGGATCACTCCTCTGTATACACTGCACAGTGCCCAAGGGCGCACACCTAAGGAAGCATCACTCACTGACATCCTCATAGTTTTGAAAATTGTTTATATTTTTACTATGACTTTACTGACTCCAAAGATGGATATATTACATATTTTTATGACAACTTCCTGACAGGTGGAAGCAAATGCCCCATTCTAATGAACAGTATGTCATGACAATTCTCCAGTAAAGGAGAATAAACTGTCTGGAGGAAAAGCGCCTTTTGCAAATTCACACAGGCCCCATGGGCTAGTGGCAGCCCTGGAGGGAAGGGGGTGTCTTGCTCAGGGTTGCACTATCAGTCAGCTCACAGTCGTCCTGCTCTCTCTGTGTGCCCTGCTAGGCGCCCTCTCTCTGGGGCTCCCATCCCCTTTCCCCTCCCACTGTGGCCTGGCCTCGCCTGGGACAGCGGTATGCCTGCCTGCCAGGCCCATCTCAGCTCTCTGCCTCCCCAGGTGCTGTGGATGTGGGCCGCCAGGAGCGGGTGTCGCTGGTCCTTGTGTGGGACCTGTCAGATGCTCCGTCACTCTCCCGAGCCCAGGGGCTGGTGAGCCCTGTGGTGGCATGTGGCCCCCATGGGGCTTCCTTCCTGAAGCCCTGCACCCTCACATTCAAGCACTGTGCCCAGGAGCCCAGCCACGCCCGCGCCTACAGCAGCAATACAACCCTGCTCGATACCAAGGCCTGGAGGCCGCTGGGGCGGCTGGGGACCTACACCTCGCGGGACGAGTGTCGCATCGACCTCTCCCACTTCAGGTAGGTGCGACCCATCGGCTTGTCCTTCCTGCCTCTTTTCCTCTGTCTGCCTCATTCTCATCTGTCTGCATGGAACTGCCCCTGTATCTGTCCCAGATAGCCTGAAAATCCCATGTCCCCATGTCCCTTCCTGGTCCTTCTGTCCTCGTGTCTATGGCAGCTGGTCTCACTCCAACCTTGTCCAGGGCTACACCTCCTGATGTCATCTCTCTGCCTGTCTACAAGGGTCTGACTCAACCCCAGTCCTCTCTCTAGAGGGGCCCTGTCCCATCCACACCTTTGTGGATCTAAAATTGTCCATTTCTACCCTGTGCCCTGTTCAGGACTAGGAAAAAATGCCTAGGGCAGTTTGTCCCCTCCAGTTCTCTAAGACTCTGCCCCATCTCATAACTGTCCTTAGTTCTGCCTTTCTAAACTCTGAGGTCCTTCTGCCTCCCAGTTTCCTTGCCACCCACTGACTGGGGCAGGGCCACCACGTGTGGGACTACTGCCAGGCATGGTGGCCCTGAGCTCACCTTCCCTCCCTCCCATGCTGGAGGGTATTTGCTGGCTCTTTTCCCCACTCAACGACAGTCACTGGGACCTGACACACTGTTTGTTCCCCTACTGCAGCTTCTGTCCCTCAGTTCCTGCCTATACGTGCCCTGGACTATATTCTCCTGGGTCCCTTAGTGGCTCCCCACAGAGGCCTCTGATAAAGTGGGAGCCGAGTGGCAGATGCACTGGGGTCCCAGCCACTTGTGTGCCTGGTCCCTGCCACTGTCTCCCTCTGCAGCCTCTACACCTGTGTGCTGGAGGCACCTGTGGGCCGGGAAGCCCGCAAATGGCTGCAGCTGGCTGTGTTCTGCTCGCCGCTGGCACCGGGCCAGTCCCACCTGCAGCTGCGTGTCTACTTTCTCAACAACACGCCCTGTGCCCTGCAGTGGGCCATGACCAACGAGGAGCCCCATGGTGGCCGCCTGCGTGGGCCCTGCCAGCTCTTCGACTTCACCGGAGCCCGAGGGGACCAATGTCTGAAGCTCAAGTACATCTCTGAGGGTGAGGGAGGGCAATAGAGAGCTCCACAGAGGGAGGGGTCTGGGGTAGAAATCTGGGAACCTCAAGTTTCTTCCGGACAGTCCTGGGCAGGGAGAGCATCAAGGGGGCATGGGCTTCTGCTGCTGTTCCTAGGAGCCCCCAGGCTTGGCCCACTTCCTCCCTCCATGGCCCTCTTAGCCCTGGTCTCTCCATGGGAGGACAGGGTGATGAAGAGTGGGAGGAGGGGAGCAGAGGTATTTTACCCTCGCCAAACAGGGAGGGAGCGCTAGGCTTTTACTGTCCCATTTGGATGGAGCAGGTGTCGGAGGAGGAGTCCCAATCT
This sequence comes from Smutsia gigantea, assembly GCA_032199065.1. Taxonomy (NCBI): domain Eukaryota; kingdom Metazoa; phylum Chordata; class Mammalia; order Pholidota; family Manidae; genus Smutsia; species Smutsia gigantea. The sequence continues at coordinate 18,946 of JAVSCE010006992.1, forward strand.
TCTCTGCCCTCTTTCCTTTGTGGCTTCTGGAACTGCTGATGGGGCCAAGGGCGTTTGTGTGGTTGTGGACAGGGCACACGTGCATGGCTGCTTCTGGGGGTAGGACGGGAGGTTGGGGGAGAAGGGAGGGTGGAGGGTGGGGGGGTCTGTGTGCTGTATGTGTGGTGGTGGGAGGAAAACCACTCACGGGGTCCCCACCCAGGCTCTGGGGACTCCCACCCACCCTCTGAGATGCTCTCGCACCTTTGCTCCCTCTCTGTCCCTCCCTACAGCATCCTGCTTGGTGCCTGCCAGACAGGCCCCCTCAGACACCCGTGGGAGGCCCCACTCTCTGAGGCCCTTCCCTCTCTGTCCCCTCCCCAGGTTGGGAGAATGTAGATGACAGCAGTAGCCAGCTGGTTCCCCATCTCCACATCTGGCATGGAAAGTGCCCCTTCCGCTCCTTCTGCTTCCGGAGAAAAGCAGGTAGTGAAGGAGCCCCGAGTCCACAGCCTGCCCTCTCCTCTCCCCTCCCGGCCACCCTAGGCAGCTCCTATTCGGTCAATGCATGCAGACCTTCTCTTAAAGGCGAGGAACCACAACAGATCTTTGCAGAGGGAAAGGTGGAGCGTCCTGCTCAGCTTCTTCAGATTTCCAAAGCCTTGCTGTAGAGTCCCTTTCAGTTTCTCCCGCTCTCTTACCCCAGGCCTTCCCTCCCCCTCTCACCTGCCACACCTCCTCTTTGTAGCCAATGAGAATGAGGACTGCTCGGCACTAACCAATGAGATCATTGTCACCATGCACACCTTCCAGGACGTAAGTGGAACTGAGGGGCAAAGCAAGGAGTCCTGGCAAAAACCTAGGGGAGTCCTGGGCAAAGTGGATGACGGGTCTGGTGCCCAGAAGGCATGGCCCTAATCATATAATCGAGCCAGTGAAGATGCATTCTTCCAGGGGCTCAGACCACCTGGCCTCCAAGTTACTCTCCATCCCTGACTCTGTCTTGTCTAGCCATGGATGAATCCTGGAGGAGGGTAAAGGAACCCAACCCTAGAATAACTCCTTCTCCCAGCCCAGAGGAGTGGTTTCTTTCCAGGCTGGCTGTCTGCATCTGAGAGATGATATGCATCTTCAGGGTGGAGAGTGATCAGAAAGGGGGTCTTGAGTAGGTGGGAGTTAGCTATTCCATTCTCCCAAGGGGGAAGGTATAAAGAAATCAGGGTTGAGAGTTCTTGGGGAAACATGGTGGCATCTTAGTGGAGAGGAGACTGATACCCTCAGGGTGTCACCTGGGGAGGACAAACCAAGGACAGGAGGGATGGAGAGAAAAGGCCACATATGCCTGAGTTCAGTGTCTCTACTTTTGAATGACCTCCCCCTGCCCCTTGATCCTATCCAGGGCTTCTCCAGGTTTCCTAGGATGCATGCACCCTGTTTGGTCTTCGTGTCCCAGGTCCCCAAGAGCTGAGTAGGCAAATTTAAGGCTGAAGGCTCTGGGCTTAGGGAAGCAGAGGGCAGGGGGTCCTGGGTGGGATGGGACTCTGTCTCTGGGTTACAGGCTGAAGGAGAGATATGAGGAATGGAGGGATATTCTTGCTTGGGAGATGTCTCTGATCCTTAAGTGTTCCCTACCTCTCTGTTGGCCCAGGGCTTGGAGACCAAGTACATGGAGATCCTCAGATTCCAGGCATCAGAGGAGGAATCCTGGGCAGCACCACCCCCTGTCTCCCAGCCATCCCCGTGCAATAGGTGAGGAGGGGTTTTTGGGGCTGCCACCTGGGGAATGTTTGGGGTTCCTGTCCCAGTGCCGTCAGGGTGAAGACAGCATTTGGAGTGTGTGTGGGACCAGACTGGGTCTCTGTGATCCTCACCTCTGAGAACACCATTTCTCTTGGCCTCAGGCTGCCTCCAGAGCTCTTTGAGCAGCTGCAGATGTTGCTGGAGCCAAACAGCATCACAGGCAATGACTGGCGTCGCTTGGCCTCCCACCTGGGGCTCTGTGGCATGAAAATCCGGTAAGAAGGATGAGGTCTGCCACTGGGAGAGGAGGGTGGATTGGGGTGGTGGGGTAGGGGTAGGGTTTCTCAGGACACCTTGGAGACTGAACCACAGACTAAGGAGCAACCTAAAGGTCAGAGAATGGCTACTCCCCACCCTTTCCCCCATGAAAGGGTAGCTCTTTCTATTTATCACTGTGTTCTCAGTACCTAGAATGATGCCTGGCTCATAGTAGATGCTCAATAAATACTTTAAAATGAACCAATCAACATGTAAATCATCAGGTACACATTGGATGCCTGACATGCTGTGCCCAGAGGGGCTGAATGGCAGACTATAAGATAATGTGTGCAAAGCATATGGCTGAGGACTGGGCACATGTTCATTCAACAAATGTTAACAATAATGGGGGCAAGGCAACCATGATCTCTGCCAAGAGAAATCAGCCAGACAACAATGCAGAGCTAAGCCCCAGAACCCAGACGATGCGCACAGTGGTCAAGACTTCACCCAGGAGATGGGCCTAGAGCCGGACCCAGCTGGAAATAGGGTGGATTTTAAAGTCATCCTTTTGTCAAACATTTATCAAGTACCTACTACGTTCTGGAGAACTATGCTAAGATGAATGAGACAGGGTCTCCACACCCAGGAGCTCCCACTGTAGCGAGGGATACAGAGCTTAATGAAATGAAGGCAAGTGTTCTTGTGCCTCATCGTAGGTATCCAATATCGCATAGCAAGTTGGAAACAAACAGAGACACAAAATAACCAAAGCTCGAATAATAAACATTTGTGGGAGCCACGACCAGAAGTCTGAGCTGAGGGGTGCAGAATGGTCACCTCTACCAGGGAGGCAGGGATTAGAAAGGGCTTCAGGGAGGCGGTGGTGGGGAAGGAGGATCAGCCATTCTGTTTGGGGGCGGGGAGTAGCAGAGATGGTTGTGGGAGTGGTGTGTGCAAGGTGGGAAAGAGAGAGTCGTGAGGAAGGAAGGTTCGGGAGGGGAGCAGGGGGAAAAGGTCAGAAAAAAGAGAGCAAGGCCACGTGATGGCTGAACTGGCAAGTCAGGAGGGTGGGGCTGGTTAGTAGGTGAAGAGGTTCTGGCAGGTTTCTGAGCAGGGGAGGGTCATGGGAAAAGGCGTGGTTTAGACCAAGTGTTTCCTCCGTGGGTGGACGGCACAGGAGTCCTGGGACAGAGGCAGGAGGAGGAGTGTGTTTGGGGTGGAGAGGGAGGGAAGGCAAGTAGAGAGCATCAGAGCTGGAAGCAACCTTGGAGGTCCTCCCATCCCCGACCTCAGTGTAGGGAGAGGAAACAGGTTTAGGGAGGAGTGGCCTTTGAGCCTGGCCAGTCTTGGGTGTCGAGGTCCACCAGCAGAGTCCCCTGGAAGGCAGGCAGAGCAGGGTGTGCCCCACAGCGGGGGAGGGGTGGCTCTCGCTGCAGCGCCCCTCTCTGGCCCCACTCGCCGCCAGGTTCCTGTCCTGCCAGCGCAGTCCCGCAGCAGCTATCCTGGAGCTGTTTGAGGAGCAGAACGGCAGCCTGCAGGAGCTGCACTACCTCATGACCCTCATGGAGCGGTTGGACTGCGCCTCCGCCATCCAGAACTACCTGGGCGGGACGCAGGGAGGCAGCCCCGCCCCGGTCCGTGGGGGCGCCTGGAAGAACCAGGGCCTGGAGCTGGATGAGAAGCTCTGAGCACCCCGCTGGGCCGGGGCCGGGTGGGGCGCTCTCCGCAGCACTCCGGGCACCGGGAGGCCGTGGGCTATGCCTCGACACCTAGGAAGAACATAGCAGCTGTTTCCGGCTGTGATAACTGACCTCATCAGAATCCTCGGGCGGTGTTTGGGGCCACGGGGTGGCCGGAGTGCCATTGCACCACGCTTTGTCCTGCCTGCAAATACCCTCCTGGACGGCAGGGGGCGCAGGAGCCCTGGAGATGGCCCCAGCGTGACCAACCTTTGGGAAGCTTCTTTATATGGACTGTTAGGGTGCCCTATTGGCACTCTTTAACTGGTCAATCCATAAGTATTCACTGAGCACTTAGTGATACCCATCAGTGAACTGGTATCATGGGTAATTTTGGAATATATGAGAGGGTTTTGAAGTCTTGACAAGCCCACAGTTCTGCTGTGGGAGGCAAAAGGCACTCATGTGAGCTGAGGCCGACTCTAAAACAGCAGGTGCTTAGGGGGTGTTCCTGTGGTATGAACTTTTCATGCTTTAAGAGTTTGAGAACGCAGGAAGCTGAATATGGGCTGGAGCATTGAGAAAGCTTCATGGAGGATGTTGGAGAGAGGATTCGGATGTACACAGAGTGGTTCCGAGAGCTTTAGGTGGGGGTACGGGGAGATGTTGACTGGACTTAACAGTAGGAGCCATGAGTAGGCATGTAGTGAGGGGTTCTGCAGCCCAGCCTGGTGGGTGTGAGGTGAGGGCCGGATAAAAGTTCAAGGCCAGATCTAAAGATTGGCCGCTGTACCTGGCTGTCCACCGGTCTCCTTTGCCTTCCTTTGTCTCTTTATCTTCCTGTCCTTGCCTGTTTTCCTTTCTTTCTCTGCCATTATCTGTCATAAAATATCGAAACTGAAAAGAAACTTCCAGATTTTCTTGCCCAAACTTTTTATCTCCCCTTTATCTTGAACTGTGTGACTTTTAAGTCTCTCTGACTTCATTTTGCTTCCTCTTTCCTGCAGTCACTGCCTCAGTCAGTCTGTGTCTTAGCACCTTTTTGTCTCTGCCTAGTTGCTGTGTCTGCCTTTCTAGGTTTCTTTCTCTGAAACCCTCAGTCATTGCCCTCAGGCAAGTGTCTCGAAACCAATGTTAAGTGTCAAAGTATATGGAAAGACACTGGGCTGTCCTAGGAATAGGTGGGTGGGGATGTTCCCCCATGAATCAAGATCCACTTTAGGGTCAGGAAATAAAGGATAGGGATTTAAAAACACCCCAGTCAGTTAATAAATATTTATTCAGCACCTACTATGTGTTAGATACTGTATAAAAAAAAAGATCAATAGGCTGGGTCCTGATAACAGAACAAAGGGTTTGACTCAATTCTAAAAATGTTTTTGTTTGCAAACAGGTGTTGTCAATTTTTTCGGGCAGGCAAAAACAATCTCTCTGGCAACACTTAAAATTTGCTTCTGTATTTAATGAAAAATATGAAAGCTTTTTCTATGATGAACAATATTGTATAATAAAATACGAAAATTGCCTTTCATTGTTACTAACTGTATTTTGCTCAGATTCATAACTTTGAATGTGGGTATGAATGGTTTGTTGGTAAAATTGTCCCGATGAGAGCAGACTGGAGAGAAGCATCTTGTGGATTGTGCTTCCAGGATGAAAACTGTCGGGGTCCAGCGTGGTCAATCTGGAAGGGTCATGTCCTTTTCACTGGAAGCCAGGCTTTGGGCCCCTCCACTCCTCCCCCTTCCCCAGCCCCATGCATCCTGTTCTACCCTTCTCTTTAGTCCTCCCACCCCACCAGAAGCTGCCAGCCACTCCAGGTTGGGGCCTCGGCCTTTCTCCCCCTTCACTGGATTCAGGGGCGGACCGCTAAGAGCATCTGTGACCCTGGGACTCCCAGCAGCTCTCCTTTGTGCTCCCATGTCTTGTTCTCTCTTTCCATGCCAACCAGAGGTATCTTCATTTTGTTTTCCTCCCAACCCTGGAACAACTCTTTTTAAGAGTTTCAAGCCTCCTGGAATTGTGAATAGAAGCTTCGGGAGTTTCTGTGATGGGATAGAAGGCTTTCTGGCCCCCGCCCAAACTGTGTGCCCAGAGAGGGAGACTTGGAAATCTTGCAGACAGCAGGCAGCCTGATCCCTGTAGGGTTGCCTTTCTCAAATCAGACCCAAATGGCACGTTATTCGCCAGCACCCAAAGCTTGAAAGTGGTGTGCTGAGATGGGGTGGGCGTTAGAAAACTTAGCAGCCTGTCTCCAGCGCTAGTGCAGCCCTCATCTCCCTGGTTTTAGTCTCTTCGACCTCGGCTGAAGTGACTGTGTGTAAGGCTCTCCAAGGGCCTTCCTCTGATTGAAATGGGCACAGGAATGGTGCACTGGCGACCCAGAGGACAGCCACTGGGGGAGTTTTTCCTTTGTGTGTTGCCTTTAAATAGAACAACCAGTCACTGCTTATGGCCTTACCGCCAGCCCTTTTTCTGATGGGTTACCTTCCTAGTCCCTAAAAACATCAAATTTGTGACTTCTGTGCATGTTTTAGAGGCCCAGGCCTGAATTTCCCTCCATCGGTTTAGAGCTGGGAGGGGAGTGAGAGGGAAAGGTTGGGCCTAGGTCTGGGTTAGGGCCTCCAGTGCCTGGAGGTAACCCGTGTCCTTGGCGCCCATCACTGCTGAGCAGCATTCACGCCAATGACCAGAGCTGTGCTGTCCAACAGAAATACTGTGAGAGCCACATATTTAATTCTACACTTTCTAGTAGTCACATCAAAAAATGTAAAAAGAAACAGGTAAAGTCAGTTGTAATAATGTGTTTAACCTAATATGTCCAGAATATTCTGGCCACATGTAATCGGTATAAAAATTATTAATGGTATATTTTATATTCTTTTCTTCATAAAGTATTTGGAGTCTGGTGTGTATTTTACAATTACAGCACATTTTGATTTGTATCAAAAATGTGCTAAATTTTCACTGGAAATATTTGATCTGTATTTAGCTTTCATAAAATTTACAGCCGAAAAAATACATTTACTTGCACAAGTGAAGCAAGTGGAAAATTTTCCAAAAGTGAAATTAGGAATACATTTAAAACTTTAGATCAACTGAAATAAAATAAAATAAAAATTCAGCTCCTCAGTTGCACTAGCCACATTTCAAGTGTTCAGCTGCTATGCGTGGCAAGTGGGTACTGTAATGGACATTGCAGGTCCGATTATGGATCCAGCTGGGCATAACGTTATAGTGTACTTGACCAATCATTCATTCATTCATCAAACATTTGCTGAATACCCGCCCTGCACAAGGTGTTAAGTTATAAAAATTCAATGAAGAAGAACATTCTTGCTTTGTTAGGAGCCCCTGGGATGGTGGGAGTCAAAGAGAAGGGCATTCTCCTTCCATCCTTCTCTGTACGTGACTCAAGAAGGAAATAGGGGATGAGGTCCAAGCAGACACTGTCTGCTGCAGGAATGGTTCACAATGCAGTATGGTAGAGAGGCCACGGATTCAGTGTCAGGTATTCCTGGCCTACCCAGCCCTTCAGGTGGGTTCTCAGTTGCTGACAACAGAATCCACTCTGGCTGGGGATTACTGATAGGTGATTTTATCCTGAAGGATAAACAATCTGGAGGGCTGAGAAAAAGGACTGAGGTAAAGTTTCTGGGAACAAGACCCTGCACTGCCCTGTAGAACCAGCCCAAGGTGGGAAATTGGCAGTGCTGTGGCTGCTGCTACTGGGTACTAGACAGCAGGGACTCAGGGTTACTGCAGCCACCACTGCCTCTTCTGAGTGAGGAACCAGCCCTCACCACCACTTCTGAAAGCTGAGGCCTCTGCTGCCATCCATGTCAGCACAACTGGAAGGTCCACACACTCCCTACTTCTTCACGCTACCCATTTCTAAATCAAATCTCAAGCGGGGCTTCAGGTTATCAGAGACTAGATCACATGCCAAATCCTAGCTGCAAGGGAGTCAGAAAACTTGAATTCTGACTTTGATATTGGGACGTGGGACTCATTATAAGCACATATCCCCAGAAATGGAAAAAGCTACACAATAGTTGATGAACTGCCACAAATATGACAGATGTCCACTATAGCTAGGGTGCGATTAGTGCTATGGTCCCAGGCAGCAAACTTTCTACAAGAAGTCATGCCCTCAGCAGGTGGCTGTGTGATTCCACTGACCTTCAGAATCTTGCCAATAAAGCACAACACCATACAAACTTGAGGATGGCTCTCACACCAATATACCCAAATTTGATTCGGTAATCTAGGATTGGACCTTGACATGTCTTGTGAATATGCAATGAAAGCTCGCTAACAGCGGTAAACTGATTTACTCAGTGCCTTCTAAAGCCTCACATGCCTTCCTGTACTGTAGAGGTTGAAAACAAAACGTGTTTTCTGAGACTCCTTGGCAGATGGGGATCCAGCTATGTTTAGTGTCTGCCAATTAGCTGAACCCATGCAGGACTTTGATTTGGCATTGAATAAGGTGGGAGTTGAACAGGGTGCGACTAGTACTTATCTGAGGAGCTGACTGCCTTGGTAGCTTTCTTGATGTCCCGGTTCTATGGTTTGGTCTGGGGAGCCAATACTGGAAATCCTGCTTGCAGTCTGTTCCTACAGCCCTTCCAATGGTTCTGAGAACTATCTAGACTCCACCATATATTGTTTTGTGCTTAAACTAGCTAGACGGAGACTCTGTAATGTACAAGACTCCCATCCAATGTGCCAATGATGCTTTCTCTGGAAAACTGTCCTTTATTTTGTGATCATGCCTTTCTTTGTTGGTGTCAAGGGTCTATTATCATGAAAAGATAGTAATGGAGATGATAGTTTTATTAAGCTGCCCTTACTTGGCAAAATAAAAAGGTAGAACCCTATATTTTTTTCCCTTTCCAACTTAAAAAACAAAAAAATTTTGTTGGGCTTTGAAATACAAAGGTCTGGCAATACTCTTTTATGATACCTGTTATCCTTCTTCCTCCTTTTAAAATCCTTTCATAAGTATGTTTATTCATCTACTCAGAACATATTTGATTACTTATTGTGCTTAAAATCATGGTAGTTCTTCATTTATTTTCATATCTTTTGGTAAGCTTTCTCATGCTGGCTTTATTCTAGCCTGTGCTAGTTTCTTATTGGCAGAGATGTTATGGCTTCTGGCCAACAAAAAGCTAACGTCAATACCAGCTAGCTAGTGTAGTGTCATAAAGATATTAGCTTGAGGACAGGAATATACTTTCAATTAGCTATCAAACTTTTAGGTGGGAATAGATTTGTTTCCAAAACAAATTAGGAACGATGCAATCAGAAAATTGAGCATAATATTTAGAAAATGTTGAAGTGGGTAAAGATAGGATTATAGAAAAGTTCCTTAGTGAGTAGAGAGTGGGAACACCTATCTTATCCAGGGAGGAGTGGCCATCTGGTCCCTGGGAAATGCAGAGAAATGTAAGGAGAGTATGTGATCCACAGGGGGCCTGGTGGCCTTGGTTGTCATGGACACCTACCAGGAAAACCCCCACATCTTGCTTTTTCCCCCTCTCTACCCATCCATGGGGCTTCCCCAAAGTTGGGCTTCTTGAACTTTGGCTGAAGGCACCCTCTGTGGCTAGGTGGCAAGAGTGGACAACTTTCAGTGCACACAATCTGAGCTTTTGGGAAGCTTCAACTTCTAAAAACTCTCCTTCGTGTGTGTGTGTTGTCCTTTCTGCCTGTGACTACCTCCTTCTTTCTGGGCCAAGCTGGTCATCTATGACTCAGGTACATTCCCCACTGAGAGCAGATCAGTTGAACCCCTTACTTCAGCCTTTGTGTGTCTGATAACCTGAAGCCCCACTTGAGATTTGATTCAGAAACGGGTAGCGTGAAGAAGCAGGGAGTGTGTGGACCTTCCAGTTGTGCCGACGTGGATGGCAGCAGAGGCCTCAGCTTTCAGAATGGAACTACTCAAAGCAGAATGTAGTTCCATTTCCTCAAGGCCCAGTCTTGGAATCTTGGTAATACGGGGCAAGTAAGGACTCGGGAACCCCCAGGCATGAACTTAAAACCAGCTGCATTACTTTCCATGAAGACCTGGACAAGTTATTTAATGTGCTTGAGGTTCCATCTCCTTGTGTGCATGATGGTGATAATACCACCCTCCCTGAAAGACTGTTGTGAGGATTAACGAGACTATGAACGTAGAGAACTCAGTCCATTGCCTGCATGTGGTCTGGTTCAATATTTGGGCCCTTCCTTTTTCTAACACCATGCAGAGACCCCTGGGCTAGAATTTTATTGATTTCAGCTGCAGAGCATCCCATACTCCTCTCCAACAGCACCCCAATTTTCTTCCAGCAATCATCTTTCCCCACTGGGAGTAGGCTCAGAGGGAGATAATAGCAAAGGGGCAGATCTTTTCTCTCCAGCCCTTGGTGTAGCTGGGGGGCTCAGGCATGAGCCATGTCACTATCACTTCAGACACTCAATCCTGGGAGAGTAGATTGAAGATTTGCTATGGACTGAATGTGTCCCCCTAAAATTCAAATGTTGAAATCTGACTCCCCACTATGATGGTATTAGGAGGTGGGTCCTTTGGAGTAATTAGGTCATGATGGTGGAGCTTTCATGAATGGGATTAGGGGTCTTATAGAAAGAGACCCCAGAGATCTTGCTTCTCTGTCTCTGCTCTGGAATTGCCATGTGAGGATTCAGCAAGAAGATGGCCATTGGGAACCATGTGAGAGAGGGAAGAGACCTCTGTCCAGACACAGATTGCCAGTACCTTGATCTTGGGCTGCTAGTCTCCAGAACTGTGAGAATTAAATGTTGTTTAAGCCATCCAGTTTATCAATCTGAGCACCCACTATTTTGTTATAGCAGCTTTAACTAAGACAGGATGTGAGGGGTAGTTTGTGGCTCTTTAGAGCCTTGGAGGTAGGCCTGCCTGGCTCTTTCTCTTTTTGAAGCAGGTTTGGGGTTCTGTTGCCCAGGTTTCCAGGGAGTTCTCCCCCAAAATTCCCCTTTGGCTTTGTTTGCCAGAATTGGTTTCTCTTGCTTGAAACCAAGAACCCTTGCTTGAACACCCCTTAACCTTGTACTTAAGCCATGAAATAGCATAGGCTATGTATTAGTTATCTATTGCAGTGTAACAGATTACCCCAAACTTAGTGGCTTAAAACAATAGTTGTCATTTATTATCTCTCATAGTTTCTATGGGTCAGGGATTCAGGAGCAGCTGTTGATTCCGGGTCTGCCTTGAAGTTGCATCATCTGAAGGTTTGACTGGGGCTGAGGATTCATTTCCATGGTGACCCATCCATGTGGCTGGAAAGTTGGAGCTCGGTATTGGCAAGGGGTCTCAGTTCCTTTCCACGTGGGGCTCTCCAGAGGAATACTTGAGAGTCCTCACAGCATGATGGCTACACTGTTGATTGCTAGATGTTCTGAGGAGGTGCTGAGGGGTAAGAACAGCTGAGATCTCACAGGCTTGGAACTGTTCTCTGCTGGGCAAGTCAGCAACACCCTCCTCTGACGTGGTTTTCCAGCAGAGGAGGCCTATTTTCATCTGGCTACTGCTAGCTGTTTTATTCTCTCAAGTAGGAACATCTTAGCAAATCTTGGAGCAGTACTGTTTAATCCTTTCTATAAGGCTTTGTAAGTTCACAGAACTTCTTGGCAATGATTTCTCAGTGGGTCCTCACAACAATTCTAAAGGGAGAGCAGAGCTGGAGGTAATGACCCCATTTCATAAATGAAGAGACTGAGGTCTATGGCCAACAAGCGTTAGTCAGGCATGGTGGTTAGGGTACAGTGACAAGCCTTGATGTCAAATCTGAGTCTGCCGTTTACTAGCTATGTGACCTTGAATGAGTTGCTTAACATCCGTCTGCCTCCATTTCTGCATCTGTAAAATGGAGCAAACAACAGTGCCATAATAGTGCCAGTCTTCAGCGTTGTCAGGGTTAAATGAGAGAGCGTATATAACACACTTAGCGTGGTGCTTGGCCCTCCAAAAGCACTCTGCAAATGTGAGCTGTTATAAATAGTATCAGCTCAGACTAGCACAGGTTATGTATTTTAGTAATTTGCACAATGGGATGGTTTGTTCTCATTGGTGAACATACTCACTGATGCTGTGAAACAAGGACAATCAACCCTCTGCCTCCTCTCACCCACTTACCTCGGCTGCTCCTGTGCTAGGGTTTGCTCTTCCTTCCCCTTCCTCCTCTGCTCTTTTATACTATCTCAATATTTGAAGAATGTGGGGTTGTAAAAATTTATAGGGTCCTTATTTATATACCTATATTGCATCCAATTTACTGCAGGCCTTCAAGAAACAGTGTTCAATAGGTACGTGTTAACTCAATCAAAAATCAAGTCATCCATGTGGATAAGTGACTAGCTGCCCAGCTGGCTGAGGCATACGCACGTGAGAGCGCACACATGCGCACACACACACACACACACACACACACACACACACACACACACACGCGCGAATGTTCCTGCCAAGCTCCTTCAGGCTCACCTTTAGAAACCTGTTTGTTAATCCTAAGCCCAGACCTTTCTCAGGGCCACCCGTGGCCTCTCCAAAGGGTAGCTTTGGCGGTAGGAAATATAGGTCCCCTGAGCCCAAAAATAATCGCGATGTGACAGTTCTCCTTAGCTTGATAAGCCATGTCACACTCATTATCTTCCTAGGTTCTGTTCTACAGAAAACTGAGGGCTTTGAGGTTCAGTGATCTTCCTAAATGAAGGCCCCAGACTCACACCCAAGCCTCCTTTTTCTAAAATCTGAACTATGATACCATTGGCAAAGATTGGGCCAAATCCCCACCCCTGGTAGAGCTGTACTTCTGGGCAAGTCTTGCAGCTCCATTAGATCCCTGTTAATAAACCATTGAAAGTACACCTTTTATCCGAAAGGAGTCCAGCTCTACCTTAATGGCTAAAGTTAGTCAGATGAGGTAGCTATTACCAAGGTGAGCATTTATGCATGTGAGCATCTCTGGCCTATCTGTGAGGGTGGGAATGGAAGCTGACAGCCATCCACCAGAACATATTTCCCTCTTCTTCACTGTAAAAGAATTGTGCTGGGCACCCATTTCCATCTCCCGGCAGTCAGATGAGGCCATGTGCTGAAGTTCTCACCAATAGAATGTGAATGGAATGATGCAGACCTCCAGGCCCAGGGCCTCAGGGCAAGGCATGCCTCCTCCATGCTCCCTCTCTCCTTTCCTCTGGCTGCAAATGGATGTGGCAGTGCCCCAGCTTCCACCATGAGGATGAGCACCATGTCTTGGGGGATGGCAGAGAAACAGAATTAGATGAGTTTACCCACAGGAACTGCTTGGCACAGGGCCTGGCACATGGTAAATGCTCAGTAAATGTTAGCTCTTGCTATGGCTGAATTTGTGTTTTAGACTTTTGCATTCACTTCTGAATCTCTCAGTGGAGAGTTCAGGAGTGGCTTTCACAAGGGCTCTGTAGGACATGGGCTTCCCTGCGCTGGTGCCTAGCTGCCCAAGCATGGCCTGGAGCAGGCATCTACCCTCGTACTGTAAGGGATGCTGAGAGGCTTCTGGCCAGTGGAGTCTGGTGGGCCAAGGAGGCAGCTTCTTAGATCCAAGCCCTGGTGACTTCTACACCCGGTAGAGGGGCCACTGTGAGGTCATGCTCTGGAGTGCTTGAGGACAGAGGGCATCTGCAGATGGGATGGAAGTGAGCAGCAGAACACAGAAGACCACTGGTGGGCTTGTGTGAGAGGCCTCCAGAGGTTCCCAGCAATAGCTGGGTGAGATTTGGGGTGGGGTAGAATTACAGGTTAAAAACCTGTAATTCTGAGTCCCTCTATAGACAAAGGCTGGAAAACTTGGGTTACCTTAAAATAAGAGTCTGTAAAGTAAAGGGGCAGCTATGACATTTTATACTTTTTTGTTTAGAATGAGGGCTACTCCTGCACTTTTAATGTTCTTGTGCCAGTCTTTACTTGCTAGAAACTATTAAGAATCTCCTCACTGCACCCTGGCCTTCAATTTTCAACAGGCTGTTTCTCTGTTTTTTTGTTTTTGTTTTTAGTTTTCCACTTTGAACAAATTATAGACTCATAAGAAGTTGTATAGAGTCCAGAGGGCTCTGATAGACTCATCACCCGTTCTCCCAGGTGGTGACACCTTTTTAAGTGAATCATCAAAACCAGAAAATTAACATTTTTCTGATTTTTTGAGTGTGCAAGCAATCTTCTAGACCTCAGACCTTACTGGGATTTCACCAGTTTTTCAAGTACTCACTTTTCGGTGTGTCTCTGTGCACAATTCCATGATAGTTTATCACATGTGAAGATTCCATACCTCCACCATCACATCCAAATATCTTTTGCAGCAGTAAGTATGTCCAAGGTCTAGAGCGCAATGAGGTCAAGCATGAGCTTTGTCATCAGTCAGACCTGGTTTCGAACCCTGGCTTTGCAGCTGGAAAGCTGCATGACCTGGGACAGGAATGACGACTTAGTCTTTCTGAGCCTGTTTCCCCCTGTGTAGAATGGGGATGATAAAAATAGTACTGCTGTTTGGGTTGTGAAGATTAGATCAGATCATCCTCAGCAGAGGATATACATTATGTTCTGCTTTTATCAGTATCCCGGGATCAATGCCTTTTGACTTTACGACTCAGGGTTGTTGACTCAGCTCTGGAATAATTAAGGTTCATGAGGGAAAAAAAAAATGTAGCAGATCCTGCATGTGACACACCCAGCACACTGAGACTGCACTTCTCAGCTCCCTTCCCCAAGACCGTGGCCGTACCAAGGTCCTTGCCACCAGCCTCACTGACATATATCCCGCTCTGCCCCCTCCTCACAGGCGCCATGGAAGGAAAGCTCCTCAGAGGCCCCACCTGACTCTTGCCTATCTCCTTTATCTTTCCAAGGATCTTTGTGAAACTTCTCTGCCTTGCATCTGTCTTACCACCTTTCCCCTTTTTACCCTCGCCTCCTTATTTTTTAATCATGATTAATAGGAGTAGCTCATGTTGGAAGTATAACAAGATGTACAGAAACAATATACAGAAACACATGTGTAAAGCAGGATTTTATTTAAAGGGAACTTGCTTGGAGGGGGGTTACTGTAACTCATATTGACATCTGTTTCTCTTTTTCTCATTAGATTGTGAGCTCTTTGAAGGTGAACATTCTTTGAGTTGTGGAGGCACATTTTGGGCACCCATGCATACTAACCTTCCAAATAATAATTCCGCACAAATAATGACAACTTCTGTTGACTGGGGCCCTACCATGTCGTTGTCACATTGCCTGAAGCTCTAATTCATTTAACATACTGCAGAGAAAGTATGCTGATGATCCCCATTTCGCAGATGCAGAAACTGAGGCTCTGCATGATCGAACAAGCAGCCAGAATAGTGCTATTTTCTCTTCAGAACTGATGCACTCTCCACTTGGACATGTTGCCTCTACATTCATGTTGCTTGTTTATTAATGTTATTAACACGAAGCCTGTTGTGCAGCTCCCTGGGATAATGACGTTCGTAAAACGACACTATCGTCTTTGTTTGGTTTATATCACAGTATCCTTAGTGAGGATCCAATGATTTGGGGGTGGGGACCGCCCCCTGCAAACCGCAGCGACGAACAGCACGCACGAAGGGATCTGCTGCTCTCCACTGCCTGTGGGAGATACTTCTTCTTTTTACTTGTCTTCTATTCCATCTATTGTCAGTCCCTAATCTTACCCTACAATGCTCTCCTAGACATGTAGGAGGAAATAAATTCAGCTTCATCTTCCATTTTATTGAAAGCCATCTTTGTTGTGGCCCCTTCCGCATGGATTTTTGTTTTTGACACAATTTCAGTGAATCTCACAACCACCCTGTGATATAGGTATTATTCTCATCCTTGTTTTATATATGGGGAAACCAAGGCTCAAAGAGATTAAAGTGGCCTGCCCACCATCACACAACCAGGGAATTTGGGTTTTGAACCCAGGTCTGACTCCTGGTCCAGTGCTCTTAAACAAAAGTCTATGTATTTTCAACAGCTTAAAATTCAAAATGTATGAAAGAGACGTTAGTGTCTAACTTGTCTTTTGGCCCCATGGTTCTCTACCTCAGAGACAATATTATCATTTCTTGAGTTTTCATCTAGAGTTATTCTAAGCTTATTAACTGGTATGTGGGAGTATATTAATTTTTCTTACTTTTCCCATATTCATCTACACTCTGCTTTTTTAACAATGGATTTTGAGATCTCTTCACAGTAAATTTATAGAAATTTCTTCTCACTTTTCTATGGTTGCATAATATTCCATTGTATGGCTGGAACATAATTTATTGAACAAATGAATGACATTTAGGTTGTTTCCAGTCTCTGCTGTACAAACAATCTTGCAGTGAATAAACTTTCTCTTTTATCATTTTGCATGTGTGTGGACATATTTGTAAAAAAACCCACAGAAGCCAAACTCTGGGAGCAAAGGGAAGGTGCCTTTGAAAATTTGAGTTATTAGCGCTTTGCTGTCTGTAGTAGTTGCACTGATTTCTGTTCTTCTCCCAGCGCCCATTCCTCTGTGTTACACCATGACAGAACAGGTGCCAAGCTTAAGGAAAGAGGGATGTGCTTCTGGGACACGTTCCTCTTGCTTTGCTCCCCACACACAGCTACGTTTCCTATCTTCTTGTATTCACCCTTTCCTCACCCAGGGAAGTTACTAGGTGTTTTGCTGCTGGAGGAAGGGGAGATGTTTTTCTCAAATATGAGACCCAAACGTGTCTGTTTATAACTGATTCATACCCAGAGCATCAATGAACCCTTAAGATGCTTGGCAGATGCCAAAGGAAGCTCACACCTGGACATGTTGGTGATGGAGCGAGGTGGCAGTCTTCAGTTAAATATTAGTAGTAATATTAAATATTTACTGTGCATTTCTCCAGTGCCAAGCATCTTCCACGGATTATCTTATTGAAGCCTCCTGATAACCCTGCAAGATGCATACTGTTGTCATCACTGTTTTAAGGATACAGAAATGGAGATAATGGGATTGAGTATTTTCCCAAATCCACATAATTAGCAAGTGGCACTTTTGGAATTTGAGCTGATTGTCTGATTTCACACTCAGTCATTCCACCAAACCACAACTCTTAGGAGGGCAGAGAATGGTCTTTCTGACTTCCTTCCCTTTTCCATGCTTTGTTTCCATCCTTTCAAGAGACCCTCTACCTTCCTCCCCCTCCACACACCCCAACTATCACAGGCTGAAAAGACTCAGCTTGTCCCACTCCTTCTCCCCCCACCAGAAAAACTAATCTTTCCTTTGTTTCAATCCCCCAGCTTTTAAATCCCAGCTACCCAGAGGTGTGGTGTTTATATTAATAAATAATAGTAATAACACAGGGCTTCAGTGGACCTTAACCTGGTGGGATCTCAGGTGCTGAGATAAGCCGGTGGGGGGAGATCTTTTTGAGATGGGATGTATGTGTACGTGTGCATGTGTCTGAGTGTGGACATGGGCATATGCATGTGTGTATTTGTGTGTGTGTGTCTTGTCTTCTCTGTCCTCCTAAATCACATTGTGTGGGCAGCTGTCACTGTGAGAAGGTTGGCTGAAGCGCTCCTGACAGGGTCTGGAGTTAGTTCAGGAACCTCTGCCTCTGCAGCAGGGCCAGCTAAGGAGGACCATTCTCTGGTTGCTGGCCCCAGCCCTCCACCCATTGGCCTGAATGTCCCACCAATCAGCAAAGGTGGTGTTGGGAAGGGCAGAGGTCAGCCGGCTGGCAAAGGAGCTGAAGACAGGGAAAGAGATGGTGATAGCATTGGGGGTGGGGTGGAGACCTTTGTCTCCATCTTTTGATAGTCTTACATCCATCCTGTTTATCCCTCAATGATAAAAGCTTCACAGAGTGGTTGAGAAATGCCAGCCCTGGAACTTACTGACTGCATGACCTTTGGTAAACTGGGGTTGACAATACCATCCTCACCAGGTGACTGAGGGTGGACTGAACTGAGCAGAGCTGAGCCAAGAGACGTGTCATCACGTGTACTGCACTTGGCCCAGTGCCTGACACAGAACGAGAGCTCATTAAATGGTATTGTCATTGCTATTATTTTGTTCAGTGCTTCAATTCTGTCCTCTGTTTAGCCAAGTCCTTCACCTGCTCCTGAACATTTGTTTCCTCTTTCCTTCACTTTGGTTAGCCAGGGATCCAGGAATGCACACATGACCTTCCTGTCATGTGAGGTCATCAAAAGCTCGCTGGACACACGCCCTGACATTCCTGCAAGAGAGGCTCTCGGGAAGGTGGAGCTTCTGGAGCCAGGAGTGAGGTCCTGGGAAGTCGGGACACCCCTAGCCCTTGCTCCAGTCATAAGCAGAAGGGCATATTAACTGATTTCAATTCAGTAGATTTTGGCTGAGAACCAATTACGTGCTGGGGAGACCCAGAGACAAAAGAAAGACATGCCATTGGAGCTTCCTCCTGTAGTTGGTGTGGACAGCCCTACCATGGGAGGCTGTCTCCGGTCCCTCTCTCTAGTCTTCTCTTCCATTTCTTGTCTCTCGGATCTTCTCCAGGTTGGGCTTTGGGATGCTCTCTGCACGGCTCTGCCTGGCCCTCCTCCGCACCAGCAGGCAGCCCTTTAGTAGTGTCTTTGCTGCTTCCTCATTTCCTCCCTCTGTGGTCTCAGCATGTCCGTGTCTTTAAAGACCACCACGACATCCCAAGTTCATGCTCCTAATCTCCCCTCGCTCTGGACTCCAGACTCATCCATGTAGCTGCTCCTCCGGCCTCAAACCCCATCTCTGTCCCCCTTTGACACTTTTGCTGCTATAATGTAATTATTGGTCTGTTTGTTTCCACAGACCACAATGTGAGCCTCATGGAGACAGAAGCTGTTCTATTTACTGCTGCCTCCCCAGGACCTAGAACATAGTAGTTATTCCATAAATACCTACTGAATGAATGAGAGAAACGGGGAGAGAGAAAGGATGTAAAGCTCATGGCTCTCAGGAGAGCAATGAAGATTGTGGCCATTTACTGATATTTAGTGGGTGCTGGTCACTCAAAATTTATATATTTTTTAACCCTTACAAGAACTTTATGAGGTAGGCATTATCACCCTCATTTTACAGATAAGGAAACGGAGGCACCGAGAAGCCACACAGCTCATACGTGGTAGCCAGGGTTCTAGGTTGATCTGTGCTCAGTCTGCCTGCCACTCCCTCACCTGCAGACCCGGGTGCCTAGAAAGGTCTCTGGCAGAAGCATTTGAATTTGATCTGGTGTACTGAGGCACCTCATCCGTAGCTAGTAGGAGCTCTGAGGACCACCCAGCCCTCTCTGCCCAGCCCACTCGGGGTGGACCCTGCCTTGGAAAAGAAAGACTGGCAATTCCAGGGGAGGTACTTCTTCGTCTGTGGCTGTGGCTGGGTGTGTGCCTGTGGAATAGACAGCCTTTCCCCTGGGTATCTTTGGGGCCCAGGAGTGGGACCATGGCCTGGCTGTAAGTAGCATGTTCTACTGCTACGGACTGAACTGTGTCCTCCCAAACTCAGACGTTCAAGCCTCCAAAGAGTTTTGGGCGGTAGGGTCTTTAGGACATAATTAGGGTTAGGTGAGGTCATGAGAGGATTAATGTCCTTATAAGAAGAGACCCCAGAGCATGCTCCTGCCCTCCTCTGGCTCCCACTGGGCGCATGCACCAAGGAGGAGCCATGTGAGGGCACAACGAGAAGGTGACCATCTACAAGTTCTCACCAGAAACCGAGTCTGCTGGCACCTTGAACCTCCCAGTCTTCAGAAGTATGGGAAACAAATTCCTGTTGTTTGAGTCACCCAGGCTGTGGTTATGTTATTATAGCAGCCCCAGCTAACAGACGTCAACCACTTCCGTTTGCTGGGACCGAAGGTTGCCCAGGATGTGGGACCAACAGTACTAAAACTGAGAATGTCCTGGAAAACTGGGAGGAGTTGGTCACTCTGCCATGGGTACCACTCGCCAGAGTAGTGCCAGCTGGGGGAGTTTGTCTCAGACTTTTCTGCCTCTGCTTTTTCAACCCCACCCCCACACATCTCCGCACCCCCAGGAAGGCAAAGTTCTTACATTTTTAATAGTTGAGGCTTGTGGAGAAGAACTAAGGCTCTGAGACCACCCTGGGGGGCATGCAGTTCTTGCAGAAAGGGAGGCTCTGATCGCTGCAGTGAGACGCTGGCGGCACGCAACACTTGAGAGGGTGGGGGCAGCAGGGCTTCGCCAGGGAAGCAGTGCAGTGCAGTGGGAAGTGGCTGCAACCAAGAGACCCTGCTTTCAATCCTGGGACCATCACTTCCTGGCAGGGAAACGCTGGGAAAGTCACTCCAGGTCCTGCATCGCACAACTCCAAGGGATGTCTGGTCCTTGAGCAGAATTGGGGAGCCTGTTACAGAGAACACAGTGCAAATGGTGATGCCTTTTAGCCTTGATGGAACTGAGTCACTTTATCTCAGAGTTCATTTCCTCAGCTTCATCAAGGGACGGAGCAAAGACCTATTTCATGGGGCTGCGGAGGGAATTCAACAAAATAATGTAGGTGCGTGATACACATCAGCTCTTGTTTTCCCTCCTTTCCTTTCAAGCCCCCTCGGTAGGCAGGAAGCTATAGCACAGTGGTTAGGACTGTGGGCCCTGGTCTCAGCTTGTTAGGGTTTATGCTGTGATGCTGGGCAAGTTTATCAACCTTTCTGGGCCTCATAGTATAAAATGAGGATGACAAGCAGTGTCTGCCTCATGAGGCTGGGCCGTTGGGTGGATGTCAGGAGGTATGAGGGGCACAGCGCGGCTGCTGCCTGCACCTGGAAAGCGCCTGGTGTGAGCCGGTGGGGCCCTGCTCTCTGGAAAGACTCTTCTTTCCCATCCTTCTCTCGTTTCTTCTTTGACCTTCTGCCTCTAGGTTTCTCTGGACAAAATAAAATCATTTTTATAAGACAGTGTGCTTTTCGCCTTCCCCTGGCTGAGGGTGACCGAGGGGTGGCAGTGTGCCAGAGTCTGCCTCTGCTGGCCTGGCACATGTTTTCTGAAGGTCTGAGGGCAAGGCCCCTGCTGGGGCCACGGAGGAGCACTGGCCGGGAAAGACAGCCGCTGGCCTCGAGGTTCCCAAGGGCAGCCCTGACGGCAGCCTGAGAGACTGCCTTAGAGGGCAGAGATGCTGGGGGAGCTTCCTGGAGGGGGAGGCCATAGACGGCGCCAGGAGGGTTCCTGTGCTAAGTAGAAACTTCTACAAGGGTTCTTCACTCCCTCCTCCTCTGCCTGAGCTTGAGTCAGAGCTGCAGAGGCTGGCTGGAGACTCAGATGCCCCTGTGACCGTTAAGGGACTTATTTCCAGAGTCCTGGGAGGCTGATGGCAGGTGCTGGGGGTGAAAGATGCCATCATGAATAATGTAGGTCAGCGGCTCTCAACTGTAGCTGCACAGTAAAGGCTTCCAGAGACTAAAGGTTCGGATTTAAATGTTATAAAGTGGGGTTTAGGCATCCCCACCTTAAACTTAGAAATCTATAGATAAGTCGAAAGAAGTGTATGGTGAATCAGTACTATAGATCTTTCACTTACATTCGCCACACATATCAATCTCTCTCTTTTTCCATGTATATATATATATATTTATATATATGCACTGAAGAAAACCCGAGTCATTTGAGTATAAGTTGTAGACATCATAATACTTCCCCTTAAATACTTCCTTATGCCTCCCCTTAAGATACTGTGCTATGTAATTACTACCACATTACACTCAAGAAATGTACTAGTGATATAATATTTACTACACCATCCATATTCACATTTCCCCTATTGTCTCAGGTTTTCTGTAGCTTTCTTCCCCCCCAGGCAAGGATCATGCACTGCATGTCTCTTTATTATCTTAGACAATAAAGAATCTAGACAAGCTCCTTCCAACTTTTTTTTGTCTTTCTTGACATTGACATTTTTGAAGAATCCATGCCATTTCTACTGTAGAGTGAGCCATGCCCTGGATCTCTCTGATTGTTTCCTCTGGCTGTATCCAGGTTAAATGCTTTGGCCAGAGTGTTGCGTGGGTGGGGTGTGCTGGGGGCCAGTTCACGTCAGTTGGTGCCGCTCTTAGTCAGGCTAAGCTGATATTTGGTTAAGTGGTGGCCACCGTATTTCTTTTTAATTAGTAAGGAATCGGAGGGGACTATATATTGATTGTCTGAATACCTTACCAACCTCCTCCCAGGGGTAGGAGAATACATTGATGATCCTTCGCTGTGTAGATTGTTATATTGTAATGTGTTTAAGTGGCGATTTTCTAATTTTGTCCTTCCTTCTACTTCACTAACAGACTTCCTCCTGTAAAGAAGAGTTTCTTCACTTTTTTTAAGAGCATCATGAATTCAAGGATTAAAAAAAAAATCAACGTGTCACAATTCATGACAAATGTCAAAGCTCAGATTGTCCCAAATTCGGCCAGTGGCAGCCTCTTCAGGGTGGCTCCTGTGTTCCCTCGGCATGTCTTCATTTGAATTTAAGCACTTTCTTGATTTTAGTGTCATCTGATGCTTTAGGCTCACCTGATACTTTCTTTGCTGCAGAACTGAATTTCTCCAAGGAGCCCTGCCCGATTCCTTTGAATGGAGAATGGCATTTAAAACCCAAGATCTGGGGACTCAGTGGGCATGTTAACATTGGGGTATTATTATTTCCAGGCCTTTCAGTGGGTGGAGCTAGGAAATACTTTTTTTTTTAACAAATCTTGAATTCGCTTTGATACTGCCAATTCACATCCAACACCGCAGATTCTTCCTCCCCCTCCCACATTCCATATGGATGTTTCCTTTCTCTCCCAGTGAGACTTGCTTCTCAACAATGTCAATACATTTACCGCTCTTCTCTATCCTACAATACACACAAAGTAGTTTTAGAATTATTATACCAGAACTACTGCAATAACAAACATACTAAGTCAGATTAAAGGCTTCTTTGTAGTTCTTTTTCTCTTTAGGATATCCCATTAAGGCTGTATTGTCAGGGTACTGTATCCAAAATTATTTGAATAATTTTTTTCCTATATGAATTTATATAGGGTTAGTTGTTGATTTAATTTTATTTTTGAGCTGTGTAAAATATTTAAATGATTGAAAAATTAAGAATATATGAAAAGGTATATATGTGAAGTCTCACCCTTAACACTTCCATTACAATGCCAGTCACTTCCGGCAGATAGCTATTTTCATTAGATTCTCATTTACTCTTCCTGATAATGTTATTGTTTTAAAATAGCACTGATCCAGCTGAAGAGGAAAGGGGGACTTTAGCTAAAGAAACTAGGTGAATCTCTCTTGTGGTCTAGATTAAAAAAGAATAGTACATGGTGAAAGGAAAAGTAATTTCGGGAGTCGGGGGACATACAAAGCAGACGCCAGGGAACCGAGGGGTCACTCAGACCATAGTCTCCAACATTCAGATGACCCAAAGGCAATTGCCTAGGGGCAAACCTGGCAGGAAGTGAGTGCTTCCCAAGGATAGGGTCAGGCAGGCCTCCCCTGAGCGAGGGAAGGTGGCGACTCCATCAGCACTGCCCTCAGGAATAAAAGCAAAGGGGTTTGGAAGTGTAGCCCAGGATTATGGCTGAGAATTTTTTAGGCTGTTCTTAAGGACGGAGATAGGGGATAAGAGAGACAGCTCAGGGAACAGGCTGGGTCCCAAAGCAGCTGGCCTGGGATTTAGAAGTAGCCACTGAGGTTAGTTTTGTGAAAAGGGTCCCCTTAGTGACATGGGGCAAGGGCTGAATCCAGCAGTTTGTCCCCATCTGTAAGAACCAACACCAGAATGCTAATGCCTCGAATAAGTGAAGGGTCATGAACCCTGTGAGGAATCCTGTTAATCTCTGTTGAGCACACGAGGACTAAGGGCAGGCATGGCTTAGAGAAAAGGTTTAATGTTCAGGACTGAAGACAAAGTGAGGGCCGTACTGCCGAATTACTTTTTACCCCTTTCTTCTCCAGCAAGGAAAGTGGTCTTCCAATTGGAAAGGGTAGGAAAAACATTGCAAAGAGGGGACTAGAGTCAGGGATAGGTGAGGAGGCAAGAAAGCCGGCGAAAGCAGCTGTAATGAACTCGGGACTCTGAACCAGATGAATTATGTCCTGTGACCCTGGAGGAGCTTGACATGCGATTTCAGAGCCGCTGTCATTAATCTTTGATAAATTATAGAGGAGGGGATTTGTGCTTGGAGACGAGAAATGGGCATAGGTTCTCTTGACATACAAAAAGGGGAAAAGAGCAAATGGAAGTTACAGTCCAATGGACCTGGATGTTCTCACCGGCAGGGTGATGGGAGGTGTGTGCACCTTGAGGAAAGTTGGTTTTGCATCCCAGCTCTGGTCCTGGACTATGGCAGGGCCAGGGCAGAACTTTGGAGGCCATTGTCCCCACTTTCAGGGCCAGGAGGTTCTGGAGAGGGTCCAAGCAGGGAGAAGGTGGGCACTTTGGGGGTTTTCTCACTGCCCCTTCTGTGGTGATACCTGACGTCTCACTTGCCCTCCAGCAGCCATGTTGGTCTGTCTCAGGTTGGTTTCCCCAGAAGTAGACCCTGAGAAGAGGGTTTGTGTACAATTGTTTGGAAGTATTCCCAGGAAAAAATCAGTAGGGCATGGGGAAGTGGGATAGGGACAAGAAGGGAGAAGAAAGCAAAGTCCCACGGGTAACTCTGGATCAGCCCCACAGGGGAATCCAATAAATAGTGTAGGTCTCACTTTGGAGCGGATGGGAGGGGATTCCTTATACAGTCACTCACTGATTAAAGGATGCTCTAGGGGGATGTGAATTCCCAGGGGTGAGGCAACCTGAGAACAGGCCTCTGACAAAGAGACTCGGGTGCTGGCTGACTCAGGTGGGTGCACCCCAGGAGCTGCTCAAGGGCTCTGAGGGGCATGAGGGTGGGACATTGACCCCCTGGCCAAGCTCGTCAAGCCTGGGGGAGCACCCTAGCCAAGGTCAGCCAGTCTGGTCCTCTCTCCTGGGAGCTTGGAGCAGGGCCTGAGATCTGCAGGGTGGACCCTGGGCTTTGTGTGACAGCCATGCTCCACCATTTGGGCTCCAGGGACATTGGCCATGTTGTCTGACTGCTGGGCACCTTTCAAATACTATTCTAATGCTTGCTGGAGTTCCAGATGTATTGAACTTCTGTTCTGAGGCAGAATCTAGAAGACTGGGACTTTTTAGTATCCTTGGTAGCTGTGGCCAGGCATGGGAATCAGGCTGCAGTGAATCTCTGGTCAGGAGAACCTACATGCGACTTCCACTGGGAAGCAAACACAGAGCTCTAGGTGGGGTATCCATTTTACTGGTGCCCAGGCTTCTCATTTTGGGGATGTAATGTCAAATTCCTAATGCAGAAGGACAGCAGCTTGGCTGTAGTATAGTTGAATTCCTGGCATCCTAGCCAGTCTACTTCCTGACAGGTCTGACGAATGTTGTGGGGGCAGAGGCAGAGAGGTATGTGACCACGTCTCTTGGCGATCCAGTGGGCAGGTGATAGACATGTGATGGACTAATCACTATTTCAACCATTTCCAAGGATCATATGTGTGTAACTGGCTGGAAAGAGGTCTCTAGTGGCACACCACAGCAATCTGTGTTAGCCCTGTCCATTCAACATTGTTGTCAGTAACTTGGATGAAGACATGGAAGATGTGCTCCTTGGCACTATGGATGACACAAAGCTGAGAGGTCTGGAAAATGCATCCGTTTTCAAGATGATCTTGAAATCCTGGAAA
Organism: Smutsia gigantea; assembly: GCA_032199065.1. Lineage (NCBI taxonomy): Eukaryota > Metazoa > Chordata > Mammalia > Pholidota > Manidae > Smutsia > Smutsia gigantea. Next base: position 44,371 of record JAVSCE010006992.1, read on the forward strand.
ACTAGGATGAAGATAAAACAACAGAATAAGCATCAATTCTACATTGAGTTCAGAAAGAAAGCAACTGCATTAAGAATAGACTTGAAAACAGAGGGTGGAGAAAAAAACTTTGGAAGGAGAGGGAATACATGTTCCTCCTTACATATTTATACCCCACTTATTTCCCAAAGGAGTTTAGGGGGCTTATAAAAATACAGGAAATGGAAAAGAGTTAAAACATATTTGAAGAATTGTGGTAGAGTTAAAGGAAAAAAACAAAAAACAAAAAATACTGAAAGCACAGTTAAGACAAAGCCCCAGACACGTGTATCACCCAATCCCATAGATGTTGCTTGCAAGAGATGCCCTGAGCTCCCCTCTGGCTGAAGCAAAGAGGGAAATTTGGTCTAGTTTGCGATTTTCTAGTATAGACAAAAGACAAACCACTAATTCTGTAGAAGCTTTTCTACCTCATGAGACCTGAAAGAAACTTCTCCTCCGGGTCCTTATAAAAAGAACACCTTGTGAGGCAGAGGATGACGTCTTCAAAAGGCAAGATATCAAAGCAAATTCAGTGAAAGCAATTCTACTTGGAGCCAGAAAAATGTCTAAGCACCAGCTCTGGATTGGGGCAGAATGCTGTCTCTCTCTAATTGAGCATTTCTAAATTTCCTAGTTATTTCTCCCCTAAGGAAATAATTTCACTCCATTCATTTCATTTCTCTCTGTTTTACATAAATTAAGTCCTAAGTAATAATATTTTACTGGGTACAGTTGAACTTTTTAGGATCACAAAACTTGGAAATTTTGAAGGTTTCTTTACTCTCCCCTCTTTGGGAATCATTTTTGCCCCCTTGGGGGCCCTGCTGTCCCTGAGAACTCATGTGCTCATGGGATGGAGGATCACATGTCCTTCAGCAACTCTCTTCAGTACAGTTGCTCAAAGTGCATACTCTCTAAAGAGCATCTATTGGGTTAATTTCTCCTCCTGATTATTTATTTATTTATTTATTTATTTAACCAATTTGACTCACGCAGTACAATCAGGAAGTGTTTTTATTTTTCTCTAATTCTTATTTGCAAGCTCTCTGTTGCAGTTCTCTTCCTGGATATAATCTCAGGCAGAGCCTACAGCCTTTTCCCACCTTTGGTTATAATAAGGAGGCTTATACTGGCTGCTTCAACTCTCTTCTAGGTATTGAAGTTTCCAGCCCAGGCTAAATCAAACCTTCAATCTCACATCCAAGTCAAAGCTTCTCCCCGCTCCATCCCTTAGCGCATGCCTGAGCTTGGGGACCTGCTCTGGGGAGGGAGCATAGTCTGCTTTTTACCCTCTCCCCAAACTTGCCTGCAGCCTCTGGCTCCCCTTTTGGGTGGAGGCCTTATCACGTACCTGGAGGAGGGATGCATTCGGCAGAGGCCATGCTGTTCAGTTGTCCCACCAAATGATGGGAGGGGAAGCTGTCCCCATGTCCTCCCTGCACCTCTGCCACTGCAGGCCACTCCAGCTAGCTTCCTACATCCCTTCAGAGTTTTCAGGGCAAGAGGCAGGTCCTGCTCCATGTTCCAGAACCTGGGGTGCAAGGACAAGGGCACTCCCCAAGCTTCTGTCCAGCAGGAACACAGTGTTAGCCAGCTGTTTCTGTGGCTCTGCCAGCATCCACTGGGCACTGGACTCACTCTCCCCTCATGAAGATCTCCCAACCTCCGAGCTCTTCTTCTGGACCCCTGTGCCTTGCTTGGCGGCTGGCAGCAGCAGTTCCCTTCCTTTCTCCATGGAGAGGGGAGGGATGGGGAAACAGCCCAGCCCTTCTCACTGGGCTGACAGCTCACTGCTCTAGGAATGCCCCTACTTCCACGGACTCTCCCTAAACTTCTCATATTCTCTTGGGATGTGGAGGTGAGTGTGGCAGGACTGGATTAGGCATCTTTGAGTGAATCCTGCAGGTATGTTCTGACAACATCCTCCTTAGAATGTGGGGGGGCTTTGGCCTACTGCCCTCCATTTTAGGGTGTTGGTGGAAATTCTGAAATTACAGGAAAAACCCCAGTTGATGCCCTATTAAGTGTTCAAACTTCTTATTTGACTGGACCCATTTCTGGGGACCTGCTTCCCAAGGCTTGTTTAACCCCTGGCTCAGGGCAACCCCCCTCCAGTGGTCACAGGAACCAGAAGAACTGGGGTGACCACAGCTGCTCTCTGGCTTAGTGATTGCTACAGACCCTGTCTTCCCACAGTTTCCCAGCAAGTATCTCTCACCATGTCCTCTCTGCTGCTATGAAGGTTCATTTCCTACCTGGTCTCTCCCATTTTGCTGTGTGTACCAAGTTTCTTAGGAACACAGTAACAGAATAACTCAGAGCCTTTCTTCTCCTGCGCCCTCTGAGGGGCTTGCATGTGAGCCCAGCACTGCAACCTTGATCTTGGCTGCTGATTGGGGTGTTGGTTGAGGAGGACAAGGGGAAGAAGGTGAGTCTAGTTAAACACCTGGGAGAGAATGAGGAGAAAGGAACTGAAAAAGTAAAGGTGGGTAAGAGGCATTTCATTGGCTGGACTTTTGGAGAAGGAGAAAAGAGAGAGCTTTGACGAGGAGAGCAGCCCCGGGCTGGGATGTTGTGGGCTCTGGAGGGGTAAAGAGCTTTTACAGGAAGAAATGAACTTTCTTCAATAAATGCAAAGTTATTCTCCATGGCTTTGGGAGTCAGACTGTTTTTTTAAAAGTCGGGTTAGTTTTGAAGTTCTCAAGGTAGGAACGAGAAGGTCATTTTGTGGGTTTGTTTTGTTTTGTTTCATTAAAATTAGAACTGGTGAGCCAGCTCCAGTCTGGCATTTCTGAGAGAGGAAGTTCATTGTTCTGCCTGCTCAGCTCCAGACAATGGTCTGTGCCAGTTTTTAGGCACAGTGTACTTCCCAAGCCACACCAACAGCAGGGCCTCAGAGCCTCCAGTCGTGATTTCCTAGAAAAGAGAGTCTGCATGGCAACAGGTCTGAAATCTAAGGGGGCCATCTGGGGCACAAGGACTTTGCGCTAATGGTGGGGCAGTGGACAGGTAGCGAGAAAGTTTGGGTAAGGATAAATCCAGCCACAGTTTAGTTCTATGGGTGGTCCATAGTCAGATAGGTTAGATTTTGCTGTAATAATAGCACAGATGTCCACAAATCTCTGGCTTACAATGGAACTTTACTTATCACGCATGCTACCTGGCCACGGCAATCCGGTTCATAGCTCTGCTCCATAGCTCCTGGGGAACCTGGCTGTTAGATAAAATGCGATCTAGAACATTAATGGTCATGATAAGCAGGGGGAAGACAAACCAGAAAACCCCGTGCTGGCTCTTAGAACTTCTACGTGACAGTAAGACACATGACTTTTGCTTGCACCTTGGGGGACAAATCAAGTCATAAGGCCATGGTACCTACAACAGAGTAAAGGTGTATATTTCTTCCACAGGGAAGGACACTTGAATGTTTTGGACAATAATACAGTCTTTCATGGGAAGGCTACCAATTCTGCCTAAAACACAGCAGTGGCCTGCTGGTTGAAGTCTGTCAAAGAAGATTGTCAGAAAAGATCTGAAGGAAACGGCCATGTGGGGAATTGTATTTTTTTTTCCCCTAAAGATTCTTCCATGCTTGTTGGATTCATCATATTCTGAAATCCTTTTGCTGTCCAACAAGTACTGATAAGTGGAAACTGTTCAGTCACATAGCTATTAGCCACGTCATTCCATAACTCCCCAACATATGCCTAAACGGGTTTGTGTAATTTTCTCTCTATTAATTCCTATTTCCCTGATGCCCCACCTCCCCACCCCACTTTTTTTTGCCCCCCTTAATTTCTTCTCTGAGCTCCCAAACCCAGATAATTGTTACTCCTCTGTGGTCACCTGAGATTCTCAAACTCCTGTCTCAAGACGCTGCTCATTCCCACCGAGGGGATTTTCCTAGTTGCCCAGTTCAGCAGTGGGGTCTTATGACGTCTTTCCATCTGAGGAGCGGAATTTCCACATAGATGTGATTCACTGAGAGAGGTGAGCATGCGTATTTCTCTTCATCATTCAAAAGAATTTTAATATTTTATTAAATCATCGGGCCAGAAAGGAAATGACTGAAAATCCTACGTGTTAAGAGCGCTTTAACACCAAAGAAATAGCTGGGACCCCCTGGGTACTTTCCTTATTGCTCTTTGTTTTGCAAACTCCAGCTAGTTTTTACCCTTGTTTTAGGCCCAGATTGGATCCCGAAGTGTGTGTCCTACTCTGGTGGGGGCTAGCCAGATTCTGGGATCCCACACCAGCACTGATCAGAAACCTTTCGTGGAAGGAGGCTTTTGTTCCACTTACAGGGCTGTTTCTGGGCCACGGCCACGGGCAGCCCATTCACCCTCCAGGAGGGGGGAGCTCATGAAAAAGGCAGCCTTACTTCACTTTTTTTTTTCTTTATCAGCTGGGACAGTTTGTTTTTTCCCTCTGACTCATGGATTCAGAATTTCAGGACTGCGAAGGGGCTCCCCTGCTGTTTCCTTCAAGTGACAAAAACACAAAGAGCCCAGTCGCTTATAGAACATAATACCTTTCAGCCTGAAAAATATTTATAATTGTCTTTTCTAATCAGACATTTTCCTAGCCAGTTTATTTACCTCTTTTTGACTTTGAGGCGGCCTATTTCCTACCTTGTTTTGTTTTGTTGTTTACTGGCCTTAACTGGGTCTTTTATGAGCTGGTAATTTGCTTTCTGGTTTCTTAGCAACCAGGAAGTTTTCCAGCTGCTGCCGAATCAGACCTTGGGGTGGCAAAGTTTATAACAGAACCTGCTGAAGGACGGTACTTTTCCCAGAGCCAACAATTTTAAAACAATGTTTGAATAAAATTAACCAGGGTTTCAGGACATGACGTGTATGTTCATAAAGGCAACAACTAACAAAACACACTTTTTGCTCTCCAGAATGGTTGGACTGTTTCCTGGTTCCAGTCCCAGCTGGCTGAGTTCTCTCCGGCTTTCTTTGTCCCCCTTGCAGCACAAGCCATCACCCATTCCCGGCTCTTAGGCTGATGTGAAGCAGAGGGAGCCTGCCCAGAGAGGAAATAATGGAGCTTTTCCTAGAGGAGGAGGAAGGGGACATTCTGAACCTGTTCTCGCTATCAGGGATGGGGCATGCAGCTGATCACCTGATCTTTGCCAGCTTCATTGCACACACACTGATTTCCTGCCCACTGTGTGCCAGGCATTGGCCTAGGGAAATGCATGAAGCACAGTGGTGCCCAGTAGGGCTGTGGAAATTAACAAAAGGGAAACCTGATGAAAGTGGAGTCTGGAGGCCAGGTGAGGGCCATACCACTCCACCTCAGTTATAGGAAGGATTGTCAATTATAGAGCTCAACCGAAGAATGTTCAACAGGAGAAAATAATCAGTTGCAGGCCCCTAGAGGGAAAGATGTACATTGCATCTTCTACAAAAAATTGACTAGCCCTGCAATTCAGCCAGTGAGAAATTGTCATCACCCCAAACTTGCTTTTCTCCAACAGAATTTCATTCAAGACATCTCCCAACTCCTTCTTCTCCCTACAGTAACGTTCCTCTCCTCTATGGTTTTGCTGTAGTTTACATGTCCTAAATTGCAATCCTCTTTCACAAATGAACCCATTTTTGCTGGTAAAATAACTGTTATTTTTAAGTGAACAGAGCTCACAGTCTAGTGAAAACAGACATAAATAAACCAGTTACTATCCAGTCTGATGATCCTAACATTCATGATATACACAAAGCACATGGAAGGAGGCAGGAGAGCTTGGCCAGGGGAGTGGGGTGAAAGCCCATGTGAATGACTGGAGGCAGGATGGGGTCTGGGGTGGGAGGAGACAGGGGCTTCCTTGCCTCACTTTTTGTGTGTATGCTGTGAGTCACAAACTTCCAGCACAAGTCCCTTGGGGGCAGCGAGCCCCAAGCTCAGCTATTAGCCAGTGTGAGGCTTTACCAACTTTGGGGTTATCTATGGTCATATAAAAAATTACCCCCAAACTTAGAGGTATAAAAGAGTCATCATTTTATTATACTCTTGGATTTTGTGGGTCAGGAGTTAGGAAGGGACATGGGGAATGACTCTTTGCTCCTTGGTGTCTGAGGCCTCAGGGGAAGACTTGAATGGCTGGCGGCACCTTCAACTGCTGGGGGCTGGAGGTGACTTGCAAACTACAGTTTCTTTACTCACACATCTGGCAGCTGGGCTGGGCTTGGCTGAGATTGTCGTCCAGTTGCCTACATGTGGTCTCTCCAGCGTGGAGGTCTCAGGATCGCTGGACTTCTTACATGGAGGCTCGAGGCTCCAAGAGCAAGTGAATGTTCTCTGGGGGTGAGGCAGGAGCTGTGTGACCTTTTTTTGCCCTTACCTCGGGAGTCACGTGGCATTACTTCCATGTACTCTATTGGTGGAAGCAGTCGAATACTCACTCACCAGGTAAACAATAGGGGGCATAGACCCACCTCTCAATAGAAGAAGGGTCAAAATAGCCGTAGTCATGCTGAAAGCACCACATGAGGAGCTAGGAGTAGTGAGTTCTAGTCTCACTCTGCCCCTCAATAGCTGTGTGACTTTGGGTTAGTTGATACTCCTCTCTGGGCTCCAGCTTCTTCAACTGTACAACGAGGGGTTCACCAGCTGAGTCTAAAGCCCTTTTAATGAGGAGCAGCAGTGTGAAAATACTCCTTACTGTCCATTTATTAGAGTGAGCTGAATTTTACCTACAGGAATGCATCTCCGATCGAGTCATGTGGCTCAATGGATAAATATGATTTTTAGAATTTTCACACTGAAAGGGATTTGAGGAGCCATCGTCTAGTTCCCCCCACCCACTTTTTTTTTTTAACAGATGAGGAAACTGAGCTCTAGAGAGGCTAAATGTCCAGAGTAAATTCATGATGGACATGAACTGAAGAACAGAACCTGGATCCCTGAACCAATCACACTGTGTGTTTTCCACTTACCTTATTACATTTGGAATTACCTAAGGAATTTCATTCAAACATCCACCTTCGGGAAGACATCTTTCGCATAAACTTAAGGATATCTGTAAGGATCCATCTGGAAATTTGTCAGCCAGGTCCAGGTTTGCTGGTTGGCCCCTCTGGGGGCCTTGGCCAAGGACTGGGGCAGAATGACAATGGATCTGGGAGGTGGGTTGAGAAGAGGTGAGTCTGTTTTCTGGTTTGGATCCTAATTTTTTTCATATCAGCCATATTTGGAAATGGCTCCTGTGCTTATATAATAGGGTGATTGAGTTAAATAATATATAACGAGAGGCCACGGAAGGTGGGAAAGCAAAGGTAAGGGAGAAGGAGTCTGATTTCAGTTTAAATTGCAAAGGACATCTAGCTGTAGAGAGAGGAAGATGGGAGGGCAGAAGGAGCCTGTGGTAACAGGAAGAACTGAAGAGCTGGCAAAAGGAGCCGTGTGGGTTGTTATAGCCTGGGGAAGGCTGAGAGAGAGGACCAAGCCTCTGTGGAAATAGAAACAGGATATGGGCGTTTAAAAAGTGGGGGGATCCTGAACTCACATTTAGTGCTAGGGAATAAAGCAAAAAGTAGAGAGTAGGTCATGAAGCATTGTATCTTCATGATAAATAGGCTTTTTCAAGCTGGATCAATCACAAATATGGCCTTAGAGTCAGCTGGGCAGGCTTCATTTTGTCATGCTGTTTGGACATTGACCAGGTACAAGGCTCGTCTGTGCACGGCCATCAGTTAGGATGCTGGGGAGAGGGGGGGAACACTGGGAGGCCAGTTGGGCTTTTCTGCAGCAGCCTGTCTCCCCGATCTCGGCGACTCCATCCTCAGCCCACATGAGTCCCATCCATTCCCTGTCTAATCCGTTGCCTCCTGTTCTTGCCACAGTTCACGCTTGACCTGCCGCCACTCTCATTCCTTCCAGTTCCTTCCATCCTAGTTCACAATCCATCACAACTTTGCATCACCATTTTCAGGCAGCCCATTCCCATCTCAACCCTCTTTTTCATTCTCTTTCATTTCATTTACAAATCCATTTATTTGGTGCTTAGCACTATGACAGTCTAAGCCTTTGTAGATTAAACTCTCAAGACCCTCGACCTTAGGGGTCTAGGAATTTGACACTCCTAAAGCAGAGCATTTCAGCCTTTTCTTTTTCATGAATGCACAGAAAATGGTTTTTACGCAGCTCATTGGGATCGCATTCTCCAGCCCACCCCAGGTCCCACCTCACTACCCAAGGGGCTGAGGCATGTAGGCAAAGCTGAAATACATTCTCAGCTAGCTCGCTACTTTGGAAACTCTGCAAAGGGCTGTAGGATTCTGCACACTCCCAGTCACAACGTGCTTTCTCTATAGACTTGAATGCTGCCTATTTGCCCTTTGGCTGACTCAGTAAATGAATCCGGTCCAGGGACATGAAGGCCTCATCCCTTTTCTGGTGTCCAAGGTAGCAGCAAAATGGAAGAGTTTGCTGGCTGTGCAGTTCATAGCAGGACCAGCTCGTTTGCCTCCATCAGGAAAAAGCAGCCTCAGTGTTCAAACGTATTTAGGGGGACACCCATCAAGCTAGTTCCAGACCAAGTAATAGTGCTCTGGTCTGAAAGAGAGACAGAGGGAGTGTCATGTGGTCCTGCTTTGTGAGCTTTTATTCTAGCAGCAGGGGTGAGACTAGCCTGGGAAGACTGGAACAGACGCCTGGAAAGATGGCAACCATAACAGGAATTCACAGTCACCAGGGGCTGAAAGGAGGCAGAGGGTCCGTCCAGCTGGGAGAGAATCCTGCGGAGTTCCACCGAAGTCATGTCATTTCAGATGGGCCTGAGAGAGGGATGGCGTTTCTCCAGGATTAGAGTTGGGTGGAAGAGCACATTTTGGGCTTGGAGAGGAACACGAGCAAAAGTACAAAGGGGCAAAAACAACAGATGGGGTGGAGAAAACCATATAGTCTGGGAGACACGGGGGTGTGTAGACTTTAGAGGGGTAGTGTGAGAAGTAAGGTTGTAGAGGCTTTGATTCCGGGGCGAGGAGCGGTATAGAGTTAAGAGTCAATAGGGAACCACTTGTTTGGACTTTCTTTCTTGACCCATGGCAGCGCATGGTGCTGGCTGTGAGAACACGAAGCAGGCAAGGACCCATCTGGAGGCTGCAGAGCCCAGAGCGTGCACACCTGAAAAAGGGATCAAGGCTGAGCTCCCCCTGAAGCACAATTTCAAAGAGATGCAGATGAGAGGTGGGTCCATGTAGAAGACAAAAGTCTGGAGAGTTGTGACTCCAGACAAGAACAAGGATTCTGCCCAGAGGTGAGAGAAAGCCCCCGGAGAGCATCCTGGCGCAGCTGGGGCATAGTCACAGGCCTCGTTGGAGGGCAGGGCCTCAGCCTTAAGCTGGGAGGGAGTGATTAAGAGCCCTAAACCAGCTCAGACACTACTGACGTCTGATGGAGGGGCTCAGGTGGCCACAGCCATGCATCTGGGAGCTCTGGCTGGGAACCACATGTAGGTTTGGGGAGGGCAGTCCATCACGGGCTCTGCGCTTGCCTGCATGTTCTTGCTGAGTGATGCAGATTACAAGGCTTCTCTGTCTCTGGATGCCAAACAGTTCTGCAGCTGGTCGTATAGGAAACTAAGCAGATCAGGGCCACCACAGTCTGGCTACTGTGCTGCTGTTTCTTTCCTGGGAAGAGAGGGAGGGAAGTGGCTTGTTTGCTGTGTGATGGTGTTGAGGCCCTTGGTTTCGGGTTCTTTTCCTAAAAGGTATCTCAGTGTGTAGACAGGTACCCTATAGTCCCATAGTGTCATTCCTGTGGGACTTGAGGGCAAGGGGAGCCCATGCAAATGTGTTGCTTTGCTGTACCAGGAGTAATACATTTTTTTGCCCTTGACCCAGGAGGTCCCGTGTCTTTTGACAGCATCCAGGTTAAGTTGTTTTCTTGTAAGTAGGGTGAAATCTAAGACTCTTCACAGTTCTCGACAGTAAGATGGATTTGAAGGGGAGAGCCTGGAGCTCTGGGGAAGAGTTAGGAGGCCATAGAAGTTGGGATGTTTTTGGCTGCAAGTAAAACAATATGCAACTAAGCATGGCTTAAACAACAAAGTCATTTAACAACCTCACATCAAATATGAGACTGGACAATTTCAGGATTGGTTAGTTTGGTAGCTCAACAACATCAAGTTCTGGATTGACTTCTGTCTGATTCTCTCCACTTTCTCCTCATGGTCCCAAAATTGCTGCCATAGCTCCAAGCATCAAAGCCTCACAGAACAACAGGTCCTCTCCTGTACAAAAAGTGTCTGAGTTGGAGGAAGAGTTTTCTCTTTGTGGGGCTCCTTCTTTCTATCAGGTAGGAAAGTTTTTTTTTCCCCAGAAGTCCTCCTGGAAGACTTTCTTTCATGTTTCATTGGCTACAACTAGGTCACAGGCTCACTGAAATCCAAGCACTAGCAAATGGGAATGAGAATCTCATGATTAATCTAGACCCCTGGGGCTCTAATTTTAGTGTGCTTGTTAAAACTTGGGAGACTTGTTACAACACAGATTGCTGAGCCCCAGGTTTCTGGTTTAGTAGGTCTGGTGTGTGACCCAGGAAGTCTCATGTCTAACAGGTTCCCAGATAGGCAGCTGCTGCTGGTTGAAGGACCACACTTTCAGAACCCTGGTTTAGAGCGATGGTTCTCAACTCTAGCCATATGGTAGAATCCCCTTGGGAGAGTTTATATACATAGAAAACTGTAAGTCCCAGGGAGATTTTAATACATATATGTGTGTCTGAGCCCTCTACCCAACCTACTCCCTGAGCCCTGGGATTTAAAAAATACCCCAAGTAATTCTAACGTGCAGCCAGGGTTGCGAATGCTAGCCTAAACCAAAAAGGATTCATCCCTGGGGGTAGGCACATTTCTGCCTGTTATCTAAACTTGTCAGTACTCCCTCAACAAGGAACAGGGGTAAATGGCTTTGGGTAGCTAGTCACTAGTGGTTTCCATGGGGAATATCACAGTGTTTTGAACAATCAGTGAAAGAGCCCCATGGAGGAGAGGGTCTGGGGAGAGACAGGGAGAACAGCTCTGAGGATAGAAGTGACCATCCTTGGCGACTGATTGGTTATGGAAAGAGACAGAGAGTGAAGAATTGATAATGAACTTGGAGGGCTCTGGGGTTTCTAGGGGGCGGTGAAGAGAGTTAGGAAAACCTGGAGGAGCAGGCTCTGAGGAACTGTGATAGTTCTGGTCAGGACGTGATGAACTGGAGACACCTTTGGGGTGCCTAGTGGAAAAGACCCAGCAGGCCGTTAGTTGAATGTGATCGAGGCTGGTGACACATGGTTAAGAAGTACTGGTTGAAGGCAGTCACAGCTGCAGAAGGGGTCTCTCTCTGGGGGCATCTCACCAGCCCCCAGTCATCATTGTGTTCCCTGAGGACATAGGGGCCCTGAGCTGGACTATTGCAGTAGAACCTTGCCTGCGCTCCTTGCCTCCAGTCTCACTTCCAATAACCCATTTTCTACACAACCTTCAGAATGATCTTCCTAACACAGAAAGTATTGTGGCCATTTGACTCCATTCGAAAGCTCTCTGCCTATGCCTAGTACTGTGGAGAGATTTCTCAGCCTTGGCCACACATTAGAATCACTTGAAGGAGTGTTTAGCAAACTCTGGGGTCTGGGCCACCCTGACACCACCTCCTCCCGACTTTCTGATTTAATTGCTCTGGGGTGGCACATGGGCATTGGTGTTTTTGAAATGCTCTTCCGGTGATTCCAATGTGAGCCAGAGCTGAGATGACTGGGTCATAGGATGAAGTCCAAACTCCTGTGCATGGTATGCAGGCCTCTCCCTGCAAAGCTCCTGTTGATCTCACTCAACTTAATTTCCTCCACTTGCTCCTAAACTCAAGCCATCTCACCCCTGCCATTGCCTGAGCACACCATGTGGTTTCATGCTTCTGTGACTTCTCACCTGTTCTCCCCCTGCACAGAAAGCCCTTTCTGCTCACTGGCTATGTGGACATCTACTCCAGGCTCACTCAGCCTAAGTGTCATCGCCATCTGGAGGGCCTCCTTGTCCCTCCGCGGTGGAGTGACTGCTTTCTCTTGGTGCCCTCACCTCGTCCTCTTCCCCCACTACAGCCCTTGCCACGGCATGTCACAGATGTGCATTCATCTCTCTGCTGGACTTTGTTCACCCACTTACCTTGGGACTTTGGGCAAGTTGCTTCGGTCCTCTGGGTCACCACTTAGCCTGTAAAAGGGACAATGATACCCACTTAGCGAGTTTATTATTATGAGAATCACATGCAGTGACAGTGTCCAGTGCAGAATATGTGTGGAGCAAAAGGCCCGGCACAAAGCAAGCCCTCGGTAAAGGGTAGTTGTGACCATTCGATTCTCTGCCTCTAGACCAATGCTGCCCAATAGAAATGCCACAAAAGTGAGCCACTTATGCCATTTTAAGTTTTCTTGTAGCCACATTATGAAGGTAAGAACAAATGAAATTAATTTCAACAGTAGGTTTTACTCAATATACCCCAAATATTATCTTTAAACATTTAACCCCCAAAATTTATTAATGAGATTTTTTTTTCATATAAGTCTTTGAAACCCACCGTCGTTGTGTTACAGAAAGAGCACATCTCATTTCAGACGAGCCGCATTTCAAGCAGGCACAGCTCATGTACTGGAGAGCGCAGGACTAGATCCAAGAAATTCTGTGACCTTTTTGAGGGTCCACACCATGTCCGATTTTTCTCTGCATCACTCAGTGCTTGGCAGGTCGTAGCGCTTAAGAGAAATTTTTGAGCTAAGTCAGGTAGGTACAGAGTCATATCATCGGGCAGGCTGCCAAGGGGAATAATTGGTAAACCATCGCGAGTGGAGACAGGCTAGGGAGCCCAGGCAGTGATCCTAGGTGAGGCGCTGCCTTGCACCGACAGAGCCAGTGTGGAGGGACACGAGCCACCTCTGCAGCAAGTCTGAGTTAAAAGCCTAGAACAGGGAAGGCTCAGATCTTAGTCTTGATGCTGTGGCCACTAATATTTGGGCTCTCTTCAATTAGTGTCATGATAAGTTAAGGGCCCCTACCTACCTTACCCCATGACGAGTGGGTGGCCTCATTTTGGGTAGGATCTTGGGACCACTTCAGGAAAATCACTTGACTCCAAGAACCTCCCTGACCAGGCTGAATTCCAGTGAATGGTTATAAAAACAGATTTGTGTTTGAACTCTGGTTCCACCAGGACAAGTAAGTTGTCCAAGGTCACACAGCTCATTGATGGTGGAACCAGAAGAGAAAAACTAGTAAGATGAATGCATGCATAATGGAGTTAAGCATCTGTGATTGTGAAGCCTAATCAATTGTGAAATTTAATCGATCACAATGTGCCTTGTCTGGGAAACAAAGTATTAACTAAAGGTGGGGTGGTCTGTGCATCGTGTAGAGAGGAAGGGACTCCAAGGAGCCGTGATTTGTGAGTGTTTTTCCAGCACTGTCCAGAGCAAGGCAGCCGATCTGGCTGACAGAAGCATCCACTCTGCTTGACAGGCAAGCCCGAGAGGAGCCGGAGCAACAGGCAATCATAACTCACTGACACGAGCCATTAAGATCACTCTGCTGCTCTCTGGCTTGGAGTCCTGGCTTACCATGCAAACTTCTGAAGAGAATAATTCATTTCCCATGTACGTTGGCCTCCCACCAATGGACCTGAAGTTCTGGTTTTCTCAGAAGTTATAGTTTTCTCTGGAACTAATGAACGCATATTCTGGCTTATTTATCTGTCTCTTGAGAGTCTGCACCACCGGGGTCAGCCTCTGACCTCTGGGACACTGACCAAATAGAGCTGCTGCTTCTCAAAGCAAGTGCCTGGGACTTTGTGACCTCCTGTCCTCTCTCCCTCCCTTCTATTCTTTCTGTTTCTTTTTTCTTCTTTCTGCCTACCCACCTTCACCCTGACACACACACACACACACACACACAAACACTCAGTGACTCTTGTCTGAGTCATGGCCTCATAGCATTTTGGTTAAACTGATGGATCCTGGAGCCGACTAGGTTCGAGTCCTGGTTCTGTCACTTAGTAGCTGTGGGCTTTTGGGCCAGTTACTTTCAGCTCTGCGATTCATCTGTAAAATGGGAATCATAGCACTTGCCTCATCAGGCTGCTGTCAGGATTAAATAAATCGGAGCAGTGCTTGACATTGGTCAGTTTTCACTCACCCAGTGTTAGCTAATAATGAGTACTGAGAGCCTGCCAGCTGTCAGGCCTGTGCTGGGGCGGTGATGGATGATGGGGAGGCACAGGCCTCCCTCCAGGGTGCTTACTGGGAAGACAGAGAGGCAGGGACATCAGCAGGCCATTTCAAAGCAAACGCCTACCAGATGCTGGCTCCCTGTGAAGGCTGGTGTCCTTCGGGGTCATTTGAGTCTCATTGCTTTCTCTTTTTTCATTGCCACAGGGGTCAATGACCAGGACCAAGAGGGGACAGCATGAAGGCCCAGGAGTGTTGTGTGGGAGGGCTCCTGAGAAAGGAGCAAAATCTACAAGGAGAGGGGAGCAGGGCATGGGGGACAAGGTCTTCCTCTGTCATAGGCTTCCAGACCTGCAATGGGGGCTGGGCCTCATCTTTTGCACTGGTCAGTTGCTTAGATGCTGAGGGATGAGGTCTTCTCTCCTGGTTTATGGCCACTGCAGCCCTGGTGGGTCTCCCCAGTAGACAGGAGGGCACGATGGTGCGGATGCACATGCCACATGATCCTGATAAATCTGTGTCGACCCTGGAATGACAGGGGCCTGATTGTGGAAGCTGGCAGTGTCCAGGGAGACCTGATAGCATTACCAGGAGTGAGCAGAGAGATGCAGTTATCTCCTTTGAGTTACAGAAAGGGAGCCATAAATCTCACCACTATTCTCTCCCAGAGGCTTTGCACCCCACTCCCCTAGACCTCCCACTAAGGGGTTTGCTGCTAGAATCTGCTTTCCTGAGACCTTTGCCCTTTGTCATAGTCTATTAAATGCATGAATTCTGTGTCTTTGTTATAGGTGTTGCAGTTTTAAACAATTAAAAAATTACTTTTTGGAATAGGTGATGTATTGGCATGTATACAATTCAAAACGTACTAAAAGTCATGCGAAAGTGTCTCCCTTCCCCCTCCCAAATCTGATTCTTCCCTCCAAGGCAGTTGGTGTCGCTGGTTTCTAGTGAGATAGTAAGATCTTAAGATAAACAGACCAGGATTTCTAAGACTTATGTCAATTCAGCAGTTCTTTATTGAGCATCAGCCAGGTGCCAGGCATGAGAGGTGTGAAGACCAACAGGGAATGGTCTTGGTCCTCTGAGATCCCTTCAGGGAGCAGGCCCAGTCAGCCAACAATTATAACCCGAGTCTCTTAAAGGAGAAAGAGAGATATGGGCAAGATGCAGAGGTAGCACCAGGGGGGAGAAGAGGAAACTCATCTAGCAACGGAGAGAGGAAAGGGTCTGTGACCCACCTTTTGGGCTTTCCACAGCCACCGCAATGCAGGTGTGTCAGAGTTCACCTCTTCCCCGGTGAATGATTTTTCAATTTTTTTCTTTTAGCCTGGTCTCATGGAATTTCAAGTCTATTTTGGGCCACCTGCCAACTTTTTAAAAAACACCTTTATTGAGATATAGTTTATATACTGTACAATTCACTAAAGTGCATAATTCCCTGTCTTTTAGTATAGTCACATAGTTGTACATTAACACCACAATCAGTTTTAGAACATTTTCATTACTCCAGACGGAAACTTCATACCTCTTGTCGCCCACCAATCTCCCCTCCCCTCTGCCCCTGGCAGCCGCTAATCTACTTTCTGTCTGTACTGATTTGCCTCTTCTGGACATTTCATACAAATGGAATCATACGATATGCGACCTTTTGTGCCTGGCTTCTTCGTTCAGCATGTTTTTAAGGATCATGCACATTGTAGGGTGAGTCAGTATTCATCTCTTTTTATGGCTGAATAACAATCCATCGTGTGGATATACCACATTTTGTTCATCTACTCATAAGTCAATGACATGTGGGTGGTTTCCACGTTTGGGCTATTGTGGCTAGAACTGCTGTGAACATTCACATACACGTTTTTGCTTGAGAAGTTGCTTTAAGTCCTTTGGGTATATACCTGGCAGTGGGATTGCTGAGTCATATGGTTTCTATGTTTAACTTACTGAACGATCATCTGACTGGTTTCCACTGCAGCCGGAGCACTTTATACTCCCACCCGCAGTGTTCGAAGGTTCTCCTTTCTCATCTTCCTGCTTTTAAAACTGGACTTTTCTCCTTTTGGAGAAAAGATGCTCCTTTCGAAATCACCCACTTGTCTCCTCAGTCTGCTACCTGTGGACTTGTGGTGCTGCTGAAGTCACCCCAGGCTTCAGTCCCTAGTTATCAGGTAGCTGACCTGGATAGAATTCCTAAATTGTGCCTTACCTTTAAACTTTAAATGTGCTACTTACAGGCCACCACACCCACACTCGCTTCTGGAGAGCAGCAGGGAAGCTCTTAGGAAGCAGGCAGAGGGAGGCCTGGCCCCTGCAGTAGCTGTACTAAGCATCCTTTGGGCCCCGGGGGCAGTGACTGGTTGCTTGTCTTTCTTGCCTCCCGACCTCCCAGCTTGAGGGAAAGCAGAGCCCAATCTGGGTGAGTCCAGTGGGCAAAAGCGGATGAACTGGGAAGCCCAAGGCAGGCACAGAGCAAAGGTCGAGGACCATGTAATCAATCAAGGTCAAGCCAGGACACATCTATGGGCCAGGTGCTGTCTGGATGGGCCAAAAAAGGTGCTGTCCTGTGGTGAGCAGCCAGCCAGGAGCCCTGGAGTCAGGGCAGAGAAAGGTTGGGCCCTGGCCCGTACCTTGGGAGGCCGGGCAGGCAGTGCTCAGTGCCGTGGCAGCAGAGCACATCACAGGGGCTGCGGCTCCGGAGCGCCCTTGTTTAACACCAGCTGTGGGCAGCTGGGCACGGGGAGGCAAAGGTGATTGCGGATGTTGGGAAGGAAGACTTTTGCTGCTCCTGGCAGGGCCAGAGGGAGGGGAGCCGTGGTGCGGGGGACCAGGAAGTGTGACCCATGGAGAGGATGGTTGCCCCTAGGGAGCCCACTCCACATTCCTGCAGCCGCAGCCAGCCAGTCCTCAGGCGTGCCACGGGCTTATCCGACACTGACTGCAATCCTTTCGCAAGACAAAGGATTTGAGTCCTTTGTCATTTCTGAGTCCCGTCCTGCCCATGATGAATACCTGTCCTACTCACCAGTTTTCTCCCTTGGGATGCTTATTTTTTACTTTTGGAGTCAAGTCAGATCCTGCAAGATACTTTTCCAGTACATTTTGACCTAAGTTAATTCTGAATTTCAACTGTCAATTGAGTGAACTCCCCCATTCTCCCGATTTAAATACTGCAGCATTCAGATATTTTTTAAGTAAAGATGCAACATCTAATGCAGCTTGTTAGCCAAGCAGTGCTGTTAACATTAGGTCGCTTTGTTAAGTTTTTTTGGCCTCTTGTTCAGCATTTTCCCTGGACTTCCTGAGAGATGCTAGTGAACATTCTTCAGGATTCCTGTGACCTTTTTTCCTTCTTTTTATTCTTAGCTCATTCTCACATTTTCTTAGTTTCTGTGTCAAAGCCTGAGGAATCTTACTATGGATTTCTTTTCTCTTGGATTGTTGGGGTTAATTTTGTGTTGTAATGTTAACAACAGCTAACATTTATACAGTGCTTTACAATTTACAAAGCATGTCTCATACATTTTATTTTTATCTTCACAAACAATTCTGTGAAGCAGTTTAGGTACAATTGTCCTTATTTTATGAACAAGGCCTCGGAAGACTTGGATGGCAATAGAAGGGATCCAGAGTGACTTCAGATACTTGACTGCTTTCTTTTTTTCTTTTCCTTTTAAAAAACAATAGTATTTCTTCTTTTGTTTCCCCTCCAAAAAAAGAAAAAAGACAATAGATGATTTTCTGAGAAAATCTGCAAAATCTAGAAAAGACTAAAGAAGGAAACAGACATTGCTGGCCACTCTATTGTCCAGCAACTGCTATTGTCAGCAGGTTGTAGAATTTCTTTCCAGCTGTATTTTTTTTTTCTGTGGATTGGTAAAGACTTTATATAATTAGAAACTAACTACATCTTGATATTTGCCCCTGACTTTTAAGTGTAACATTATATCGTGTGCATTTTCCCATGTCATTCAACATTTCAAAATTCCTTCTAGCAAGACCTTGACATTGTTTCCGTTTTTGCTTGTACAGAAATACTTCATGAACATCTTTGTGCCATAAACACCTGTGTGAATCTCTGTGTTTTGAGCATAAGGGTGGAATGACTGGATGAAAGAGTATATTGTTCAACTGCATTCCACAGATGTGCCAGTTTTAATTCCAATAAGAAACATGCATTTGTGTCTACCTTACCACACCCTTGACAGCACTGAATATTGTATTTTAAGCTAATTGTTAATACTATGGATGAAAGACAAAGTTTCATTGCTTTGTTTTATGTTTCTTTGTTTATGAGAGAGGTTTTCTCCTTTGTTTATTGTCTGTATTGCTTCTAATAATCGTATCCTTGCGCCCTTCTCCTGAGAGTCTATGGCACTTTCAATTTTGTTGTTGATATTTAAGTCTTTATGTGAGTCAAATGCCCTCTAACTCCCGATGCTCCCCCAAACACCCCATGCACGCATGCTGCCTACCTCCACCACAGACATCACCCTGAGAAGGTAACCACCCACTACTGGAGGACAGAATGAATCAATTCATACTGAAATATAATGACATATTTCCTCTTCTCCCATCAGCCCTTTCAGGGCCTGGAACCTGGCACATGATAGGTAAAAATACAGATAGGTAAAGATATGCTATAGATAATTGTTGAATGAATAAATTCATATGGTTCCAAGGGATTAAATTAGATTAGGATGAGGATGGAGGGGAAAGGCTCTGGTGAGATAGCTTTCAAATTAATATAGTCTTTTTTATAGACTCAGTTGCTCAAAGATGGAATGAGCTGCCAAGAACAGTGTGAGGTGTCCTCTGGGGACATCCTAGTCTTTGAGGAACCCTAGCATCAGCCCAGGGACTGGAATAGATTATTCCAATGCCCCAATGGTTTCCTCTATGCCTATGAATGTGGCCTCAAATATTGTACAAAATTCGCTATTGGTGCCACTCTCCTAGGTCAGGAAGGGCAAACACCCCACGTGCCAGTTCCCATGCGGTGGTGGGGCCTGCCTCACGGGCTGGCTGGGCAGTACTGTGCTGCTGTCCCTGGGTTCTGCAGAGCAGGATATTGCGATGAGTAGTGATATCTTCCACGGGGGCTGGAGCAGAGGGGTTAGTTACACATTCATCGTATAAAGTGTACAATTTAATGGTTTCCAAATACATTTACAGAGTCGTGCAACCATCCCCATAATCAATTTTATAAAATTTTTCATCATCACCAAAAGACTCCTCTTACCTGTAGCAGTCACCTTCTCTTCCCCCAAAACACCCCCCTCCCTAGCAATACCAACATGAAGGTTCATTCCCTAAGTCATCTTTGTCTTAGGGAATCCCTCCAACCCTGCCTCCTGAACTTGCTTACTCATCTTGATGTTCTTACAGAGCTTCCATTTTGGCTCAAATTCTTGTTCTGCCTTCACTTGTTAGGTTTGATAGTTGAAAATCACTCTTGCTTCCTCCAATCCTGACTGGCTCTAGTTCCCCGTCAAGGAAGAGCTTGCACGGGATTGCCTGTTGGACATGGATGACTTTTTAAAAAATTAGCTTTATTGAGATGTAATTGATAGACCATAACATTCATCATTTAAAGTATACAATTCAATGGTTTCAAAATATATTTATAGAGTTGTGCAACCATCACCATAATCAACTTTATAACATTTTCATCATCCCCAAAAGAATCCTCCTGCTCTTTAGCAGTGTAAGTCTGAGGAGAGGAAATCCCGGGGCAAAATACTTCTAAAAACCAGAATCAGTTAAAGGGAGAAATAAAGTTTAAAATCCGTTTATTGCACACAAAGCTGCAGTCCCGGGCTGTCTCTCTTTCCGGCTCCAGCAGAAGCAAAACTGGCCCTCCCCTCACCTCTGGGGTACAGAGAAGCCCTCCTTGCCTAGGTAATTACTCATTGATATGGAGATGAACTTCTCTCCACCCCTGTGGAATGATGCAAATGCACTAAAGCCATACGTTTTTCCATCTCTGAACGCCTATTGATATGCAGATATACTAAAGCCACATGAGATATTCTGGAAATATTACAGTTTTACCCACAAGCAGTCACCCTCCCTTCCCCCTAACACCCTCCTCCCAAGCAATACATGAATCTATTTTATTTTTCTATAGATTTGTCTGTTCTGGATATTTCACATAAATGAAATTATATGTGCTTTTTGTGACTGACTTCTTTCACTTAGCATAATGTTTTCAAGGTTTATCCATGTTGTAGCATATAGTAGTACTTCATTCCCTATTATTGCTGAGTAGTATTCCATAGGATAGGTATGCCACATTTTATTTATCAGTTCACCAGTTCATGGACATTTGGGTTCTTTACACTTTCTGGTTATTAAGGATAATGTTATTATGAACATTCATGAACATGTTTTTGTATGGGCATAGGTTTTAATTTCTCCTGAGTAGGTAATTTTATGTTTAGCCATTTGAGGAACTATCAGACTGCTTTCCAAAGTTGCTGCATTATTTAACATTTCCACCAGCATTTTATGAGTGTCCCAATTTCTCCATATCCTCTCCAACACATATTATTTGTCTTTTTGATTATAGCCATCCTGACAGGTATAGAGTGTTATCTCACTGTGCTTTTGATATGTATTTCCATGATGGCTAGTGATGCTGGGCACCTTTTCATGAGCTTATTAACCATTTGCATGTCTTT
This sequence comes from Smutsia gigantea, assembly GCA_032199065.1. Lineage (NCBI taxonomy): Eukaryota > Metazoa > Chordata > Mammalia > Pholidota > Manidae > Smutsia > Smutsia gigantea. The sequence goes on from JAVSCE010006992.1 coordinate 65,274, forward strand.
TTTGGGAGAAATGTCTATTCAGAACCTTTGCCCAATGTTTAATTGGGTTTCTTTGTCTTTTTATTATTGAGTCCTTAGAGTTCTTTGTGTATTCTGGATATGAATCTTTTATCAGATAAATAGATTGCAAAAATCATCTCATTCTGTGAGTTATGTTCTCATTTTCTTGTTGGCCCTTGAAGTACAAAGTTTTTAATTTTGATTATGTCCAATTTATGCATTTTTTCTTTTGTGGCTTTTGGTGCATTATCTAAGAAACCATTGACTAATCCAACATCATGAAGATTTATGACTATGTTCTTAACTAAGAGTTTAGTAATTTTCTTACAATTAGGTTTTTGATACATTTGAGCTAGTTTTTGTATATGGTGTGAGGTATGGTTCTAAAATCATACTTTGCATGTTAATATATAATTATCCCAGCATCATTTGCTAAAAAGATTATTATTTCTCCATTGAATTGTCTCATCGCTCCTATTCAAAATCAATTGACTGTAAATATGAGGACTTATTTTTGGACCCATAATTCTATTCTGTTGGCCTATAGTCAGACATGGATGATATTTAAATTTCCTCCCACATTCTGGGGTTCTTGAAATTTCTGCATAGACTCCTATTGGGTCATGTTAGAGAATTTGTTCTTCAATCTATCTCCAAAGTTCAAACCACCCCACCTTGGAGTTTTGGCAGGTGGACTGATGTGTATTTGAAAAAGCTTTGGAATGCCTTTGTTTGCAAGTAACAGAACTTCTGACTAAAATTGGCTGAAGAAATATGGGAAATTAATTATTTCTTATAATAAGAAATCCAGATGGTAGTGGCTCCAGAACCGGTTTATTTCACCGCTGGTGTTGGTAGCTCTTTGGTCAGTATCTCTGCAATTCTGATGACCTTTTCCTCATGTTGCAAGAAGGTGATGGCAGGTCCAAGCATCAGGACTTCACATACTGGCATCCAAGGCAGGAAGGAAGGGGGATTGACCTCACAGATCCCTCTATTCTATCAAGAAGGAAAATTTGCTAAGAGTTCAGCCTTCTACCCCGTGTGACCAGGACTGGGTCACACAGTCACCCTTAACCACAGAAAGGTTGGGAACATGATTACACATTCTCAATTCTTAGAAATTAGGCAAGAAGAGGGGAGAATGAGTGGAAGTGACAACTACTAATGTCTATCCCCTGGCTTGGTAGAAGTTGAAGGGATTGATGTGTCTGTGTGTGTGTGTGTGCTGGGGACACAGAGTTGGGTGAGATTCCATGGGGTTGAGAGCTGGAGCCAGCGATTCTTCCCTGAGTCAGTGATACACACTTGGTATGGAAAGGCCTGGAAATGTATGGGAAGAAGTTGTGCTAAGTGAGAAAGCATGGAAGAAAACTTGGAAAGAACACCAAATCTGGGCAGTCCAGAGGCAATGCTAAAGCGGTAGAATGCTGTCAAGACTGAAACCTGACAGCCAAGAGCAAACACCAGTGAGACTCAATTAGAGCAATTCCTTAGGGCCTGACCTGGTGTGAAGGCTGGCTTTCATGCATTTGCAGGCACAGGATTGAAATAGGTGGGCCTGGCTGAAGGACCCAGGATTAACGCACACAGTTTGTGCTCAGCACTGTGTTAAGCAACACAAAGAAGTCTAGGGCTGTGTCCTGCTTTTAGGAACTTCCAATCTTAGCGTTTATCTAGGGAACAGGACTTACAGGTATGGAACAAAGAGAGGCCGTTTCTCTCTTAGACAAGCTGGTTCTCAACGCGACACGAGTTCATGTTCTGTCTCAAAGATCTGAGGGGAAGTTCTTAGTTCCAGGGGCAGGAAAGCTCCTCTGGTAGCGGCTGTTAGTATCAGGGATGCTGTCTTTCAAGATAATACCCATCACTAACACTTACTGTTTGAAGTTTGAATTGTTTTTCCTGTATTAGTAAAGCTTTCAATATTATTATTAAAGAATATTATTATTATTATTATTAAAGCTTTCAACAACTCAGTGGAGCAGATACTTTTATTATCATCCCCATTCTACTTGTGAGAAAGCTGAGTCACTAAGAAGTGAAGCAACCTTCTCGAGGTCTCGCACAGCTGGGGAATGGTGGGTCAGATACTCAAAGTCAGTTGGATGCCAAAGTCAAGGGCAGTGCAGTGCTGCTTTCCAGGAGCGAATACCTTTCTGTGGGAGAGATCCTTGTGTAGCTTCGAAGGTGGGGTGCCCTGGAGAGGTGTGCAGATCTAGGAACAGCTCTCTCACCTCAGTTTCCCTATTTGTGAAGTGAGATGATCAACCTGACATTCTCTAGGTGTCTTCCATCTCAAAGGTCCATGACCAGTCTGCTAGAAGGCAGGGGCAGCCATGCCTGATGCTTGGAAGAAGTTAAACTCCTTCCAGCTCTTAAATCTCAGCTGCACTGAATCCTCACAGACAGTGACAAAGAGCATCCAATAACAACTCCGAAACACTTCAAATGCTGTTGACAGGAGCAAGGAGGATTCCCAGTGGGAGGACCAGGTGAGGGGCAAAGACAAGATGGAGATGGAACCAGTATGTGTCTCTCATGACTTTTCTTTAGGAAGAGGCAGGGAGCAGGCCAGTTCATTGCAACTGTGTTTGCTGCATTGATCTCTGTTGCTCTGATGAGGAAAACTTTCAACAGGAGATGCAAATTGCCGTGGGACCTATAAATCCTGCCAGCACAGCCCTGGAATTCTCAGACAAGAGCAACCATGTGATGATTTCTTCTACTTGATAGGTGTCTCTGTTTTTCAGAGTGGGGAGGAAGAAGGCCCAGGGCTATGCGGTGAGGCTTTCCAACCCTGTGATCTTGGCCTTGGGACTCTCCACCCGTGAGGATCTCAGCTTCCCAATCTGTGCTCACAGAAGTCTACCTCCTGCAGTAGGCTGCTTTACATCAGCTGGCCCACCACTAACCTTGAACGAGATACTTGACCTCTGTAGCCTCAGTTTCCTCATCTGCGAATTGGGGATAACCACAATACATAACATAGCTCATAGAATTACTGTAAAGAGTAAATGAGTTACTCTTTGTAAAGCACCTTGAACAACTGGTTCATGGTAAAGTAGCATGGAAATGTTGGCTCTAAAAATGTTTCCTTGCCAGACTGGGAGCTTCCTAAGGGCAGGACCTTCACTCCCTGGGGCAGCACCATGCTCTCAGTGCCTACCACAGTTCCTGGTCTGTGGTAGAGCCTCAGCATATACTTACTGAATACATGGTGGGCGAATGAGAGTGCTTTGCCAACTGGTAAGTGCAATTCAGCAGTCTGGCAGAATGATCATTTATTACTAGTTGTCATCACCTGGTTTTTCTTGGCATTCTTGCATAGCTCAGAAACTGGAGGGTCCAGAACACCTGATATCTAGTTCATTGGTCTGATGCTTCCTGTCAACAGGATCTTAAGGGTCTTAGGGATCCAACCACTAGTAGTCACTGGGCAGGGTCTTGAAGACATAGGTCAGTTGAGTGGGAGGAGGCAGTGGCTCAGGATTAGAGACTCTCTGCCTGCCTTTGGCCAGAAAACTCATTGAACCAAAGCAGGCATCTGAAATGCAAACTCTCATAAGGACCAGAGAGGAAACATAACAGAGTGGTGCCGGGGATGGGGTTGTATTTTTGCTGAACTCTGGTTGGGCTGTATTGTTTTGAAACATGCACAGCTTATTAAGCCCTTATGATTATTCCTCACTTCTACCAAGAATTGACTTACACGTGTTATCTCACACTGTGCTGCCCCAATGGTCCAGCCTTGATTTCTCCAGTTCTGGTATAGACACTGATGCAGGAAAAAGTGTCCTCACAGTTAGAAGAGCAGGAACAGGCACCATGATAAATGACACCTGATTCTCAGCCTCAGGGCGGGGGGGCGGTGGCAAATTGGAGAGCATGGCCCCCTCTCAGCGCCAACGAATTGATGTCAGCAGATGCCACACAAAACTGTGGGGCTAACATTGCAGAAAATTTAATGTTTTCAAGAGAAGGTGAAAATTTGAGCCCTTAGATGAAACCTCTTAATGTTTACACAACAAATGAAAAAAACGTTTTAAGCTCTGTGAGTCAAACAAAATACCCCTGGCTTCTGTTCAGCCTGCAGCCTCCAGTTTTGGATTCTGCCCAGAGGTAGGAAGACAGTTCAGGGAAGCACCCAGGGCACTCAAGAGCAGCTGCTCCAGAGGGGTGCAGGGGTCCTTCTCTCACCTGTAGAGTTGTTCTTTAAGCAGCTCATAGGGTTTTTGTGCGCAGCATGTCACACTTGGTTATGGAGGTAGGATGACACGGATGAAGGGACTGAGGCGTGGAGAGACCGAGAGGCTGGCTTAAGGTCTGAAGCTGAGACTCAAATCCAGGTCTTCTGACATCAAGCCAGGGGCTATGGCCTAGAGAAGGAAGAGCAGAGGACATACAGATCAATCACTTACACCTAGAAGCTAGTACTATGCAGGGTAAATGCCACGGGGGAAGGTCAGAGCTGGGATGCTTTCAGCTGCAAATAACAGAAACTTAGCAAGAGTGGAGTAAACCAGAGGCTTTAACTTATTAAGAGGTTTGGAGGAAGGTCATCACAGTGTATTATTCCTATCTAGTTCATCCAGAATTGCTTTTTATCCCATCCTTCTGCTCCCCCATTCTGCTTTTGTCTGTGATGCTTCTTCCTCCAAAATTCTTCCTATGGCCTCAGTGTGGCTGCTACATCACATTCTTGTAAGGTAGCATCCCTAGCAGATAGGAATGGAGGAGGGTTTCTCCTTGCAGTACTTTCTGTCTCCCCTTCTCCAACTCTCAAAAGATTACCCAGCCTTTGAGGTACAGATCAAATGCCTCCCACTCAGCCATCCCATAAACACAGCCCACTTCCTCTAAATTCTGGTGGTATTTGGTTTGCTGCCCTTTCCTCAGCACAAGGGTTTTGCATTATAACTAAAGCTGACCCTTGAACAAAGCAGGAGTTAGGGGCACTGATCCCTGAGCAATTGAAATCCATGTATAAATTTTAACACCCCAAAAACTTAACTACTAATTGCCTACCGTTGACTGGAAGCCTTACCTATAACACAGTCGATTAACACATAACTGATACGTTATTTGTATTATACACTATATTCTTACAGTAAAGTAAGTTAGAGAAAAGAAAATGTTTGAAATTGTTGCAAATCTCCAAAAAATTTTCCAATGTATTTTTTGAAAAAACTCCATGTATAAGTAATAAGGGAGTTCAAATCCATGTTATTCAAGGGTCAACTGTCCTCATACTTGCAAGCAGATCTTGGTCTCCTCTGAAGGCTCAGGAAAGGAACAGTCATGACTATAATGGAAAGGTTCTCTGGTGAATGAAAATCTCAGCGCAACTGTGAGCCATCATTCTGGTAACCCATTCCTACTACGGTCTGGGCCTGCAGGTCTGGGGGATCACAGATGAGAAGATGCTATACCTGGAATTTAGAGAGTTCTTAGATAAGAACATTTCTCCTTTTATCCCTGAGGAGACTGATTGTGCTTCAGAAAGCTTAGGAGACCTTCCCAAAGATATCCAGCCTCACCAACATGTAGGCCCCAGCATACCCTATATATTTTGATTTTTAAAAAAGTGTCACAAATTGTCTTATGATTGGCCTGGTTTTCCCAAATAAAACCTGATGGGAAAAGTTCCCTGGTTAGCTGGCAAGGGAGCCTTAATATGTGATTGTTCCTCAGGTGTTTATGTGATGAGCTTTGTTTGATAGCAAGAGTTCCTCGAGGCCTGTCACTACCCCTTTTTTTCTCCCATTGTACCTACAGTTTGCCAACTACATAGTAGGTGCTCAATAAAGAACTATTAGATTAAATTTTACTACACCCACTTATACATCTCCTTCTCTATATTCCTCACTAATGGACTGTGGTGACATGCTTTAATTAACAGAGTGGGATTAAAAATGGAGCCCTGATGAGTAAACATGGTAATATATAATGGAGGGGATAATTCACTAGCTTCCAGCTACCTAAGTAATTAATACTGCTGTAATGCCTTTAATGTCACTGGATGCTCACGCGGTGGAAAAGCCAGCCCCTGGCAGGGAATAGAAAGAAAGATAAGGACACTCTACCTTCTAAGATTCTCATTGGCTGAGGCCCACAGGTATAGTTCTCCCTAATTAGCCTCCTTGGCCTAATAGCTTATTCACTAGGTGCTTCTGGTCCAGAATTTACTTTTTCCATAAAATTTAGTTTTAAATGTGTAGTTAGCACCACACTATTCTTCCTATAAAAGTAGCTCTATTTTCTTCTTTCTTAATCCATGGTGGTATCATTATTCCTATCCATCCATCCATCTACCCATCTATCCATCCACCCACCCATCCATCCATCCATCCACCTATCTATCCATCTACCCATCCATCCATCTCCATCTACCCACCCACCCATCTATCCATCCATCCACCCACCCATCCATCCATCCACCCACACATCCATCCATCCACCCATCTATCCATCCATCTACCCATCCATCCATCTATCCATCTATCCACCCACCTATCTATCCATCCATCCACCTAGCTATGCATCCATCCACCCACCCATCCATCCATCCACCCACCCATCCATCCATCCATCCACCCATCTATCCATCTACCCATCCATCCATCTATCCATCTATCCACCCACCCATCTGTCCATCCGTTCACCTAGCTATCCATCCATCTACCCACCCATCCATCCATCCACCCATCTATCCATCCATCTACCCATCCATCCATCTATCCATCTATCCACCGACCCACCTATCCATCCAGCCACCTTGCTTGGAGTACCTTTTTTTGTGCTAGACATTGTTTAAAGCTAGGATCCTACACGATATGGCCCTCCCTTACCCATCTCCTACCACTCTCTCCTGCACTCTGCTGTCAATCCGAGTGTCACAGCAGCCTTCTTGTTACTCCTTAAACAATCCAAGCTTGTTCCTGCTCCTAGGGCTTTTGCACTGAGGTCCTCTCTGACTAAAACTCTTCTGCTGGATTCTTGCTTGGCTCATTCCTTTATTTCATTCCAGCTTTTTCTCAGTGGCCCCAGTGGTACCCCCACCAGCGGTGCAGGGGCAGCAGAATATAGGGAAAAGGCAAGGGTTTGGATGTCAAGAGTCCTGGGTTCTGCCTTGGCTCTACCACTAACATGCTGTGTGCCCTTGGACAACTCTCTTGCCCTCCTGGACCTTAGCCTCATCATTGGCCTTGTGAGGGGGTGGGCTATCTAATCTCTAAGCTTCCCCCTTGCTTTGGGGCTCCATTACAGCCTCATGATTTGCTGTCCTTCCCTTCTCTCCTCCTCGTGCTGACTCTGATCAGCTGCATTTGCCTCTGTCTCTCTCTCAAGCCCCACAAGCAGAGTGCAGTTTTGAGGGCTGGCTGGTAAAATGCCCAGCTTTCCTTGTCCCTGTGAAGGGTAGGTGAAGCTTCATCCAGGCAGCATTCTTTGGGAACCTGGAGAAAACCATTTCTCTCTGCCTGAGGTGTCATTATTGTTAATAATGATGACATCAATCTATCTCATCAGGACCCACAAGTGTTTGACTAAGAAAAATGCTTTTGTCACTGTTAGTAAATATAAAGTGTGCCTATTCCATCAGAATGACACCCCCAGACAGGGGAGTCTGTTCCCCTCTCCATACCCTGACTGCTCGTTTGCAAACCTGCCCTTCTTCAAACGACAGTGTTTATTTTTTATTGATGTTTCAGTACTATGACAGATACATTTTTCCATGAAGAGAAACATAATTAACTTAAGTCATTTATATTAATCACAAGGGGGAAAATCATGCAAAACAGGGGTAATTTTATATTGAACAAGGCAGGTTATCTAATGAATATAGATGATGCTGATTTATGTGTTTATCCAAAATGCACCAGTAGGAAAAAAAAAAGGCCAACATCAAACTCCGCCCCATCCCCCCTAAAAGCTGAAAAAAATTCCCTCAAGGTCTATTTAATGATGCTTCCTGGTTTGGTGGCATCCTGCCCACAGACTGAAAAATAAAATGACTTTTCAAAGTGTTTACAGAGCTTGAACAGCAAGAGAAATTCTCTCCCTGCGTGGGTGTCCTCTGCCTGAATCCCAGGGAACTGTAATTACTTATTCCTGAAAACATTGGGCGGATACAGCCAGGTCTACACAGGTAGGATGGTGTGGACGGCTTCCTGTTGAGGCTTTGGGACTAGTCCCAAGGTCCGTCACAGTAGGGTGTGGTCAGCAGTGACTCGGCCACCGTAGCTCAGATCCCCAGCTGTGCTGACCAATAGGTGTGGATCCATTCCATGGGAAAGTTGCAGTTGGAACAATTCACCACGGTGAGTAGAATACCGATGCCTCTTCCCCACACACTCCTGAGTAAAGCAGTTGGCTGGCGCTCCCAGATTCAAAGAAGAAAGGTGAGTGGGAGGAGAGAGGGAAGCATCACAGGAGTGTCACTAACTCACAGAATGTTGCAGCCGGAAGCCGATACACCGCATGAAACCCAGCCCCCTGTTTCCCCATTAAGTAAGCTGAGAGGCAGAAAATAGTAACAGTGGGAATTTATTGAGCACTTGCTATATGCCAGGCGTTGTTCTAAGTGTTTTTAGTATTTTAATCCTTGCAATAATTTCATGGGATAGATGCTACTGTTGTCCCCATTTTACAGATGAGGAAACTGAGGCTCAGAGAAAGGAAAGGGATTCTACAAGGCCCCATAGCAAGTGACTGGCTGAACCAGACCCCAGACTGCAGTCCTTCTAAATCCCTCATCTGGAAGGAGGGGCAAGCAGGTCATCCTGCGTGTATCAATTACCCATGGGAAACTTTTGAATAAGATTTTGGAGACTTTTTTAGAGATCTGTTCTGTCTCTGTTTTATGTGGGCTGTTCCCTTTGCTGTCATAAACATCCCTACAAAATCTCGAAGGACTGTGAGCTTGCCTCAGGGACACAGAGGTGGCAGCTCACTGAGCTATGAGATAGTACTCTGGGGGAGTCTAGGTTGGAGTTATTGAGTGGGGGCAGCCAGTGTGTGAAGGCAGAGGATCCAATGCCTGGGGCTCCCAGAAGAACAGAGAGAGGCCAGCCTTGGAGCCGGGCTGGGACCCTGAAAGACCATGCAGCAGTCGCTGCTCATTTTGCAGGTGGAGACACTCAGACAGAGTGACCTGTCCCCGCCCACCCAGCAGGTTAGTGCTGGGCCTGGCAGGGAAGCTGGATCGTTTGTTTCTTCTTCCTGTTGTCTGCCCTGGGCTAGCATCCTCCGTGTAGACCCTCAAATAGGATTCCCGTGCGGCAGTGGACGCTGGAGCCAGACTGTCTGGATTCAAATCCTGCCTCTGCCACTTGCTATGTGACCTTGGAGGAGTCCTCACTTCTCTGGCCTCAGTTGCCTGTACCTCCACCAGGGGATGGCTAAGGATAGATGCTCGTATTTAGGATGGTGTAGTACATGTACCCACTGGCTATTATTATAATTATGGTGGAAAGAACCCATGTCCTAAGACTATGCATCTCCTTGTCTGTGACTCCACACGAGTCCTACATGGACAGCAGGCCTGGCCGGGCCTGGTGTGGTAGAGAGGAGCCGGGAGGGCCTAGGAGGGCTTTCAGGGTGGAAACAGGGAGGCGGGGACAGACAGTGTGGTTTTCATGGTTCCTCTGCACATGGAGCTCTCTGAGCCTCTTCCCTTGCTGACCAGGTTGAGATCTGTCTCTTGCCTGGTTCCGGGCTCCCTGCGCAGGCCAGGCTGAGCAGCATCCAGGGCCCCATCCATCCTTGGCTGCCTGGACAGTGATGTTAGCGCGCACATCTGTCACTGTCTCCAGTGCCATGGATGACTGGAGTGTCATCTCTGACAAATGTCTGTGCAGGCAAGTTCTGTGAGGCTGTGGATACTTACAGATGCTGAAAACTCACAAACACGGGCAGGCTGCTGTATACACCAGAGAACACAAATGAGGACCTGGGATTTGGAGTGGGCGCAGGGGAAAAGGGGGGTGACAGAGGATGGGACTTCAACTAGGAAGACCTGGGCTCTGCATCTCAGTCTTCATGAAACTGGGCAAAGCATTTCCTCTCCTTGGGCCTGGGCTTCCCAACCCGTGAAGTGGTGGTAAAGGTGATAAACAACAGTGGTGCTACAAGAATCTGTCTTAATTTTCATCACATGTTAGCAATGATAGCAGCTAATCCTTCTCAAGCACCTGCTTTGGGCCAGGCATTTTGTGCATGCTGACACTAGCTCGTCAGATTCTCCAAACAAGCCCATTTTACAGATAATGAAACAGATTCAGAGAAGCAACTACTATGGGGTCCCACAGCAAGTGGCAAAGCTGCCTTAGAGTCCAAGCAGAGCATGCTCTAGGCTGGGAGCTGGTAACCCTGATGGGTAAGGGTCCAGGAAGTAAATGTTCTATGCTTTGCATGCCATGTGATCTCCTTTGCAGTTACTCAACTCTGCCACAGTTGTTTGCAAGTCAGACCACAAATAAGTGCACATGGCTGTGTGCATTGCCACTTTATTTACAAAAACAGCTGGCCCACTGGCTTTGTTTTTGGGGCTTGCAGGCCATAGTCTGCAGACCCCCTGCTCTAGGCTTCCAAATCAAAGGAGATGATTATGAGAAAGGGCTGTTTACACTTCAGTGGGGCAGTGTAGAGTATGGTTGAGAACATAGAGCCAGACTGCCTGTGTTCCAACCCCAGCTGGGCCACTTATTGGTTGTGGCACCTGGCATGAGGCACTTAATAGCTCATGCCTCAGTTTCTCTATCTACAAAATGAGAATAATAATATTGTCTACCTTATAGGGTGGTTGTGAGATTTACATGATGAACCATGTAAAGCTTTGGACTGTTGACCTCATACATCATGAACACTGGGCCAGCATCACCTGCTATCACTTGCCAGGGAACATTATCATCAACACCTGAGAGTCTGATGCCCATTTAAATGGTGAGTTGGACAGGAGGTCCTGGCTCAGCTCTCCTGATTCTAGCTTCCTTCTTTCTTCCTGCCATCAGCCCAACCCTCAGTGGGGGATGTTGTCTGCTTTATCCTTCAGCTCCTAGCCCCCTAGGATGCCAAACAGAGAGACCATAGGGACTAGCCTGCTTCTTACCATTGTAAGGACATTGAGGTCCAGAGAGGGGAAGTAGCTTGCTCAAGGTCACACAGCCTAGGGTGTCAGATTCACTTCTCCTATCTCCTTAGTCAATGCTCTTTCCCAAAGGTAGTAGCCATCTCTCAGACCAGTTCTTCTGGCTTGGTGAAATGTAAGGCATCTGCCTGCAGGTGAGGTCATCCAGGAGGAGATGGTTCTCTACTGCCTGGGTCTGGTAAACACTTGTGCAGGGTGGAGACTGAGGCCAACCTCTTCCTATCCAGACACAAGCCTTGGAGAACCCTCTGTCCATCAGAGCCCAGCTCACCCCCAGCCCACATCCCTGTCTCCTTGCTAATAATAGCTAAGAAGTCTCCATTCTCTGGCCTGCTGAACTTTCCTTAGGGAATGATTAAAGGTAACATTTCCTGGAAAAGGTGCAAGTAGACACTATGTGGAATATGCAAACAAATCACCCCTGATTTGTACTTATTGTTGGTACTTACGGTTGTATATTGAGAAAAAAAAAAGCAGTTCAGACAGCTGACCTGTCAACTATAGCTAGGCCCTGGTGGTTCCTGTTGAATGTCAGCCATTTCATATAATGTCAGCATTAGACAAGTCTCTCTGTGACAATAATGGAACATGATAAACTCAAGGATATTATGAGACCCCAAACATGCATGGACATCCTTTTCTCCCAGCTGACACAAGAGACTTCTCTCTTTTACCAGTGACAGCTCTAGCCTTGCTTCATTCCTCTTGCCTCCTTCATAACAACGATTAAGATACCCACTCAGCAAAATGCCACTGCAGCCTGACAGCAGACAATCTAGAACAACCCTTGCTTCCTCAGCTCTCACTAAAATCACACAAAACAAGCCGCAAGCTCCACAAAAGCCTCTCGCTAAAGGCACTCCACGGATCCCCATGGTGCATGCTTTCCCTCTCTGAAGTAAGTTCATAAACCTGATTTTATTTGACTATGAGGGTGTTCCTGTTGATCTTTGGGCACTGGGCTTTATCAACATACTTATCAGTATTGAAACATGGATGTGTGGGTGGAGAAGGAATGCCCAGTGATGAGGTGGGAAGGTGGGAATCATAGAAAGCCAATCCTTGGGTCCTATGGAGAATCAGGTGCTTTGGATGTAACACAGGTGGAACCTGCCATGAAGTAGTTATTTCATTTGATCTTTTTACTAACCTTGGTTGAGTTGTAACATTTCCATTTATAGATAAAAACAATAACAAAATGCCCTGAGTTTCACAAGCTAAATGAACTTGCCTGCCGTTCCTCAGCTGGTGAGTGGTGGGTTCAGGAGCTAGGACTCTGCTTATGCTAAGCCCAGAGTTGGTGAGTTGATATAAGGCTAACCTATGGTCTACATAGCAAAGAAACCCTATGTACCACCTGGTTCTCGTTGACAGCACTGATGACCTTAAGTCGCGTGATCACCTCTAGAATGTGCCAACCATGTGGTCAGAGTCAGTGAAAGGGTTTGGTGGCCACAGTCTCCATCTTTAGAGCTGACGTCGACCACCAGGGCTGGGCTTCCAACCCACTTGGTTTGAAGGATACAGCCTTTGTTACTGACCCTGAACTGGGAGCGGATGAGCAGCGAGAAGCCCCACTGATGATTCACCTTGACCCTAACCTTTGCATCCAGCCCTCCACATTTACTTTCTTAAGCCATCATTTCTATAGTGAGAATATATGGAAGGGGACACCCCAGCTCCAACAAGATGTGTCAACTGCAGAATGGTGGGGATTGCACTGTGTTCGTGAAGCTTCTCTTCCAGTTTTCCCATTAAGTTCTGTAGGCCTGTGCCTCTGTGGGCCAGGGGGCTTCTGCAAGGTTGCATTGTGGAAACTTAAGGGCAGGAGGAAGGTGGGCAGGGGAACTTTTCAAGTGCCCTCGCCCTGCCACACATTATGCTCGTGCCTTTCATAGATGTGGAAGGCCATCAGAGCTGGATTTTATTTTAGTGGGGGAACTATCACTGGGAGGCAGCTAGTAGTGTGAGGGTTTTGGACATTGAAAAGTGGCTTCCATCTAATGGGAGGCTGAATGATGAACCCGCTTCCCTTGTTTTAGGAAAACCAGCCGGCTGGGATCTTGGAGAGAGAAATGTAGACCAAGAGCCCAGCTAATTGTTCTTGGAGAATATGGTGATGTCACCCAAACCTGACCATGCATTCCTCAACAGACCAAGAATGGGTTCTGTCTAGCCATGGAAATTTGGTATATTTCACCATTCTGTGTCCTTGAAGAATTAGAGAATGTTTCCCAAATTACACAGACCTTTGAAGTCCCTGATGTAGTGTGATTTCCCTGAGGAATAAACCAGACTGTGGGAGATGTATCTATCCGCTGCTGTGATGGCTTTGTCTGGCCGTGAGAGTCAGCCCAGCCCTGTGGGTCCAGGTGTGGGATTTCCCTGGAAGCATGACATCATCTCACCTTTGACTGGGTCTGAAGGTTCTGCTGGGAACCCCGAGGGGGGACGGGTCTAGTGATTCGGAGGCAAGGGTGCTCAGTTGGCCTGCGCATGGGGCTTGCCGAGGGCGGACAGAGGCCCTGAGCTGGGGCAGGGCCTGTGAGCCCGAGAGTAGCAGTCTCTGGGGGCAGCATAAGGTACCTCTTGGGTTGTCGTTGCTATGCCACAGGTGTTCAGTGAAACTTGGCTAGACGCCCATAGCATGGGTGCAGCAGCTGGATAAGGAACATGGTGTCCGCCATCACCAAAGGACACTGGCCTTCCTGAGCTGTTGCTCAGGGCACTTGTGCCTGCCCCACAGTTTTCACACTGGTGTTCCCTGTGCCTGGAATGTCCTTCCTTGCTCTTCCTGCAGGTGTCACTTCTCAGTAACACTGTCCCTGACCACCTGAAAATTCTAAGTTCCTATGCCCTGCTCTAAATTTTTCTCCTTAGCATATATCCCTAACATAATACATACTTTCCTTATGCATCCTGTGTATCATCTGTCTCTCCCTAGAATATGAACTCTCTGAGGCAGGGAATTTTTGTCTGATGTAGTCACAGTTACAGTCCTCAGGATTTAAAACTCAGTAAGACGCAGTGTAGGCACTCAATCTGGAGGAATGAATGGATTTCTTCTATTTCTATTGTACTCAGAGTGTGTATTTCATCAAACAGGGTCATCATTTATTGATATGATCACATTTCCCCCTTGCATTTGTTGGTATAATAAATTATGTTAATTGATTTCCTGTTATAAATCTGTATGTTACTAGGATAAATCCCACTTGATCATAAAGACATTTTGCCAGATTTCATTTACTAGTGCTTTATTATGAATTTTTACATTTTTAGTTGGAAGAACAATTGGTCTACAGTTTCCTTTTCCTAAGCGATCTGTATCACGCTTTGGTACTAGGCAAAGCAGGCTTCATAAAGTGAATTGCAGTGTTTTATCTTTTCCTGTGATCCGGAAGAGTTTAATTAACATTGGAATTATTTGTTCTTTAAAGGTTACATAGAACTCAGCTGTGAAACCATCTGTCCCTGGTGCCTTTTGTAATGGTAGAGCTTCACCACCTTTCCAGTCTCTTTGTGGTAATTGGCCTTTGCATTTCCTACTTTTTGGGGGTCAATTTTGGTCATTTATTTTTTGCTAGGTAAACATCCACTTCTTGTAGATTTCCTATTTTGTCTCCCTGTGGAGTTGATGTCAGATTCCCCTGTAATCTTTAAATCCTGAGGGCATCTATGCTTATGTCCCCTTTCTCATTCCTAACTGCTTGATTTCATTCCCTTTCTTTTCCTTTTAATCAAGTTCTTGACAAATTTGCCTATCTCAGCACTTTGGCGAACTAGAGAGGCCTGTGTCCACACTTGGAGACCAAGGTTCATGTATAGAGGCGCCTGTAGGGGGCACATGGAGCAGGTCAGGATGGTGGGGGCAGGACTGGCCTGGTGAAGGAGGGTGGATGATGCTGACAGCTGTCTCCTCACTCCTGGTTAATGACTTGGCAAAGCCCTCCGGTTCTCTGCATTTCAGTTGCCTCATCTGTGACGGGGGATGATATAGCAGAACCTAACTCACGTGGGTGGAAAGGACGACTAGATGTGTGTATATGTGTAAAGCACCTGCCATAATACCTAGCACAGAGTAAATGTGTAATTAACGTCAGCCCTTATTGTGGAGGGAGTGTGCTGGAGGAACAAGAGGCCCCGAGAATTCCTGGAAATCCCAGGGAGTCCTGTAGAAGAATGGACTTGGAGGTCCCATCCTGCAGATATTTGGGAGGCGTGGAGATCGCCTACTCCAGGGAATGTGACCTTCCTCTGTGGTCCCAGGCTAGTTAGATACGGGGCCACAGCAGTGACACAAATACTCTTTCACTAAACCTTTCCTGTAAGTCCACAAGGTAGGTATGATGTGGAATCTATAAAAATACCAATATTCAATCATTTCTAGCCTACAAAAAGGCTTTTTCGTATGGTTCACCCCTTTTGTTATTATCATTTCCATTTTTCAGAGGACGGGTTAAGAGGGGTTAAGCAGCTGTCCTAAGGTCACACAGTCTGCTGGTAGAGGATATTTTTGCCAAACCAGGGTCATACAATTCCAAAGCCTATGTGACACCTCCCAGCACGGTCAGCAGAACAAAAAGACACACAGGTCATTGTGAAGATACGCTACAAACCCAACCTAAATGAGGTGGCCAATACTGATGGCTGAAAAATGGTAGCTGAGCACCTAGGAGGGCGATCTGCACAGGACGGGAGGATCAGGGCTCTGAGGGAGAGAACTCCTGGGGTCTAAAAACCCAGTGTCCAGTGCTGTGGCCTTGAAGGTGGCCACTGTCATTCTAATATTCTATTTACGGAACTATTTCAGCAAGTATCCTACTAAGAGCAGGTGTTTACTTCAAGTACCTGGGAACTCTTGAAAGGCAGGGATCCCCTCTCATTTCTCTTGCAACCATCTTACAGGTAACAGAGTCCTGACAAATGGTCAGACTTTAGCTCGTTGTACAAGGGCCTGCTCATCCAGACAGAATTTGGGGAGGGAGGGATGGCTGTTGTTTACCTAGTTCTGCCCAACATGCACTAGAGCAAATGGGCTCTAATAGTCATGTAGGATCGATCTCTCTGGGGCTCTATGAATATGAATGACCATGCCTAAGGTGGGCCTTAAACTTGGGACTTTATGAAGACGACAAAATGCTTTGTTGATGTGAATGTCTGGATTGCAGTGAGGATGCACCCGGGTTTATGGTACACATGCACATACAATAAACTGACAAGGATAGTAGAGAGGGTGTGATGTGAGTCTCCAGGTCCGCACAGTAAGAATGAGGCCAGTCTTAGCTAGAAGGGCTAGGATGCCAAGTCCATGGTCTGGCTTGCAGCTCTATGCTGGGACATCCACTTCTTGCCCCAGAACCCTCCTTCCTGAACCTCAGTCACTGCTTATGCACTTACTGAAACCTTACTAAGAGCCCGAAGAACTAGATCTCACCTATTTCCAGGGGAGGGTTGCCTCTCCCCACCACACAGCAGAATTCTGACTCTGGTTGACCACAGCCCTGGTCTCCAAACAAACTGAGAGTGTGCAGGCTGCCTTCCCTCTTCAGGACCAGTGGGAGGCTGCCCTGGAATTTCTTTCTGCTTATGGGAATGGTAAATGTTATTCATCTTGGCCCTGTTTTCTGGGATGAAGATGGTTCTTGGAGTCCAAACTAAGAACAGAGAGCCCACTTGTGGCACCCAGGCCATTCCTGTGAAGGCCGCTGTGGTTGGCATGGTGTCCTCTTGGTACTCTGGTTTCAGTGCACACAGCAGCTTCTGGCTGTGAACACCTGCTGCCTCTGCTCCAAGGTTTTCTCTTGCTGCAGGGCAGTGGGCGGCTCGGATAGCAGACAGACTGCAAGGGTTGGGAAGTTAAAGTCTATGGGAAAAACCCTCAACGAATGACAGATGAGAGTGGATGGATACCCAGTTCCCTTCTGCTTGGGTGGGATGCCCTGCGGCAGGTTCTATGCAGCCTCTTGGAGGGCAGCCAGTGGAACAGGTAGGTAGCATGCTCATGCCCCCTTTACTCTCCACACTCCTGATGCTGTGTCCTGGGCTCACTTCCCAGGTAAACCGTGCACCCGAGTCCTTGCCTTAGGATCTGCTCCTGGGGAACCCCACTAAGGCATCCCTTAAACATCCCTCCCTCTCATCCAAGGGCCCGTGTGTGCCTGCTGATTGATTGGGTGATGCTCTGCAAACACCTTTCTCTTAGCCAGTCTGTCCTCTTTATAGCTCAGGCCTTTGGGGTTTGTGTGGATCTAGAGAATTATTTGTCAAAAGAGCTCATTCTGCTGCCTGAGCAAAGCTAATGCTAACCCATGTCACTCACTGCACAGCCCATTCCTGAGAGAGCCCCCAGGGGCTTAGGATGGATGCACCTGGGGGAGGCATTCATCTTCACTTGTATCTGGACACAGCACGGGCTCGAGTTAAGTGTAGCACTCTGGTGCGCTGGCTGTCCTGCTGCTGAGGTCCCTCTGTGCAGTGGTGCCCCAAGGACCGAGTGGAACTTCTTCATGCCAGCCCAGCCTTTCTGGAGTGATGGACTTCTCCATGTTCCAGAGCTCATGGCCCCGCCCTGGCATGTCTGTGACTCTGCAGTCAGAAGCAGTGTAGCTGTGACTCCTCATGTTCAAGGCCTGGCTCTGCCCTGTGGCTTCATCTCTGAACTGACTCTTGAATCCACGGCTTCCTGCCCACCAGCACCTGCATGTCTAAGGACATCTCACACACATGCTCAAATTGGAACCTACTCTCCACAGGTCCCTCCGTCATGGCTAATGGCAACTCCTTCCTTCCTTCCAGGAACTTGAGACAAAACCCCTCAGGCCATTGTGACCCCTGTCTTCTTCTCACACCTTATGCCCCATCCTTCAGTAAATACTGTTGCCTTAATCATCCAACCTCTGATCATGGTGCCCTACCTCCATGGCTGCCTCTCTGATTCAGCCCATCATTATTTCTTGCCTGGATTTTTGCAGCAGCCGATCTTCCTCTGTGGTCGCCCTACCCCCCTGGCTAACCTTCTGTCTATTCCCTACACAGCAGTCAATTAAAGCCAAAGTCAGAGCAGATCCCTCCTCTGCTCGGAGCCCTCCCACTAGAGGAAAGGCCAAGTTCTTACAATGGCCTCAAGACCCCATAAGAACTGGCCCCCAAGCCTCTCCACACTTCTCCCCCTTCACCCTCTACGATTCACTTCCTGGCTAACTCCATCGCAGTTACACCACCCTCCTTCTTTCCTTCAAACACCTGGCCACGCCCCTGCCTTAGGGACTTTGCACCTACTGTCCCCTTGGCCTGGAACATTCTTCCCCCAGAAGAGGCTCCCCCATCTCCTTCAGGTCTTTACTCAAATGTTTCCCTGCTTATAATTGTCCTTACCTCCAAAGTACTCCCTGTCCCCCTCCTCTGCTTCATTTGTCTCTTTGGCACTTATCACCATCTGACATTCCATATACTTTACTTGGTTATCTTGGTTATAACAGATGGGAATGTAAGCTCCTTGCCAGCTGGGACCATTCTTGTTCACTGTTGAGTCTCCACCATTAGAACAAAGCTTGGCAAGGGGTGGGTCTTGAATAGCTGTTTATTTAAAGATAAATACATGGACGATAGGCTGACTGTTGAGTAAGTCATTCTTTTCTGGACCTCAGTATCAGGAGACAAGCCACCCAGCTGATCTCCAAGGTCCTGGGCCTGCTCTTGCCATTGGTTTCACAGAAAGGCCTCCTCTGAGAAGCTGGCTCGAAGACCAGGGATGTCCCCAGCACTTGCCAGGCGCATCAGGACTGAGCTGGTTTTCTTTGCTGATGGATCATTTAGTTGAAACAGAAGAGTGGACAGGGTCAGAGGTATATTTACCTGTTCATCTGTAGGGGTGTCAGACAGTAGAAGCAGGGATCCTGACATCCACCACTGGGGACACCTGAAGTCTGTGACCCCCTGGCCTCTTTCTCTAACTTGCTCTAACCCTGGTGTTGAAATCTTAAGTGCCTGTAACCGCTTTCTTTATCCCCAGACTGCTGTGTATGTGAAAATACCCAATAGCCGAACAGATAAGGACTCTGGAATATGGGGCAATGTCACAAGGGCAACAAGCAGGCCAACCCCAACACCAATCACCCAGCCAGGTCCCAGAACCTTAGTCCCCAGCTACCCCAGGCCTTCTGACTGCTCCTCCGACTCCAGAGCACTGTACACCTCACCTGCCCACACAGCTGCACAGCTCCTTCTCCCTGGGAGTGGAGCACACCCCTCTTTCATGGCTCGTGGCAGCAGAGCCGCAGCGCATTCCTAGCCGGGGCCCTGCCCCTCGGCGTGGGGCTTGTTCCGTGACCCTGGCACAACTGCTGCCTGGGAGTCCGAATGGAGGCTGCACCCAGCATTTGAGGGGGTGGGCTGGTGGCCATCTGGTTGTTGCAGGACAGGAGGTGCCTCCCCATTCTGCAGGGCATGTTCGGGGCAGGGTGGAGCTGGCCGCCTCTCCCCTCTTCTGGCTTGGCTGGCAGTACGCCACCCTGCTGAGCTGGATGACGGCAGAGAGAGCCTTTACTGGCCACCACCCTAGTCCTTCATGCAGCAGCCAGAGTGACATTTCCAAATAATAAATTCATGATGGTTAATTTTATGTATCAATTTGATGGGGCCACAGGTAGCCCAGCTAGTTGGTTGAACGTGATTTCTGGGTGTGTCTGTGAAGAGATCAGCATTTGAATTGGACTAAGTAAGGTAGAGGGCCCTCCCCACTGGGGGAGGCCATCATCCAACAGCGGAGGGCCTGGATAGGACAAAAAAGGCCAAGGCAGGGTGAATCAGCTCTCTGCCTGACTCCTGGGGCCAAGCCAATGACCTCCCGTCTTTGGTGTCCACGTTCTCAGGCCTGCAGACTCGGGCTGAAATCTACACTATCAGCCTCTGGCTTTTGTGCTTTCAAACTGCCACCGGCTTTTCTGAATCTCCAGCTTGCAGACGGCAGATTCGTGGGAGTTCCATCATTGTGTGAATAAATTCCTTATAATAAATCTCTCTCTCTGTGTATAATACTAATACTAATGTCATTGTCATGCTTGCAGCTCCTCCATGGTACCCTTCTGCTTTTAAGACAAAATACATCTCTGTAGCATCACTTTGGCACATGAGGCCTCTTGTGAGCTGCCTCCTAGCCTCACTGTTAGGCACCTCTCATCTGTTAGGCAGCATTGGGTCTCCCTCCTCTGCTCCTCTGTGTCCACGAGCCCCTGTTGGCCTTTCACAGCACAGTTTGTAATCACCTGTTTCCCTCTCTGGACCATAAGCTCCTCAAAGGCAGGGGCAGGGCTAAATATTTTTGGAATCTTTGACACTTGGCACAGTGCCTGGCCCATAGTAGAGCTCAGCGTGTGTGTGTGTGTGTGTGTGTGTGTGTGTGTGGGTGGGTGTGTACTTGGACGTGCATGTGACATGAATGGATGAAGGCCAGCCTCACAGGGTCCAGGATATGAACCCCGTGTCCCTCTCCATTTTTGGTCTGCTGTGCGTGGAAGTGGCCAGGGTGGACCCTCTAGTCCCCTCTCTAGCTTCCACTGTCAGAGCCACAGGCTGTTCGCTGCTCCTGATTTCTCTGTGCCAGGTCACTGCAGAATCCGCTCCGAATCTGCTCCACCTCTTTTCCTTCCCGCTCACCCATTCTCAGACAGCTGGTGTTCCCAATGCCCTCCCAAGCTTCAACCTATCCCCAAGGCCAAGCAGTCTCTTTTCTGCAAAGCTCTGTAACAGATGTAGTTGATGCTCTGCCTCCATCTGGCTCCATGATCTCGAGCAAGTCACTTCACCTAATTCACAGGCTCGGGGGTGCCACAGGAGGCCCTCAGGTTAGGCATTGCCCCGCACTGTAGACTATGCAGTCTGTGGATGTTGCTTCTGGATGGAGCAGCGCAGGGACTGCTTCAGTCTCCGCTCATCAAGGTGACAGTGACACTGGGGTGGCAGGTTTAGACATACACAGTGCCTAGCAAGGGAGTACTTTATAGGCCCTCAGTTAAGGGGCCGTATTTAGAGTTGTTTGATTTTCATTATCACTACTTCTGAGTGCAAGCCGCCCTCTCCTCTGACCCATGGGGATGGCTGCAGCCTCCCTCGGGGTTGGCGGGAAGTCGGGGGTTTCAGTCTTGCATGGTGTTTCTCGAGCTGGGCGCTCACGTCTGCGTGGATTGCTTCGGCACACGGAAGATGTCTCTATTGCTCACCACTGTCGGGGAGCCAAGGCTGTTCCCATTACTGCCTTAGCTGCAAGGAAACATACATCATCTGCAGGGCTTATGAAAACAGATCACTGAGCTCTGTCCCTCTGGATTTCTGAGTCAGCAGGTCTGATATGAGGCCCAGTAATTTACATGTTACCCTTTCCAGGTGATACGGTTGCTCCTGATCCAGGGACCCCATTTTGAGAACAACTGGGCTAAAGAAACCTTTGCTCCTCCCCTGCCTTGGTTAAGTAGCAAAGTCCTCCTCCTTGAACTTGAAGGCAGGATTGCCTGGACTGCAAAGTGCATGTGAGCTAGAGGGAGAGGGAGGACGTGGAGAAGGCTGGGGTCCCCACATTCTTATAATTATAGTTGGCACACAAAAATGTTAGCTATTTAGGAGCCCAATAATGAACAAAGCATTGTGCGCAAATGTGACTAGGATGAGACTTCTGGCAATAAAGCACAAAACCACCCATCCATGATCAGCATAGTGCTTTGTAGTTCATAAAGGGCTTCCATATGCATTTTCTAATTTGATCCTCAGAAACACCCTACGAGGTGGACAAGGCGTGTATAATGACCCCATTTTACAGGTGAGGACTCACAAGGTGAATTAACCTTTTTTCTTGCCTGCTGTGTTCCAGGCACATTACATACAGCAGCTTACCTGGTCCTCCAACAACCCTCAGAAATACGTATTACTACTTATCATGGAGATAAGGAACCTTGAGGCTGAGGGGCCTATTGATCTGTCAAAGATTGTGCACTTAATTAGCAGCAGAGCCAGAACTAAAATCAATTTCCTCTGACTCACCTTTCAGGACTCTTTCGAAGACACCATATTTTGGGTGTGTAATGGGGATGAAATTTATAATGACTTGAGTAGTTGTAACTAAAGAGAATTTTGTTGTCCTTTCAAATTCTCTGAGTTCAGTTTTTTCAATCTAGGTTTCAGATCTTGAGTGAACGGAATCAAGATACTGGGGAGAAAAACTTGAGATCAGACAGACCAAGGTGAGTTACAAGGAGGGAGTAAGTGGAGAGGAAGTGGTTGGGGAAGGCCTTCTGGGTCCAGTGATGGAAGTTTTGTGGATTTGGCAAGTGGAAGACTCCAGACCAGTTGCTAGGTGGGAACCGGGGGAGGAGAAGGAGAAGAATTTTACAGTTTGTCTGTGGCATTGAAATTGGGTCTTCATGATTATTCTTCAAGAGATGCAGAAAAAATTGACATAAATGTAAAATAACATTTGGCAACTGGACTCATTTATGTGTGGTGCTGTATAGAGAATGGGTTGCATGGGACCCCAGCGTATAGGAAGGTTATTCATGCATGTGTTTGAAAGAGAAGGTGCTTGAATACGAAAGATAACGGTGTAAAAAAAAAAAGATTCAGTGACAGAGATACTTCCTGGGAAAGAAAGAGATAAAGGGGAAAGGGGAAACAAAAGAGAGAGGAACAATTAAGAAAGAAAAAAAGGGGGGATAGGTGTCCAAAAAAATTGACAGTCGGTGTAAATATACAGAGATGTATAGGGAAAATAGAAACCAAGGAAAGTAAGTTCATTCCCTACCTGTATCCCAAGGCTCTCTACCACTGCGTTTCTCCAACCTTTTCAACTATGATTAACTATTAGGAACATATTTCCCCATTGCTACACACTACCTATACACATACACACCTAGAAATTTTTTTGTGTATTTTTAGGAACTCATGCTTACCCTGTGGTCCCCCATGAACCACATCTGCTAGTACTCATGTCCTGTGTCATCCTCTCCCACAATGACCCTGGACCTGGCCAGGTGACTGGCTTCTGCCAGCAAGACATTAGCAAGGGAGGTGCAGGTAGAGGCTTGCACCACGGAGCTTGTCCTCTGGAAGGTTAGTCTTGGGATGTACTCCCTTGGAGCCCAGAAGTCATGGTGTGGAAGCCCAAATGATTCATATGGAGAAGCCCCCTGTTAGAGCACTGAATCCCAAGCTGACCACCCCAGCAAAACTCCCAGGCAACAGACAGGCCAGCGTGCCAACCCTGTGAGGGAGGCTTCTTGGAACTGGGTCCTCCCGCCCTTGTGAGTCACCCCAACTAATGCCCATGGAGCAGAGAGGTGCTGTCTTCATTGAGCCCAAATTTCAGAGTCATGAACAAATAAATGTTGTTTTTTTCAAGACCACTAAGTTTTGGGGTTGGGTTTGTTATGTAGCAACAGATAACCAGAAATTTTTACTATATGCAACGCAACATGATATTTTCTATTACAATTCATTCTATTTTATTTTTCAAATTGCTACATTGATTTCATGACCCACCGATGAGTCACGGTCCACAGTTTGAAAAGTGTTGCTCTAATCAATGATGGATGTATTTGAGATAATCTGTCTTCTAGCCTCTCCCTCTATCCTGTTGTTCTAAGAATCATGACATACAAGGTTACTCAGTCCAGGACTGTGCCTCAGAAAGGGCTGCTCCAGAAGCCATCTGGGTCTCCAGGTGGACATTTCCATTCAGTAGATAGTATTATTCAGAGGAAGTCTATAGCCTTTTTGTGTACTTGCTCTGAATCTTATAAGCACAATTTACAGCCAAGTATTGTCTCCTGGTACCCAGTTCTGCCAGATACTGAATTCATCCCCCAACATGGAGGAAGGGTATGACTCCCCCCATACCCATCCTTGTACCCCTCTACATCTCAAGTGTCTGGGTTAAAATGCAGCAGGCATCTTCTGATGTCATTCAAGTTTCCTATGACACCTGCTAAATAGATGGTTTCTTCCTCTGATGCAGTGATTCCTGAATCGTATTCCACAGACCGAATGTACCAGAACCGCCAGGGGAGCTTGTAAAATGCAGATTCCCAGGCCCCACTAAGTGATATGGTCTCAAACAATCTCTGGAGGGAATCTCTGGAGGATGGTGCCTGGAAATCTGCATTTTAACAAGCTCCCCAACTAGTTCTGCACATTGGCATTTAAATTCAACTATTCCAAACGCTATAGTCTGGGTCAGTGCACGTCTGCTCAAGTCATAGTGCGAAATACATTTACATTCTGTCTGCATGCACAGGTACATGTATATAAAGGAAACAGAAGCTTCATCAAACTCTAAATTGATGTATGCTACACTCTGACTTTTCTAGCCTGTTTTATTTTTTCAGATGCTCGCTGTCACTCATTAAACTGATGTGATGATTTACCAGCAGGGTCACACTGTACAGTTAATAACAAAACTGACCTAAGCAAACACAGGCTATGTGTCTCTTCAGTAGACATAGCTGGCTGTCCAGAGTTTTGCTGTAATAATACTTGTTTGGAGTTGCAAGCCTGCTCTTTCTCTTTTTCCAACATGCACTTGGAGTCTACTGACAGGGCTTGCATTCATGGAGCACTTACCTAACCCCCTTCCTCTTTGTCAGTGCTGGGTGTCCCTCTGGGCCCAGGCTGGAGCTCAGGGTGCAGCTGAATTGGGGGCCTGGGGCTCGCCCCAAGATTCAGTTTGCAAGAGCCAGTAGCTCTAGGAGCTTTCGGTTGAGGGGAGTGCAACCAGGATGGGGCAGGACAGAGCAGGGGTGTGACGGCTAACCTCTACTTTTTCCCCTTGAGGAGTGTCCCTGAGTCTTCAGGAAGCATGAGTTGGGGTTCAAAGTCCAAGAATGGAGTCCATGAAAGGCCAGGTGAGCTTCCTTGTAAAGGCAGAGCTTCTTGGGTGTCCAGCTTCTCAAAGCACCTGAGAGACACTTCTCGGGACTGCCAGAAATGAATGGAGACCACAGTTGAGGCAGAATGCTACATGTCTTCAGTTGTGTTATTCAATAATTTATGTAACCTCCTCTTGAATTCGTATTTTCATCTTATGTCACTTCTTGGGCTGTGAAGTTCCCTAGATTCACTACCTTCGGTGTAAAGAGTGCTTGCTTTCCCTAACCTGCCTTTTCCAGGTGCAAAGTGAATGACCGTCACGGTTATGCCAGGACTAGGGACTGGTCCTGTTCCCTGCTCCATCCTTCCTGCTTCTCAGTCTTCATCCTTCACCCCAGCGAGGCCCA
Source organism: Smutsia gigantea (assembly GCA_032199065.1). Lineage (NCBI taxonomy): Eukaryota > Metazoa > Chordata > Mammalia > Pholidota > Manidae > Smutsia > Smutsia gigantea. The sequence continues at coordinate 90,684 of JAVSCE010006992.1, forward strand.
GCTTCTCTGTCTGTCCTCAGAATTCAGCCTCTCTATCCTCTCCTTCATTTTTGACACTGGAGACAGCCACAGAAATCAAAATGCATTGAAAAAATGTGCCATTTATGGTGTCCAAGAGAGCCAAACTGATTCCCAAATGATTGATTTAGTGGTTGCAGCTGGGCCTGGATGCAGACAGACAGCTAATGAGGTAATTTTTCTAAATGCAAAGTGTAAACAAGATAACAGCTCCCTCCCTCTCTGTGAGTCTCTTTGGGTTTCTCTTCCGTTCTCTCAATTTTCTGCAGAGATGCACAAAGCTGTTTGTATTTTTGCCCTGTCATGGGTTGAATTGTGTTTCCTCAAAATGGTATGTTGGGTTCCTAACCTCCAGTACCTCAGAATGTGGCCTTATATGGAAATAGATAGGGTCTTTATAGAGGTAATCAAGTTAAAATGAAGTCTTTAGGGTGGGCCTTAATCCAATATGACTCGTGCCTTTAGGAAAAGGGGACATTTGGACAGAGAGACAGACATGCATAGAGGAAGGATGATATGAAGAGACACAGAAGAGGCGATGATCTTCAAGCCGAGGAGAGAGGCCTGGGACGGATTCTCCCTTGCAGCCCTCAGATGGCCCAACCCTGCTGACACCTTGACCTTGGACTTCTGGCCTCCAGAACTGCGAGAGGAGCGTGTCCTTTGTTTAAGCTGCCCAGGCTGTGGGTTTGTTGCATCAGCCCTAGCCAACTAATTGTAACATATACATTGAATGTTGTCTGCTTCTGTGTTCCTTGTGTTGTTAAATCTCTTCCGTGAGGCTGGGGGGACAAAGAAGGTGAAGGCTATGGCAGGTTTCCCGTGGGGCATGGCAGGTTGCGCTCCATTCCTTCAGCCGCACTGGCCCTCTCAAAGCCCAGATGTGTGATGTCTTTCCGTGGTGAGACGTTTCTGTAAAACTGGTAAATGATATTTAAATTGTAATCCATTAATACTGCTGAGTCTTTTCACTATGGCATCCCTCTGGTACACTTCCCACGTCAGGTGGCCATTGCCTGGTCACAGGGTGCTCTTAGACCCAGATGGAGGGAAGTTGAGTCAAGTGTGTATACAGTGGGGGTTCAGTGGGATGTAGATATGATGTGCAGTCACTTCCACACAGTACTGTCCCAATGCAGGAAAGGCTTCCAGGAATGCTTCTGCTGGCCTTGGCGCCCTTTCACTTTGCGATGTACACAAAGGCATAGGCCGATGTCTTATCACTCTGTGAACAGCGCCCGCGACACTCAGCACCGGAAATATGTGTGGGTAGGGAAGAAGAATCAGCTTTGAAATATGGAGCCAGAAGCTAGTCTACAGAAATCCTTCCACTCATCAAATATGTAAAATTGTTAAGTCCTTGTAAATTTAGTATTAGAGGAGTGTGGCAACCAGTTAATTGATAAAAATTAATTTTTCTGGATCGCCTGATATTTGTAGCATTTGTGAGCTTTTTATAATTTGTCATGTGTTATAGTTTCTTTTCTTATTTGAAATATTTGTTTTCAAGTTCATAGTGTTGTGGTCTTTTCCTTAAAAGGCCTCCTAAAACTGTACGAGCTTCCAGCCCCAAAGGACTTGAGTTGAACCTGGGTGTGAGAAATGAAGAGGGAGAACTAGATGGGGCAGTGGGAAGTGAGGGGGGCATCTGGGGACACTGTAGAGAGGGAAGCACAGGGAAGAAACAAGTGGGGGACAGTGAACAGGGCTTTGGACTAGAGCTGGAAGACACACTAGCCAAGCCTGGGCCTGGTGCTTGCTCGTTTTGTTATGTGCTCCCAGACAAGTCAATGCTCCTCTTTGGAATTTCTTAATCTACATAAGAGCTGAGAGCTTGTGTGGGGCAGACTCTGAAAATACCTTCGGCTGCACTAGCCTAGGATCCTGGCATCCTATTACCAAGGGGAGAAGACGGAGCCCAAACGGTTAGTGATTGGGAGAGCCGTTGTCTGAGGGGGAGGCGTGGGAAGCCCCTGTCTCCCACGGGGTGGAGGTGCCAGGCCCCAGCTGGGAATCCCGTGGGACAGGTGAGGCCTTGTGGGGCAGGTGAGGTCTCTACGGTCATTCACTCCTGTCTTCACTCATTCCTTCCTTCAGCAGCTACCCACTAGACAGGCCCTATGTGCTAGGTCTGCACTGCGACTGCGGAAACGCCATGAAGGAGACACTGCCCTGCCTTTGAGCAGCTGCACGCCAGTGTGGGGGACAGAGCATCCACCAGGCAGCACCACTACAGAGGCGTCTGAGCGCTCGTGGGACAGTCCACCTGCAGTGAGGCCGCTTAGTGGCGCTGGAAAGCGTGGCTGTGTGTGACCCAGTGGTCTAATCCTGACTGCACGTTTGAATGACCCCAGAGAAGCTTCTAAAATAAATATTGTACATGGATCCACCTCCAGAAAATCCTGATTAATCTGGGATGGGGCCTGGCACCAGCATTTTATAAAGCCCTCACATGATCATATGCAGCCAGAGTTGAGATCCCCGGTTCCACAGAAGTGCTTCTCAATCTTAACTGTGCATAGGAAACTCCTGGGTGGGGATCTTGGTTGGTGCAGATTTTACTTAGTAGGTCTGGGGAGAAGCCTGAGATGGATTTTAGCCAGCTCCCAGGGACAGTGCACTTGAAGCAGCGATGCTCTAAGCTCAGACCCCCACACCCACTGATCTCATCTTCCTTACCTTCCCCCAGCTTTTTGTCTTCCAGCCACACTGGCCTTCTTGCAGGGCCTGCAATACTCCAGGCTCACTCACTCCTTGGTATCTTTGCGCATCCTCCATCTGGAACATCCATTCCCCAGATGTCCCCATGGCTTGCTCCCTCATGTCATGCTGGTCTCTGCTAGGGTTCACTCATTGGCCAGAGCTTTCCCTGAGCACCTGACCCTCTGACAGAAAGTAGCACCCACTCCAGTCATTCTCCAACCCCATCACCCTGCTTTATCTCTCCCCACGACGCTGATCTCCATGTAGTAATAGATCATAGATCTGCATCTGTGTGTGTCATATGCCTTCCTCACTGCAATACCAGTCTCATGAGAGCAGGAACTTTGTTTCCCTCCCTCTGATAACCCCCCGTGTAGCAAAGTACCTGGCAACTCAGTATTTGTTGAATGGGGAAAGGGGATGATAGGTGGAAAAGGGATAGTTAGAACTTGAGACTCACAGACTTACTAAAGCTGGCAAAAGCCTCCGAGTGTAATCCAGTGACCCTCAGTGAGTTTGCTCCTGAGAGTCCAGGTGGGAGAACTCTCTCCTTATATGTCACTGTTCCAGGCATTGTACGTCTTTTAGGATTCGTGACCTTCCTTACCCACTAAATACCAGTAAGCATCCCAAGTCACTGGGACCCCCTTAGATGGGAGACTGGGCCCCAGGTTAGAACCACCAATGTAGCTCAGTTATCTCATTACATAGGTGCAGAAAGGCGAAGCCATTTGCCCAATTGCACAAAGCAACTTGGTATGAAAACTGAGGCAGAGTTTAGGAGTCTAGACTCCAGCTTACGGTAGGTTTTTTTAGACTATAGTACCACCGCATCGCTTTCAATAAAGTCCTCCTGCAGGGCCTGCAGGATGGGGCTGTGGCGGTCATGGTTCCCATGCAGCCAGAGGGTATCAGGAGTTCTCCTGCTTCACCGTGGGGTTGAGATCAGGGTATGCGAGGTTTGTGTAATCCAGATAGTGCTAGAGAAAGCTGACAATACCTGGCCTCCTCCACACTGGCTACTGGGTGCCCTGCAGAGGTGAGTCCCTCCTGGGCCCACGACAAAGCACCCTGGCTGAGAGTCATTCTTCAAACCTTCTCAGTCTATTAAGTAAGGGAAATGCATTGGAAATTGACCACTAGTCAGTATAGCTTTGGAAAACCACTTTTATTAATCAACATTGATTTTATTATTCAAAGTTAAGTGATGAGGCTGTCAGTTCTACTAGGCAAGGGTTGTGGGACAAGGTGGAAGTAATGGCTGGCTGTGAGCCTCAGGGTCCCATGAGGTTCTTCCCGGGAGAATAAAGGAGCTAGGTCAGCATAGCTTGGCAAAACAGTTGCTCACCCTCTGGTGGTTAGGGATAGGGTTAGCTCTGACGGTGTGGGCCTGGAGCTCTGTGGTAACTTCTTGGATGTGCATTGATTTGGCTGGGAGGGGTCTTGGGTGCACAAACTGAAGGTGACACCTTGAAGACCTTTAGTGCATTTCACATGAGATTATGGTGGCCCGGGACCATTCCTTAGTCCAGAACAGGGATGTTCGGTGAGGGGCATACATTTCATGCCCGGCCTCTGCCCTGTGCCGGCACATAGTAGGAACATAATGTAAATGCCATTTGAGTCAAAACAATTGAATGATGGTGCTCTAGTGCCTCTCTTTGGTACCACAGACGATTCAGGCTGTGGGAGGAGGGGTGGCGGAGGCTGCAGATGAGGTACTCCAAGGATTCCAAGGCCCTTCCAGCTCTGGCATTTTTAGGAGTCTGAGATGAACAGCTAGAGGCAATCCTGGCCTCAGAGCCTCACTGACATGGCTAGTCCAGGCAGGAGGAGTTTGTCTTCTGCCTCATGGGGGGATGGATGCTCCAGGGCAGCTCTGCCCAGGGCCCAAGTGGTGGGGCAGGAAATCCACCCTTTCCCGAACTGACATTCTCATGATTTGGTCAGCAAATGTCTGCCCAGCACCTTCTGTGGCCCTCCCAACACTGTCCAGGCTCAGTGGGAGACACAGAGACATGACACAGGGTCCCTGCCCTCAAGGGCTGCTCAAGTTGAGGACACTGGCAGGCACACCTGGAAGAGCGACAGCAAAGTCCAGTGGGATGGAGGCTGTGGGCTTGGGAGTGAGCTGTCTGGGAAACATCATAAACACCCGTGTCCTGAAAACACAACTATTTGGGCAGTTCCCTGGCTTTTCCCTGACATGCATTTCTGTCTAGAACTCTGATTCTGGAGCACCGCTGCCCAGAACACAAGTTCTTGCATTCATGCATTGAGTGAACTATATTAAACACCTGCCGCGTGCCGGGCACCAAGGAAGAGTAAGCCAAGCAGAGAGCTGATAGTCAAATCGGGGAGGAGGCTGACACCACCAGCCCCATAAAGGAAATGACTTCGAACCATTGCCAAACTGTTCTGTTTTCCTTGGGGAAAGATTGGTCGTTGTGAGGAGGAAACAACATTTTCTTACCTCCCTTCCTGACAACTCCTGCGTAAGTGACAGATGAGCAGAGTCAGGAATCTCAGACCGAACTTAAACCCGGGGCAGGAGTCTTCCAGGTTGAAAGTCATTCAATTCCAAAACACCAGCCTCAATGAAGATGTTAAACTCTGCTTCAGCAAAATTGCAAATTACCACGGTTAGGGACTGTTGGGCAAATGGTCCAAACCAGAACTGTTTACCTGCTTTTGCTGAAGCTCCACGGTATCAAGGGGGCTTATAAAGTGAGGGCTGACTAGGAAGGGCTTCTTCACTTGTCCATCAATCATCAAGTATTTGGGGCTTGACCCAAGGATGTAGCGACCACTCATCACCTCTGATCATGCAGCGCAGAGCCCCGGTCTGATCTTTGGGAAAGTTCAGAGTTGCTACCTCTTTTGCTTCAGGCCACAGGAGTGGATTTGCTGAGGAGAGGTGGAGAAAATGAAGTGATATGGAAGACAGACTAACAAGGCTTGAGAGGAGAACAATTTGGGGTCGGGGGGGCATTGGCTAGTGCAGATAAGCCTCACTGGGAAGTAAGGAGCTGAGATGAGGGAAATCGGGGGGCAGGAGATGGTTGCTGGAAGTACTTCCATTGAGTGTGGATTTTATTCTATGGGCCCTAAGGAGTGATTGAATGTTCCTGAGGCCCATGGGGCAAAACGACCCCAGGTGTATTTGAGGAGGATCAGTTAGTGAGCCAGAGGGCAGGAGGACAAGTTGGGAAGTAGGGATGTAAGTTCTTGGTGCCTCTGTTAATTCTGGGGAAAGGTGTTGGACTGAGTGAGGCTGAGGGTGGAACCTGGGCAAGTGTCTATAGCTCAGAGTATAGGGATGGGAGAGGGAACGGAGGGGTTAAAATGAGCATGACAGGTCCTGGTCTCAGCCCAGGCAGAGAGTGAACAGCCATCAGGTCCCCGGGCCACGCTAGCCTGACTCAGCAGCTTCCAATCACCATCCTGATTAGAACACTCAGACCCAAGGGGTGTGTCTGTGATTGTGTGCTTTTGCACTAATTAATTTATCCTCATCAGAGGAAGCAGTCCGAGCGCTCAGCCACCCCCTCTCCTCAGAGTTTGGGGACCAGGGCTGGATGAACCACAGGCCAAACTTTCTAAACTTCAGTGGTGCTGTGGGAAGGAAGAGGCAGGGCCCTTTGTTGTGGTGAATCACGGCTGTGTCTTCGCAGGTGCCCCGTGCAGGAAGATGGGAAATCAGAGATAAATTTCTGAGACTGCTTTACAACAACCCTCGAGAATCTCCTTTGTTTTACGTTTCCCCCGAAGCAGAGCCTCTAAACCATGACTGCTTTCCAAACAGCAGCCTTGGCTGCAAATCAAGACGGTCTTGCACCTGCAGGATGCAGGTGGCCAGAGGTGGCTCTGGACGAGCATCGGTCTTTCTCTGCCATTCCTCGGGGTCCCCAAGTCACCAGCAGCCACCTGCCTTTGAGTCAGCTTTGGTCACAAAGGCAGAATATAGTTATCCCAGTAAATCAGAGCTCCACCCGTGCCGTCTATTGCTTCACTGCTCACCCAGTTGCCACCCGGTTGGGCACCCTTCCTCTGTGAAGTTATCCATCCCAGCCCCGAAGATCTCTTCCTCCTCTGACCTCTTGAAGACTAGACTCACTTGGTACTTAGTCTATATCTCCCATTTCTTCTCTTATGATTTTTCTTTCTTTCAGGGTTGAGCCTATTCTTACCTCCCCCCCAATAAATTCATTCTTTGAGAGGAAGGATTGTGTGTGTGTCTTATACTTAGGGTGACATATAATCTTTCATTGAAACCAGGACACTACCAAGAGCGGTATAGATGTTGCTGATGCCTGCTTATATTTTCTTGACTCTCACTGTTCTTACACCTGCTGGCATTTTCTTACTGCAAGCCTGAGGCTTTTCTCTATTCACTGAAGCAGGCTGGAAAGGCCAGGGTTAACCCACAACCCCGGAGCAGCCCACAGCCGGTGACGGACAGGAGTGGGTGAATGGGTACCCAACTTCCTCCATTGGGACAGCTCTGAGGCGGGTCCTGTGTGTCTCCCCGGGGTCCCCAGTGGGGTTGGGCACCAGTTGCCCACCGCGGGAACCTGCTCATTAATAGACTCTGGATTGGCACCTTCCCTTTATTTCCCCAGCCGCCTACTCTTACCTCCCAAATAACTGTTTGCCTTCAGATCTTTGTCTCAGGGACAGTCCCAGAACAATAGAGGTGTATGGTGACCCTGCTTAAGGACTTCTTGGCCTGGCACTGCCCAGCATGATATTCACCCAGAGCACTCATTCACATTTTGTCAAATAAAAATATGAAAGCATAAAAAATGCCCCATTGTGAGGACATGTGAACCAGTTTCTTACGGCACAAAAAGAAATGATTCATTTCCCTTGTCTATTCTCGTTCACACTCTCCTATATAACTATTTCTAGTTTCTCCCCTGTCCTCCGACCACTGGCATCTCCATCCCCATCCTCACACTCAGCTCCTGACCCTGCTTCTTATCTCCCTGTGGACATAGGAATCATGGGAAGAGAACCTCCTCTCGTTCCCACAGCCTCTACCCGTCCACCTGCATCTGAGCTTGGGCACTCTGCCTGGCTTCCTGTTACTGCGGATGGACTGTCCACACGTCCAACCTGCTGGGGTGTGTGCACCTTCTGCCCCTCTGTTTCCCCCTCCTCCTCCTGGTCTTTGCTCAGGTGTTGCCCCTGGGGGAGGTCTTCCTCACCGTCCCCCATCCCCTGCCTGATGTTTCTCTACAGCACTTCTATGTCCCTGGTGGCAGGTACATTTTGCTTGTTTTTATTGTCTGTTCCTGGCACTCCCCCTGAAATGTATACCCCTCCCAGATTCCCAGCCTGGGGTTCACTCACAGTGAATCATCACAGACGGGGAGTTCTCATCTCTGGTTCTGCGGTCTGTGGGGGTGAGCTTACTCTCAGGGTCAGTGTGAGTTAGTCACTGGTCATGTTCTCTAATGTGGCATTAGCTCCCTCATAGAGCCAAAGCCCTCAAGATCATGAACTGGGGTTTCCTTCTTTGAAATTCCCAGTGCATAACCCAGTGCTTCATGATGTATGAGCTGGGGGCCCGGAGAAGACCTCCTGCCTTCTTCTAAGCCCATGACCATAAAAATAACCAGTTACTGAGCACCCTTCATGAGCCAGGGGCTTTAGGTATGTAAATGAATTAATCCTAAAGAGCGCCCAGGAAGGTGGGCACTGTTTCCCCATTTCAGGGGTGAGGATGCTGAGGCTCAGAGAGCTGCGCAAGCTGCCTCAAGACTGAGCATAAGCTAGTGAGTGGCAGTGCCAGGATTCAGTCCCACTCCATGATGGCTAGAGAGCCATGGGTAGGAGAGCGGAGGAAAGCCGGCATATCAGAGAATGTACATTTGCCACCTGCTCCTTCCCTGATGCTTAAGGTCCCGCAGAAATGGACAAAGCTGTCCTTTGAATAGGGTGGGCTCTGGGCTCAATGACTGAGATAGAGTCTTTGCTGAGATAGAGTTTGATCAGATGCAGGAGTGGGCAGGAGGCAACTAGGTTCTGGAACAAGGCAGGGGGCCTAGACGGTGCAGAGGCTGCGGGCAGGGCACCAGAGACCAACTGCCCAGTTCACAAGTGATCTGACGGCACAGGATTCGGAGCTCACAGATAATCGATGGCTCAGGGGGTTGGTTTCCTCGGACATATCCCACTTCAGCCCCAGAAACAAAGCCCTAAGTGCTGGCTGTCTTCCTGATGTGGGATTTTAGCGGTTGTAATTTTCAAGCTGAAACCAAAGGCAGACACACACAGAGCTGGAGCACTTTGCTTGCAAGTGAATCGCACAGCCTTCATAGCCATAAACAAGTGTTGCTGAGGAAAGGCTGGGTCGATTTCCTGGCTGTGAATCTCACAATGCCTCTGCGAGAGGTGTTGATTGATGTGCTGAGATTCAAAAGTGAGCACCACACCTGCCTCTTCAGAACCAGAAAAATATTTAACAACTTCGCAGGCAACTCTTCAGGGGAAGGGAGGGCCTGGCCTGATGTGGGCGCTACTCCCACCACCCAGAGGAGAGGATGGATAAGATGGGATCTAGTCCAAACCCCTGGCTTCACTGAAGAGGAAACTGAGCCTCAGGGGTGGCAACTTGCCCAGAGAAAGGGATCTGGTCAGAGGTCACAGTGGAACAAGAAATACACCTGTGCCCTTTCAAATATGTCCCTGGGCCTTGCTCCCTGGCCATCTGGGGCAAAATGGATGTGGACACGTCTAGATTCCTAAAACCTCAAGACCGCGAGTATGGTCTGGATAGGCTGTGTTATTATCAAAGGCGGGACCGCCTGGGCAAAGGCTTTAGCTAGAAGTATACTGAGAAAAGATTTCCATTTTTCTGAATTGGGAGAACTTAAAAGGAGAACATGAACCAAGTGTCATGACACTACAGCTCCTGGGACTTGTACTGGGAAGAAAGCTGAGAGTACAGCCATTTTGGAACAAGAGAACTACGCTCTCACCTGGAAGGAAAAGAACACATATCAAGAGAAGAGAAAAAATCATCCCCTTAAAGTGTGATATTGGTGAGTTTCTCCCAGAGCTGCTGTCTTAGTTTCAGGTCTTTATCAGTCCTCTCCCAGATTCTTATAGTTGCCTCTTAAAACAATTTTTAAAAAATTATGAAAATATTTTAAAATACAATAGTAAATATTCACATTCTATCATTATGTAAGTAGGTACATTATATATATTACATGCATGTAGACACTGTACACATATAATACATACCTTCTATACATATATATGTGTGTCATCTTACATTGAAACCCCTTTCCACCCCCCTGCCATCCCATTCCCATTCTTCCCTGGCAATAGTTTCTGTTATCCTGAAATTGCTCTGTATCATTTCCAGCCATGTTCCATAATCGGTCTCATACTGAATATACTTTATGCAACTAGTTTTTTTCAATCAAAATGATGTTGTCAAGCAATAGCCATGTTGATACATGTAGTTTTAGTTTCTTCTTTTAATTAAATTAATTTTAATTTTAATTTCACGCCCCCATTGGAGTCCAGTGTGTTAGTGTGCTAGAGCTACCATGACCAAGTACCAGAGACTGGGTGGCTTAAACAACAGGAATTTATTTCCTTACATTTCTGGAAACTAGAAATCCCAGATCAAGGTGTGGCAGGGTTAGTTTCTTCTGAGGCCCCTCTCCATGGTATGTTGATGGCTTTCTTCTCCTTGCATCTTCACACCATCTTCCCTCTCTGCATGTCCGTGTCCTCAACTCCTCTTCTTATAAGGACACAAATCATATGGGGTTACGGGTCACCCTAATGGCCTCATTGTAACTTAACTACTTCTTTAAAGACCCTGTCTTCAATTCTGAGGTACAGGCAAGTTAGGAAATCAACATATAAACTTTGGGAGGACAAATCAGCCCTTAACAGCCATCATTTGGGTGGTTTCTCTCTCTCTCTCTCTCTCTCTCTCTCTCTTTTTTTGCTACTACAAGCAATGCTGAAATGAACCCCTTCATATAGGTCTCTGTGAACACATGGGGGAGAGTTTCCTTCAGACCAGTACTGGGAAGTGGAGTGCTGGATGCAGGATGTGCGGCTTTATTAGATGCTGACAAATTGCTTCCCAAAGCAGTCCTATATTTACACTCTCACTTTTAGGGTGCAAGCGTTTCATGAATGCTTGGTATTGTCAGACTTCAAAATCTTGCCAGTCTGATAGCTGTGAAATGATAACACATCCTGGTCTTCATTTTAATTTCCCTGATCGCTCATGCGGTCAACATCTTTGCATATATTTAGTGGCTATTTGTGTTTCCATCCTATGAATTACTTGTTCATATCTTTCCTCTTTTTCCTTATTGATCTGTGAGAAATTTATATATATATATGCTAGATACCTCTTCTCAGTGAACTGTAGCAATGTCTTATCTGGTCTCCTTGCCTCTACTTGTCTCCACTTGTCAAATCCTCTTCAAGGATCTTTACCTTCTTTCCAGAGACCATGGGATAAAATTCAGAGTTGACATGGCCTTCCAGACCCTCCTAATCCAGCTGGGGCCTAACTGCCCAGCATCATCCCCTCACCACACCCCCTGTAGACTCTGGCCACCCAGGGCTAGCCCCAGCTAGTTCCCTCTGGGAACATGCACCATGTTTACATTTTCAGGTCTTAGCATGCTGTTCCTACTGCCTGGAGTGCCTGCCTTCTCCTTTGCTAACTGTAGAAATGAGACAAGCCTTTCCACATCCAGCTCCAGTGTCAGCTCTTAGGAGAGGCCCCTGCAGTCCCTGGGAAGAGAGAGAGGACAGTTTGAGCACACCATGACCCTGACACTTGCCACCGGCTGCTAAGGCTGCTTGCTGAGTTCCATTTCCTTGGCCGAACATGAGCTCTACCAAAAACAGACAATTTTTCCCCCATCTTCATGTTCTCCATATTGATACATGCTAAGTGCTTGATATTTGCTGAATTTTATTTTTTAAATCCTGAGATGTTATTTAAAAGATTACAGTTGTTAATGAGTAAGCAGCAATAATAGAATTGTTTAGCTTATTCTTCCTGTTTGAAATTCACTTATTATCTCTAAGGTCATAAACTTGGGTTTATAAAAAAAACTCCACAGGGTATATGATGGGAGAGATGTAGCTTAGCAGCTGCACAAGGCTGCACTGGGAATGGGGTATTAGGAGAAAGCCCATTGTGAGTAAACACTAAGAGGTGTTGCTAATAAAAGCTATAGCGGTGCTAAGATACAGTAATGGAAGTGTAGTGTCTGGAATGAGAACAATAGACCTGTTCTCTTGCCAGATCATTACTGGAGTGTTGTGTTCTGAGCATGATATTTTAGAGGGTGTGACACAGACCACCAGGGTATCTTCAGGAGGAAGGCAAGCCAGGAAAATATGTGGGCAAGTTCCATGTCACCAGAGGCAGGACTGACAGAGCCTGGGCTATATCTGGGAGGCTAGAGGAAACAGTGGGGGGTAAAACTGCCTTCAAATGCCATGTGCAATGGGCTGCCTTTTGGAACAAGGAATAAAAATGCTCTGTATCATTCCAAGATATAATCAAGACTGATGGAAGGGATTTTCAAAGAGACTGATTTCTGCCTAACAGATTAGGAAATGTTAAGCATCCGACACATTAGAAGGTGGTTTGGCTGCTTTGAGGAATGAGGACTGTTTCATCGGGGTAAATATCCATGCAGTGGCTGGATGACCAGTTGGTGAGGGAGGATGTTCGGGGGGCTTGGGGATCAAATGGTGATCGGATTCGGATTAAATGACCCTTACGGTCTTTTGCAAAGCGGAAAGTCCATGAGTTTGAGTCAGAGAGTTCTAAATGGGTGATCAAAGTCTCAAAACATCTCTGAATTTTATCAAATGAAAGTTGCTCTTTGATAGGCAGGATCTCCGGACGATGGCCTTTCACTGTCCCCTTCTCACGCCCTGACACCGTCTTAAACAAATCCGTATCTTGATGTCTCAGCCAATATGTGGCCTGTGCTTCCCACCTCCAAAGATCTTCTCTTCCTTTGGGTACCTACTCCTGTGGCCACACCCTAGACCAATGGTTCTCAAACTTTAATGGGTCCTAGAAAAATCTGGATAACCTGTTAAAAACACAGATACCTGGGCGGTAGGAGTGAACATACAATCTAGGTTGAGGCCACCCAGCACATCGCATTCCCTCAGCCCTCGTGATCAGTCTGGGGGACTGACATATGAACAAATCAGAGCCGATGAGATCTAGTGAGACACTTTAGGCTAGATGGTGAAACTCTCTTCCATTGGCTGAGACATCATTAGGTCTGAAGCTACCACCACTGCCATCCTGTCACCAGGGGGAGGCTAGAAGCAAAGCCAAAATATAGGAAGACGGAGTTGAAAGTTTGGGAAAAACTTGCTCTAATGACAGAATTTGAGCTCTGAAGCAAAATATACCTGAAGCCAGACTCTCCTGGTTTAGGGGTTATCTGAGTGAGTTAATTCTGTCCTTTTTTGAAGTCATTTGAATTGGGTTTTCTGTAACCTGGAAGATCCTAAAGTATACAGACCTGAACACCATTCTTTGTTCACAGATTTGATGGGTTGGGCTGGCAGAAGAAGTGTGTGCTTGTCACAAAGGCACATGGCTGCTGTTCTAGCGCTGGTGGATCAGCATCTATCTATCACAGATGGAGGATCTATTACGTGCTGAGCATTCTGCAGATGCCACAAGTGATAAACGGAAATAGAAGACTTGGCCTTTCCGCTCAAAGAGTTTATGCTCTCCAAGGTGCAAGAGAAAATATGAGACGAGGGTCAAGTGAGTGACGTAGGGGTAGGATCTTGCGGGAAGTCATCGCGTGCTCAGTTGGTGAAGGAAAACTTTGCGGATAGAAGGCCTGAACACGGCCTTAAAGAGTGTGGAGTAAAAGGGAGGGGGCTTCATTAAAAGCTGGAATACCATCTCCAAACATCTTATGTAAACTATGAGCAATATATGGACCACAGGATGGAAAATAGAGAGTTAAATAAAATTCCGTATAATTATACCACATGGTATGCTTTGGGTGATATAACTATACAGGCAGATATATCTGGGCGGAAAGATGAACAATCCTAAGGGCCTAGGAAATGGAGACCTCTTGGGTTATAATGCACTAACCCGATGCGGCTGATGATGACATAAAACGTTTAATTGGATAAATTACATGCTTTGAATGTTGCCAGGTTGCATGTGTTTCTGCAGCTTTACAGGTTAATTGCTCTGTTAATTCTGAACAGGGCTTTTGGCTCCTCTAAAACTGCTGGTAGGCTTAATCTCCATAGTCTCTCTCCTTTTCTAGGAAAGCTGGGCTAGAGGTAACCTTACACCATATTCTGTGCTTGTGCTTGATTTTATTTATTTATTTTTTAAAAAATTTATTTTGGTATTATTAATCTACAATTATATGTGCAATATTATGGTAATTAAACTACCCCCTTCATCTGGTCCCCGCACCAACCCCATTACAGTCACTGTCCATCAGTGTAGTGAGATGCTATAGAATCACTACTTGTCTTTTCTGAGTTGTACAGCCCTCCCTGTGCCCCCCCCCCACATTATGTCTGCTAATCGTAATGCCCCTCTTTCCCCCTTGTCCCTCCCTTCCCACCCATCCTCCCCAGTCCCTTTCCCTTTGGTAACTATTAGTCCATTCTTGGGTTCTGTGAGTCTGCTGCTGTTTTGTTCCTTCAGTTTTTTTTCTTTGTTCTTATACTCCACATATGAGTGAAATAATTTGATACTTGTCTTTTTCGGCTTGGCTTATTTCACTGAGCATAATACCCTCTAGCTCCATCCATGTTGTTGCAAATGGTAGGATTTGTTTTCTTCTTATGGCTGAATAATATTCCATTGTGTATATGTACCACATCTTCTTTATCCATTCATCTACTGATGGACACATAGGTTGCTTCCATTTCTTGGCTATTGTAAATAGTGCTGCGATAAACATAGGGATGCATATGTCTTTTTCAAACTGGGCTGCTGCATTCTTAGGGTAAATTCCTAGGAGTGGGATTCCTGGGTCAAATGGTATTTCTATTTTGAGTTCTTTGAGGAACCTTTATACTGCTTTCCACAATGGTTGAACTAATTTACATTCCCACCAGCAGTGTAGGAGGGTTCCCTTTTCTCCACATCCTCGCCAACATTTGTTGTTGTTTGTGTTTTGGATGTTGGCCATCCTTACTGGTGTGAGGTGATATCTCATTGTGGTTTTTATTTGCATTTCTCTGATGATTAGCGATGTGGAGCATCTTTTCATGTGCCTGTTGGCCATCTGAATTTCTTCTATGGAGAAGTGTCTATTCATGTCCTCTGCCCATTTCTTAATTGGATTATTTTCTTTTTGTTTGTTGAGGTGTGTGAGTTCTTTATATATTTTGGATGTCAACCCCTTATCGGATACGTCATTTATGAATATATTCTCCCATACTGTAGTATGTCTTTTTGTTCTACTGATGGTGTCCTTTGCTGTACAGAAGCTTTTCAGCTTGATATAGTCCCACTTGTTCATTTTTGCTTTTGTTTCCCTTGCCCGGGGAGATATGTTCATGAAGAAGTTGCTCATGTTTATGTCCAAGAGATTTTTGCCTATGTTTTTTTCTAAGAGTTTTATGGTTTCATGACTTACATTCAGGTCTTTGATCCATTTTGAGTTTATTTTTGTGTATAGGGTTAGACAGTAGTCCAGTTTCATTCTCTTACATGTAGCTGTCCAGTTTGCCAACACCAGCTGCTGAAGAGGCTGTCATCTCCCCATTGTATATCCAAGGCTCCTTTATCAAATATTAATTGACTGTATATGTTTGGGTTAATGTTTGGATTTTCTATTCTGTTCCTCTGGTCTGTGGGCCTGTTTTTATGCCAATACCAAATTGTCTTGATTACTGTGGCTTTGCAGTACACCTTGAAGTCAGGGAGCATAATTCCCCCTGTTTTATTCCTCCTTCTCAGGATTGCTTTGGCTATTCGAGGTCTTTTGTGGTTCCATATGAATTTTAGAACTATTTGTTCCAGTTCGTTGAAGAATGTTGTTGGTATTTTGATAGGGATTGCACTGAATCTGTAGATTGCTTTAGGTAGTATAGCCATTTTGACAATATTTATTCTTCCTAGCCAAGAGCATGGGATGCATTTACATTTGTTAGTGTCCTCTTTAATTCCTCTTAGGAGTGTCTTGTAGTTTTCATAGTACAGGTCTTTCACTTCCTTTGTTAGGTTTATTCCTAGGTATTTTATTCTTTTTGATGCAATTGTGAATGGAATTGTTTTTCTGATTTCTCTTTCTGTTTGTTCATCGTTAGTGTATAGGAAAGCAACAGATTTCTGTGTGTTAATTTTGTATCCTGCAAATTTGTTGAATTCAGATATTAGTTCTAGTAGTTTTGGAGTGGAGTCTTTAGGGTTTTTTATGTACAATATCATGTCATCTGCAAATAGTGACAATTTGACTTCTTCTTTACCAATCTGGATGCCTTGTATGTCTTTGTTTTGTCTGATTGCCGTGGCTAGGACCTCCAGTAATATGTTGAATAACAGTGGAGAGAGTGGGCATCCCTGTCTTGTTCCCGATCTTAGATGAAAAGCTTTCAGCTTCTGGCTGTTAAGTATGATGTTAGCTGTGGGTTTGTTATATATAGCCTTTATGATGTTGAGGTACTTGCCGTCTTACCCATTTTGTTGAGAGTCTTAATCATGAATGGATGCTGAATTTTGTCAATGCTTTTTCAGCATCTATGGAGATGATCATGTGGTTTTTGTTCTTCTTTTTATTGATGTGGTGGATGATGTTGATGGATTTTCGAATGTTGTACCATCCTTGCATCCCTGGGATGAATCCCACTTGATCATGGTGTATGATCCTCTTGATGTATTTTTGAATTGGGTTTGCTAATATTTTGTTGAGTATTTTTGCATCTACATTCATCAGGGATATTGGTCTGTAATTTTCTTTTTTGGTGAGGTCTTTGCCAGGTTTTGGTATAAGAGTGATGCTGGCTTCATAGAATGAGTTTGGAAGTATTCCCTCCTCTTCTATTTTTTGGAAAACTTTAAGGAGAATGGGTGTTATTTCTTCTCTATATGTCTGGTAGAATTCAGAGGTGAATCCATCTGGTCCGGGGGTTTTATTCTTGGGTAGTTTTTTGATTACTGATTCAATTTCGTTGCTGGTGATTGGTCTGTTCCGTTTTTCTGTTTCTTGCTTGGTCAGTCTTGGAAGGTTGTATTTTTCTAAGAAGTGGTCCATTTCTTCTAGGTTTTCCAGCTTGTTAGCATATAGATTCTCATAATATTCTCTTATAATTCTTTGTATTTCTGTGGGATCCATCATTATTTTTCCTTTCTCATTTCTGATTCTGTTTATGTGTGTAGATTCTCTTTTTGTCTTTATAAGTCTGGCTAGGGGTTTATCTATTTTGTTTATTTTTTCAAAGAACCAGCTCTTGTTTTCACTGATTTTTTTCTATTGTTTTATTCTTCTCAATTTTGTTTATTTCTTCTCTGATCTTTATTATGTCCCTCCATCTGGTGACTTTGGGCCTCATTTGTTCTTCTTTTCCCAATTTCAGTAATTGTGTCTTTAGACTATTCATTTGGGAATGTTCTTCCTTCTTTAAATAGGCCTGGATTGCAATATACTTTCCTCTTAGAACTGCCTTTGCTGCGTCCCACAGAAGTTGTGGCTTTGTGGTGTTGTTGTCATTGGTCTCCATATATTCTTTAATCTCAGTTTTAATTTGGTCGTTGACCCATTGATTAATTAGGAGAATGTTGTTAAGTCTCCATGTATTTGTGAGTCTTTTTGTTTTCTTTGTACAACTTATTTCTAGTTTTATACCTTTGTGTTCTGAGAAGTTGGTTGGTAGAATTTCAATATTTTTGAATTTACTGAGGTTCTTTTTGTGGCCTAGTATGTGGTCTATTCTGGAAAATGTTCCATGTGCACTTGAGAGGAATGTGTATCCTGCTACTTTTGGGTGTAGAGTTCTGTAGATGTCTGTTAGGTCCATCTGCTGTAGTGTGTTGTTCAGTGCCTCTGTGTCTTTACTTATTTTCTGTGTGGTTAATCTGTCCTTTGGAGTGAGTGGTGTGTTGAAGTCTCCTAAAATGATTGCATTGCTTTCTATTTCCTCCTTTAATTATGTTAGTATTTGTTTCACATATGCCGGCACTCCTGTGTTGGGTGCATACATATTTAAAATAGTCATATTCTCTTGTTGGACTGACCCCTTTATCATTATGTAATGTCCTTATTTATCTCTTGCTACTTTCTTCGTTTTGAAGTCTATTTTGTCTGATACAAGTACTGCAACACCTGCTTTTTTCTCCTTGTTTGCATGAAATATCTTTTTTCATCCCTTCACCTTTAGTCTGTGTATATTTTTGGGTTTGAGGTGAGTCTCCTGTAAGCAGCATATAGATGGGTCTTGCTTTTTTATCCATTAAGTAACTCTGTGTCTTTTGATTGGTGCATTCAGTCCATTTACATTTAGGGTGATTATCGATAGATATGTACTTATTGCCATTGCTGGCTTTAGATTCATAGTTACCAAAGGTTCAAGGGTAGCTTCTCTACTATCCAACAGTCTAACTTAACTCTCTTGTTAAATTATTGTAAACACAGTCTGATGGTTCTTTATTTCTCTCCCTTCTTATTCTTCCTCCTCCATTCTTTATATACTACGTGTTTTACTCTTTGCCTTTAGTTAGTATTTGGATGGTCTGCTTTCTTTGCTATGATTTTATTTTCTCTAGTGACATCTTTTTAGCCTTAGGAGTGCTTCCATCTAGAGCAGTCCCTTTAAGATATCCTGTAGAGGTGGTTTATGGGAGGCAAATTCCCTCAGCTTTCGCTTGTCTGGAAATTGTTTAATCCCTCCCTAAAATTTAAATGATAATCATGCTGGCTACAATATTCTTGGTTCGACGCCCTTCTGTTTCATTACATTAAATATATCATGCCATTCTCTTCTGGCCTGTAAGGTTTCTATTGAGAAGTCTGATGATAGTCTGATGAATTTTCCTTTGTAAGTGATCTTTTTTCTCTCTCTAGCTGCCTTTAATACTCTGTCCTTATCTTTGATCTTTGCCATTTTAATTATTATGTGTGTTGGAGTTGTCTTCCTTGGGTCCCTTGTGTTGGGAGATCTGTAGGCTTCCATGGTTTGCGAGACTATTTCCTTCTCCATCTTGGGGAAGTTTTCAGCAATTATTTCTTCAAAGACACTTCCTATCCCTTTTTCTTTCTCTTCTTCCTCTGGTATTCCTATAATGTGAATATTGTTCCATTTGTATTGGTCACACAGTTCTCTTAAAATTCTTTCATTCCTAGAAATCCTTTTATCTCTCTCTGCCTCAGCTTCTCTGCATTCCTGTTCTCTGATTTCTATTCCATTAACAGTCTCTTGCATCTTGTCCAGTCTGCTGCTAAGACCATCGATCGCTTGTCTCATCTCTGCATTGTCTTTCCTCACTTCCCTCACTCCCTCCCTTAGCTGTTGCATATTTCTCTGTAGTTCAATCAGTATGGTTATGACTTTTATTCTGAATTCTTTTTCAGGAAGATTGTGCAGGTCCATCCCATCAGGCTCCCTCTCTGGGGTAGTCTGGTCTGGGGGTGTCTGGGTAAGCTTTGTTTGTACCATATTTCTCTGTCTTTTCATGGCGATAGAAGTGATCAGAAAAAGAAAAAAGAAGAAAAGGAAAATAGAGAAAAAAAGAAAACAAACAAAAAAACGCCTGCCGCCTGTAGTTTCTGTAAGGATCCTGTAGGTGGCGCTTCTGCTCCACTGTTCTGCAGCCATGCCGCTCTGGGCCCTTTGTGACTCTTGCGGGGGAGGGAATGAATGGGAGGCTGCTGATTTCTGTGGGAAGTCTCCGTGCGACTGCTTTTCCCAGCCGCAGTCCAAGGGGACCAAAATTCCCCAGGACTCCCAGCCTGCTTGGCTGAGTGTGCTGGGATGATCCTGCTCCTCCGTTGGGCCCCTGTCTCTTTAGGACCCCTAAAAAAGTGCGCGCTTTTCTTTTGTCCTGGGGAACCAGCTGGGTGGACCTGCCATCTTGGAATCTGCACCTCTGTCTCTCCAATCTCCAATATACCACGCTAAGTGTGTTGGTGCTCCTGGCGCAGATCACCCGGTCTGGTTATTCGGCAGGCCTGTGCTTCCACTCCCTCCCCGCTCTGAATCCTCTCCTCCCACCAGTGCGCTGGGGTGGGGGAGTGCTCGGGTCCCGCCGGGTCGTGGCTCCGTATCTTACCTGCCTCGCGGGGTGCCAAGTCCTCTCACGTGTAGCTGCAGGCTGGTGTCATCCTGTATCTTCTGGTCTCTCTTTTAGGAATAGTTGTATTTGCTGTATTTTCATAAATATATTTGGTTTTAGGAGGCGATTTCTGCCGCCCTGCTCATGCCGCCATCTTCCCGGAAGTCTTGTGCTTGATTTTAGAATGAGGCTTACAAACGTCCCATCCATAGGGCCTCATCTCCTGCCTCCCAAACTAGGGGGACCCCCCCCTCCTACCAGCACTGAGAACCCCGGGCCAGTACCTAAAGTTCTTTCCAGTCTTTCGCCTGGTGGCTTGGAAACTTGGTGCTGGCCATTTCCACGCTCATTCCTCTTACAACACCAGCAGACCCTTGCTTTACTTGTTTCTGCTCCACCTCTATAGCTAATTCATAAGGGCCTTGGAGAAAAGCTCATATTTTTTGGCCACACTAAAAACTAATGTGCATTACTCTCTCCTAGCCTCACCCAGTGCTTTGCATTCAGTAGATACTGAATATGAAGTTTGCTGAAGAAATGGATGTGTATGTGTAATTCTGACCCTAGAGTTTGGAAAGTCGTCACAGCACAGGGCTGGACCACAGCAACGCAGGTCTTTATCCTTCGCCCATGTCACCTTTCCATCTCCGGGCAGGTGCCTGAAGAACCCCTTCCCGGAGGTCTCCCCCTTCAGTCACTGTCCCCAAGGCCAGATTTCCTTGATGCTGCTCCTTCAATATACTCTAGTAAGTCCTTTCCCCCGGGTCATTATCACATTCTTTGGAATGGAGTTCGTGGAAAACTAAGAAGTCACTCTTGCTCATATGTCATATGTCATTAGGCTAAAAGGCCTCATTGCTATCAGGAGTGAGGCTAGGGAGGGCACAGGGGTGACAGAGATGGACATCCACATCCTGTCTCAGAAAATAAGTGCAAATCCATTAAAAGGTGTTTAATGAGGCTTAGAGTGGTCCCCCCTGGAAAATGACTATCCCTGTAACAGCCTATTTCTGATGCTAGAGTTTTCGACTTTTGAGCTTAAAGCACTGTTTCATGCTAAAGACTTTTCTCCCATCACATTAAAACTATTATCACAAATTATTATCTTAGTGTGAATGAGTCATATGGGCTTTCAAGCATGCCGGTAACAAGAGGCCAAAGGGGCACAAAGGGAGGGAGGACTGATCAGGATACACTACAGAGTGAAGCAACCCCCAGAATCAGGGTCAGGTTAAGGGCACAGGGTACCTGGAGGCCACAGGCAGGGAGAATGCGAAGGAGCCTCTTAGTGTCAGTCCTGAGTTTGGAGAGAGGGGAGGGACGCAGCCACTGGGACCTGGATCAACAAGCCTCATTCACGTTTCCTTCCTTACTCAACACATGTTTACCAAGTGGGTAATAGAGTGGATCATTTATCAGACAAACTGGGGCACTTTTTAGGGTAAAGGTCACTGTTCAATATCTCTGCCGGGACAAAAGGCAAACCTGTATGTATGGCGTTAGTGGCATCGGCAAGATGTCATGCAGGACCCGCATAAACACCCTGCCACACTTGAGGCGCCTGCAGATGAGATGCAGAGCAATGACACGCTGGTAACAATGAAAGCAAGCAGAGGAATTTTTTTTATGTGCCAGGCACTGTGTGAAGTGCTTTCTGGGACTCCTTTTATCCTCCCTGTATTTACTGACGTTGCTCCCATTACACTATTAGAAAGGACATGGCAGGCCCAAAATGGAGCGCTAAATCCTGCATCAGCCAACCAAGACTTTATGCCCGACCTAACTGCAGTTCCAGCCCTGCAGGAATGTGACCTTTAACCGGTCGACCTGGGTTACCTGGTCAGCACACGTGAGGTAATCCACCTGGCAGGCCCTCCCATTCCCCTGATAAAGGTGACCTTTACTGTAACAGTATATTCTTTGCTAATAATTTCCTTTCTCTGCCTCCTTTTCCACCTTGAAATGCCTTCCCTTTTCTACTGCTCAGTGGAGCTCCTTTGTATTTGCTGGATGGGATACGGACTGTTTAATAAAGTCAGTTTGATCTGCAAATTTACTCAGTTGGATTTTGTTATTTAACAACACAGATGTGAAAACGTGCTAACACGACATGGCTGGGCAGAGGTGGGGCCAGAATTCCCAGGCAGGCTGCCTGGCTCCTGAGCCAGGCTTTTCCACACCAAGAGAAGAAGAGACAGAGTACCGAGGGCGTTCCAAGGAGGGAGGCAAACGTCCATCAGGGGAAACCAAGTTGGGTTTCCTGGCAAAGAAAGCATTGAGTCTGCTCCTGGTGGGAAAAATGGTGGGATCAGAGGCATAGAGGCAAAAAAACCATGGGCATGTTTGGAAACAGAAAGGATTAGGTTTCGGCTAGGGAATTTTGGAATTAGTAATAGCTCACAACTATTAAGGGCTTACTAAGGAGTGTGTCTTTTGATCGCCACAGCGGCCTTGTGGGGTTGCGACTATTTTTATTCCCATTTTACAGATGAGGAGACTGAGGCTTTGAGAGGCTACTTAATTGGCTGTAGGTCGATCAGCTCCTAAGAGATGGTGCTGGGAAGCCCCTCCGGGCAGTGTACTCCAGAGGCCCACTCTTAAAATCTTTACACTACACCACCTTCCTATGGGGTGGGTGCCACGGGACACCTGTGATTCTAACTAGATGGTGGAAGGCTTAATTCCTCATGGACATGGTATTGGGATGTAGGGGAGGAGGGTGTGAAGGGCCATGCTGTTGATACTCTCTGCGTGGGGTCAGAAGAATCAGGGAAATTCATTTTCGTGGGGCTGTGTTGGTTTTTAATTTGGTGGAAAAGGGAGTATTGGTTGTGGGTGTCCTGCTTCAAATCTAATTCATGAACTCCAGCAGTTTCTCATGAAGCCTACTGTATGGCTTTAATTTTCCCTTTATATAAACAAATGAGATTCTCTAAGCAAGGGAGTCAGGGTATTAGAATATTAAGTGATTTAGTTGGCTCTGTCAAGAGGGTCAGCAAGTGAGATAGATGTGGATCATTAGGGTCTTTAAAGCGGCTGGGAATCCGCGGTCCCCTACTTCTACTGAAAATTCTGGTGTATACCATTCCCTCAAAGTCCTTTGGAGAAAAGACTGTGCTAGAAAAGGGAAAGGAGAGACTGTCTTTGATGTCTTTTGCATTGGATGGAAAGCTCTTCCTTCTTGATGCTGCAATTCTTCAGCGGTGGTCCCCAGCCAGGCTGAGGCTGGTTCTCGGATGAGTCAGATGAGAAGATTAGGCCCCCACCCACCCCTTCCTCCCAGGGAGTGTGGCCTACTCCAGGGAACGCCAGCTCCCCTGAGGCTGGCCCTGCTACAGAAGCCTGGATGGGTCTTCCCATCTCTCGGGGGCTAGATGGTGTTGGTTTGACATTTGCGGCCGCTTTCCTTGGGCACCATGCCTGTGGGCTGGGTTGGGCCCCCCTGGCCCAGTGATTGGGAATCTCAGAAGGGTCAGTGACATCCCTTCCGATCATCTGCTAGCCCATGATTATGAGCTAGTACATTTTTCTGTAGTAATCAACTCTGGGATTAAAAATAAGTCCTACCCACTAGGAAGTGAGAGAGAATGATAAATATCTAAGTGCAGTTGCTAGTTTCCCACCTTTTCAAATGTCATCAATTACTACTCTGATTTTCTATTCCGCTTTAAAGAGAAATTTTACCTACTTGTTTATTTATTCAACAATTAGTTAATAAGTGCCTCCTGTGTCAGGAACGGAGCTTGCTGGTGGGTGGGTGTGGAAGGACAGAACCTACCCCTGCCCTCATGAAACCTGCAGCCAGAGAGGGAGTCAGGTGGGAAGTAGACAGTCATACTGATGACAAATTAAAATAGCGAGGAAGTTGTGAGGAGAAGCTCTGTGTGTAAGGCATCAAAAGCACACAGCCTGTGTACATGGTCTGGACAAACATGTCTACTTAACTTTTTTCTCTATAAAACTTCAGGTTTTATACCATTGTATCTGAAGGGCCATTTCTAGTGTCATTAAATTCTCAGTGGTTGCAGCAAATCTCTTCTCTGGGTTGACTTATTTGCCCCAAATGTATGATAAATTCCAGCCTGATTCTTGGAGCACTTCAAGAGTTGTTTTGTGATGAACCCAGGAAGACTGAGCAAGAGAACCCCTTTCTTCCAACCTGCTGCTTAAGCAGCTGTGAATGGCAGACATGAACCCCCCCAGCAGGTGCTGGAACACCTTCTCCCAGAGGCTGGGGCTGTGATGAAGTCATTTAAGGCACCCTAGTTTGTCTGCATCTATCTTCCTTATAAATCGAACCGAATGAGGGAGGGATGAGGGTTTTCTCCCTGCTCACATTAAAAGGATAGCACATAGGGTGATGCATGACCTTTCTCTCCTTGCCCAGAAAAATCAGCGCCCTGAGACTCAGGCTGTGGCCTCCCAGGGTTTGAGCCAACCCAGCCGAACCCAGAGCAGGGATTAGAGTCCTGCTCCCTCTGAACTTTGTAATTTCCAACTCCTGTGTCCGGAGTCTCACTGATTTCCATGATATGGGCTCTAAATGGAGACTCGGCAGAAAAGAAACAAGTCATGGATTCACCACCGCTTTGCAAGGGGACATGAAATATTAGGATACAGTAATGATGTTTCCTTATCCTTGTCAGCTGCCCTTTTGTAGAAATGGAAGACTAGAAGGTGTGACCCTGAGTGTCACTGAATCTGACAGTCTGCCGCATTTTGGCAGCCTGGCCCAGCAAGTCAGGGGCGGCTCTTGGGTTCCAGTGTCTTCCTTGCTGCAGCCTGCATGTGAATGGTTCATGGGCCCTATCAGCATCTCAGAGTTCCTACCCTACAACGGGCACTGTCCCTGGAGAACAGGATGCAGAGATGGAAAGGGCCCCATCTCTGCCCTCAGGGCATTCACAGCGTAGCCAAGACTGTGTATTGGACGTGTTGGAGCGTCTCTGGGCTTAAGGAGGCTGGGAGATCACCCGGGATGGCTGGAGCAGGTGGTGCCTTCACACACTGCACAGCCGGGACTGGCTTGTCAGTTCCCACGGCGGGGTCAGAGCCAAGCTGGCAACCGGTCAGTGCAGGACACAGTGAGTTGGTCACGGCATGGCCGGGGCTGAATGCACGCACCCTCCTGTGTGTGAGGAGCACCCAGTGGGGAGGTAAGCAGAGGCTAAAACTGCTGCTGGGGTCTGTGTGGTCAGGTTCCCCCCCCCCCCACCCCAGTGAGGAGATGTCGCAAGGAGGCCCTGGGGAAGGGGGTTGGGAACCAGGTGAGCAGTTGGTGTTCAGGGGCAGGGATCCAGCCTACAAGAGGCTGGGCGGACTCCGGAGGGAACCCTCAGGTGGGAGCCTGGTATCTGGTGGTCTGGGGGACACAGCTTGGCACAGTGCGTGGTGACTTGGTGACCTCAGGCTTCCCATACTTCCTTTTGGCACACAGACTCTGAGGAGGCTGGCAGCATAGGCTTTTGCTGCTGCTGATATTCCAGCCTGGCCAGATTGCTTTTGGGGACGGGGGTGGGCCTGGATCTTGTATGTGTGTTCTGTGGGGCATCTATGAATCCAGCTTTGGGGATTCGTGGGACAGAGGCAGGGGAAACAAGGCCTAGTCAGAGGCTCTCTAGCCGTGCAGCTTCTTCTAGGGAGCACCAGTGCTCCACGGCTCCCATGTCCCTGTGTCTGCAGGGAGCCCAGGCCATACACACCAGCCTTGCTAACTCTCTACCTCTCTCCTTCCTGCATTACTACTGCCCGCACACCGTGATCCATCCACCTGGCTGGTATTGTAGGAAGAATCCTATGATGGCCCCTAGGATCTCAGCCCCTGGTGTTGTCCCTATGATTATATTACCTTTTATGGCAAAAGGGACTTTGAGGAGGTAATTTGGGTTACCGGTCAGTTGACTGAGAATGGAGATTATCTGGGTGGGCCTAACCTAATCACACGTGCCCTTTCAGATCAGAGTTCGTTCTGGCTAGTTTGCACGGGGGACGTGAGATTTGAAGCACTTGGTGGATTTGAAGTGCTATTACCTTCATCCCTTTGGAGGTGGAGGGGCCACATGGAACGGACTTGGGAACTGAGAACAACCCTGACTGATGGCCAGCAAGGAAATGGGGTCCTCTGTCATACATCTGCAAGGAACTGAATCCGGCTCACAGTTTAAGTGAACTTGGAAGTGGATTCTTCCCCAGAGGTCCAGATTAAAGCCTAGCCTGGCCAGCCCATTGATTCTGGTCTCGTGAGACCTAAGCATTCAAGCTCTCTCAGACTTCTGACCTACAGAAACTATGTTACGATAAAGGGGCTTTTTTTTTAAGCCACTGAGCTTGTGGTCATTCCTTATGTAGCACAGAAAATGAGCACAGGTGGCCAGAACAGCACACAGTGGGGACAGGCCCTGGTCCCTCCACTGACACACTCCCTCACCCCAAGTCCCTTGGAGTCTCAGCGTTCCCATGTAAGAGGAAGCCCTGGTTGGAAGATTTCAGGCCTCTTCCAGTTCCTGCCTCTTCAGTTCTCCCTTTAGGATTCAATTGTCCCAGACGTCCCCAAATGCCAGGTCCAGTTTCCCTGTGGGCCTTCTGGGGCTCTAGGTTAGCAGGCTTCCTTCCCCCTCTTGTTCTGGGTCCCGCTCCACAGTCTTTCTTAGTCTTTCGCCATAGCATCTCAGGAGCCAGTGCTCGTCCGACAGCTCAGGCCTGGGAGCAAGTTCTTACACATTCCCTACCCGGAGGGAGTGAGCCCCATGGCCAGCTTCTCTTTGGTTGTTGCTTCCGCTTCCCACCACCTGGACCTTACCTGGACATGGCTCCTTGGCGTCTGGACCCTGATGTCTTGGGCTGCTACAGCCTGGGGTCCTGATTCCTGCCCAGGAGCCAGACTCCTTCAGCCCTGGATCCACCAGCCTCTCTCTAGCTTGCACAGTCTCTCCCCACTGATGAGCTCTCTCCTCTCTCCGGCTGCCTCTTCCTGCTCATCTGTACTGCATGGCAAGCCTCTGGCACAAGGCAACATGCCCTTTGGATTTCTCCCTTGCTTCCATGGTGAGGTCAGAGGCTGCCACCAAAGCAGAAGCCAGCACGGAATAGCTCAGCTCACCTGTGCAGAGATTGGGCTGTAAGCGTTCCGTGGGTGGCACAGAGGGCCGTGAGGGGCAAGGCTATTGTGTTCCCTGAGTGGCTTGGAGCTGAAGGCGTCCATACAGAGGGAAGGCTGAGACACCCATGAGGGGTTTGTGAGCGGCCAGTGGTCTTTCCTTTGCCAGAGTTATCCTCTGAGGTTAAACTTTGATCTTGTGTCCACAGGTGACTTGTTCCCTTCAGTGAAGTCTTCAGACCTTAACAAGATGTGCAAGGCCATCTGTGTCCCAGGTCATCTCCACCCCATGCTCTGGGGATTGCCAGCTTTAAAGATGTATCGTTCTGGATTAAGTACAGGCATTATCAGTCTTTAAGAGTTCACTATTCAACACACGGTGCTAATTTTCTATTATTATCTCTCCTAAAGGTAATGGCTTATCAGCTTCTCAATTCTGTTCCAGCTAGGAATAGAAAATGAAGAAGAAAGTCTTAAGAGGAAATTGGTGGGGATATTAGTCCTAGGACCCCAGACCTGGGAGGGGCCCTGGAGGTCTTGTGGTTCCGCCTTCCATGTGTGGCAGGCCTCCTGGCTGTTTGGTTGTTCTAATCTCTCCTGGAATAATTCCAGGATAGCAGGTTCCCCACCAATCAACTGAAGTGACCTGTCTTGTGACATGCAAATAGATGTGTCCTGTGAGAAGCTGATGTCTCTCTCCCTGCACTGTAGTGTTGCACGTTATATAACACTAGGCCTTGGGACCCCCACAGGCCATTTTCCTTCACATTCATTCACTCAACAAACTTCTACTAAATGCCTGTTATACTCTGGGCAAAGTTTGGGTTTTTTGAAGAATAATAAGACCCAGACATGTCACCAGCAGCAAAAATGGAGCCCCAGTGCTTGATGAGGGCAGCCAGCCCCTCCGACCCATCTTTTCTTTGATGGGAACCCCCTGAACCCCTCAGAGTCTTTACTGGACATTTTTGGAGTCCAGTGAAGAAGTCTCTTCAAAGAGGGACTCCCTGTGTTTATTCTTTTCCAGCAACACCCCAGT
Organism: Smutsia gigantea; assembly: GCA_032199065.1. Classification (NCBI taxonomy): domain Eukaryota; kingdom Metazoa; phylum Chordata; class Mammalia; order Pholidota; family Manidae; genus Smutsia; species Smutsia gigantea. Next base: position 118,827 of record JAVSCE010006992.1, read on the forward strand.
CAAGAGCTCCACCTTCCTATCTCTACCCCAGGGCGCCCAGGACTAAAAGTGAGCCCCCAGGGGGCTCTGCCCAGCACAGAGCAGAAGGGGCTCATGCTAGATGTTCTGCTGCTGTGCACCCAGCCCAGACCGTGGGAACATGACAGGCAGCCCCCAAACCTTTGCTGCACCTCAGTTTCCTCATCTATAAAATGGGAAAGATTATAGTCCATACCGTACAGGGATGCTTGAAGAGGAAATGAGCTAATGCATGTACGGTGCACAGCATAGTGCCTGGCGCCCAGTACGTGCCATTATCGTCATCCTCAGGATCAGCAGCAGGATCCCCGCCATCAGCCTATTAGCTATGCCGGTGGAGCTGATGGAAAATGAAACCCTTACAGTTTCCCTTGGCATTTACATTTTTCTTCCTGTCTTGTCCTGGAGAGAGAGAAGTGGAGGGTTTGCATCTAACCCTAGGATCCGATCTTATTAGAGCTGGTTCCTATCTGGTCTGTTGAGATAATAGAGCGATCCATTGTTGAGCGCTGGGTATGTGTCGCACAGGATTGTCTTGCATCCTTACAGCAACCCTGGGATATAAGTATTATTATCTCTCCATTTCACAGACTAGACAACTGGGTCTTTAAAAGATGTAAGGGGCCCAGGGCTGCTTAACTGGTAAATACTGGAGCCCAGGACACAAACCTTGATCTAGGTGTTTCTGCTCTACTAGGTGTTTGCCAGACGGTTCCTGCCACCAGCATATGCGTGTTCCCTGTCCTGCAGCTGCAAGCCACCCACAAACGGTGGGTTCAGTAAGTCACCCACACTCTTGTCCAGGTCACTGCTAAGAGTTTTGAAGTTTCAGGGCTCCTAATATGACCTGGTAAGGACAAGCCGGAACAAGCAGGGTAGAGAGGCCTTGGGGAATGGGAATCACTGAGTGACAGAGTCCACAGGGGAGGGGAGGAGACGAATTTGGGACTAGTAGGGTCTCTGAAGCCACATTGTGTGGGGTCAGGACCACCATCCCCTAGCTGTGTGACCTATAGGTCTCAGTTTCTTCAGCTGTAAAATGGGGAATAAAATAATGTTACCTACTTGATTGCCTGGTTGTGAGATACATTTCATAGTTTTAGTGCAGAGTTCAATCTATGTTAGTGATTGTTATGATTATTACAGTTTTCCAAGCATGGTCAGTGACGGCTTCTCCTTCATCAAAGGCAGGGCTAAGGCACAAACTGGCTGCCTGAAGGAGAGTGGGGGCTGGAAGTGAACCCTCTCTTGCCTTCTCCGTCCCGGCTCTCACTGCTCACTCAGACCCAAGCCCCAGCTCCCGGCCCTGCTTCCCTAAACCCTGGTCAGGCCAGGGTCCTCATTTTCTGAGCATGCATACCTCAGAAATGCCACACACATTGCCAAGAAACCACTTCCCCCACTATTTTAAAACCTCGTCAAGCTTTCTGGTTAATGTTTTAAAAGGTTATGTTCTAAAGAGGGACGTGGTTAAGTAAATTATGGCACATTAACCCGATGGGATATTAAGCAGCCATTAAAGTGATAATTATGAGGATTGTGTAGCAACACAGAAAGTGCTTACAGATTAATACAAAATGAAAATCAGGATAAAAATGGGGTTATACAATGATGCAACTAACCAACGCTACATATCCATGAATAAACTCAGGAAAATAGTGGCATTTCTTTCCTCCTATTGTTTTTCTTCCTTTCTCCTTCTCCCTCTCTCTTTGCTTTCTTCTCTCCCTCTCTCCTTTCTTTCATTCTTCTGTATCTTTTCTCCCTTTCATTGAACAGTAGTTTACTGAGCTCCAACTCTGTGCAGAAACTATGCTCATTACCCCATTTGGGGAGGTGAAAAGACAGTTTCTGTCTACAAGATCCAACCCGAGAGACAAATCTGAAAAGCAGCCTTGACGGGTCAGCATATAAATAATTCAGTGTGACAAGGAAAGTAATTAACTCTGATCAGGGGTGTCAGCAAAGCTTCCCTAATCAGTATCCCACTAGTTGAATCAGAAGGTGTTCAGTTGGAGGGGAAGAGGCTTCCAGACAGGGAACAGCATGTACACAGGCCTGGAGGTGTGGGAGAATGGGGCTCACAGCTCTGTGGACCTGTGGGTCATTGACCCCTGGGTTCTGTGTCCAACAGGGAAGCCAGAGACCGCACATCCACCTGACATCACACTCATGGGTAAGGGGTGCCTTGGCCCTTCTGTATTTAGATCCCATTAGAGCCCTGGCATTCAGGAATTTTTCGAAATCATTGTGAATTCACCCACTGGTTTCATAGGCTCTGTGGATATTAGAGTTGGGAGAAGCTTCCTGGGAACCAGCCCCCTGGTCATCACACTCACCCTGGAAGCTAGCTGGAAATAGGATCACCCCTATCCAGGGCATTGGGGCATTATCAATGAGGTCTGTCACCTTCATATCGAGAGTGAGCAAACTAGCTCTGAGAGGAGGCATCAGTGATTTCTTCAGTCACCTAGCAGATTATTGGCTTGAACTCAGCTCTGGTGGTACCGAAGACAATGCTCTTTGCCGTGCGCCACCTTCCCTTTCCAGGGGAGACCCGTCTAACTTCTTCCCGCCCATGAGCCAGCACTTCCCTGTTCGCTCTATTCTTACTTTTCCTCAATTTCAAGGGTAGGCTGCCCTTCTCTGGTGCTGTGAGATGTCACGGACAAGCGCTCCTCTGCACTCATGACCCTCATGAGTCCGTCCTCCATGACTTTCATTTCTCCGGGCAGTCCAATTAGCACAATGCTTGACCCCCTCAGTCTGCTCTGGGGAGCAGCCTCTGGGTCTCAAGGTCACATGACTCACCCCTCCTCCACCTCCTGCTCCTTCCTGCTCCCTTGAGAAACTGCATCTAAGTAAGGCATTCTGGCTAGAGTAAGGAACAGTGGCAAACTATGAGTCCAGGGTTCCCATGTTCCTTACGGTCCAGAAGTTGCCAAGAGAAAATCCTTCCTGACTCTGTATCTCAGCCTCATTATCTGGCAGTGATGGGGCCCTAGGAGTGCTTGAACCAGTGACCTCCAGTCCTCCGGGTCTGAGAGCCAAGCGATTAAGTTTCTGAGAGTCTGCAGGTGGGATGACAGGGACCAGCTGCTGCAGATGACAAGGGACATCTTCGGTGCCGATCCACATGCTTGGGGGTACACAGGAGACCTGAGGGCATGATTTGGGTCATGAATGTCTTGATGGAGATAAAGGCTATGAGACAAATAGACCGCTTGGACCACAAAGAGTCTTGGGAAATTTGCCACTTCTTTTTCTGTTTTTCCACCTATAAATTTGTTCACTTGCTTTGGCATTTTTATGGTTTCAGAATGCTATTATCTTGTCAACATTGTTCTACAGCATTGACATTATCTCTTAATTACACCATTACTCTGTTATGTACTGTAGACCTAGTAGTAAAATATCTGAAACGTTCAAGCACAGCCTGGATTTTTAAAAATACAGTTTGAGTCAAGCCATCTTGTAAGAGTCACTAATAAGTGTCACAGTCAGATGAGACCTTTGCAGTGTTTATTCCTTCATTGAAAGGAGGGAGAGACTGAGGCTCAGAGAGAAGGAGCCTGCTGTCAATCACACAGATAGTTATTAGAGTTAGTTTGACAGACATGAGAGCTCACCCTAGATTACACAGCAACTGAACAGAGTTGGGGGCTGGAACTCAGGCCTGGTAATCCCTGGATCATTGCATTTTTCCTTTTTCATGAGTGGCTTAAGCAACTTGCCTGCAGCTCTGTCTTATCCACAAGATCTGTCCAGGTCAGCCAGTCAGCACTGAGTGTGGAAGCCAGTGTCCTAAGAACTGCCTTCCTCCAAGGACCAGGTCCCATCTCTCCCAGATGCTCAGTGACGGAAAGAAGGAATACGATAAAGCACCCCTGGCCTCAATCTCTCCTTTGTGTCCAGGAATTTTGTCTCCGGGAAGTTCCTATTAAGAAGCAAATTGTCAATCGGCAGAGGAGAAGCCTGAAACCATTTCTGCCGCTGGTGATCATTAGTTTATTAGGGATTAAACCTGAAGAGACAGCACATAGGACAGGTGAGGGTGGGTGAGGGACAAGGAGGAGAAAGACAAGTGGAGTGGGCACCCTTGGGGAGGCAGGTTGAGTTGGGGCATTTTTTGGAACTGGGAACAACAGAAGAATAGTCCCCCAAAGGACAGGATATAGCCTTTGATGAAATTCACATTTCATCCCATCACTTTCCATTGCTTGTGACCCAAGTCCAAACTAGGTGTGGCAGACACTTGGCATCATGTCCCCACAGTGACAGCAAAAGGCCTGTGGACCATGTTCTCCCTCTGAGCTTGGAGGCAGCCCCAGAATTTTTCCAGAATGAAAGGCTGGCAATCTCCATCTTATTTACCATCTGTTGTGGGTTGCACTGTGTCCCCCAAAACGTATGTTGAAGTCCTAACCACCAGTACCTGTGAATGTGACGTTATTTGGAAATGGGATTTTTGCACAAGTTGTGATGAGGTCATGCTGGATTAGGGTGGGCCCTAAATCCAATAACTGATGTCTTTATGAAAAGAGGGAAATTTTGACACATGAGGAAATTGCCATGTGATGATAAAGGCAGAGTTTGAAGCATCTACAAGCTAAAGAACACTAAGGATTGCCAGCACCTACTAGAAGTTGGCAGATGCCAACTTCCTCCGGAGGGAAAATGGAAGTTCCCGTGGCCAGGATCCTCACCTGACCTGGATCTACTTGCAGTGATGCAATTGGCCTACTGAGTAGGCCAATGCTTACACACTTGCTGGCAATGAGCCATTATTGTCTGTGTTGCTATATAAAGAGCTCTGCCCTGGGCTCCCGGCTGGTTCCTGGAGGCAGAGCCCAAGAGAGATTGTGGAAGCCCCAGAGGAAAACATGATTCTAGCACTCGACCTGCCACCATGAGAATAAAAGCTTCTTATGAACCGTTTTACTCCTAACATTCTGTTGTTGTTATTCAGTCTCACCAAAAACAGAGTGAACTTGCCAAGGGGCAGTACCCCTCAGGTGAGTCTTCAGAGGGAGCACGGCCCTGCTGATATTTTAATTTCAGACTCCTGACCTCCAGATTGTGAGGGATTTGATTTTTAATGTTTCAATCCACCCAGTTTGTGTCACTTTGTTGCGGCCCGACCTGGGAAACTAAGACACCACCTCTGGCAATGGCCTCATTCTGTTCTAGAGCTCTATCTATTTGGACTTTTCTCCCATTAAATGTGTGCATAAAGTGAAAGGTCCTGTGGCCAGGATTCTCACTTGGCCCTGGTCGGCTGTCTCACTACACACGTGTGGACAATGCATTGTTATTGACTCTATATAAAGAGCTCCATTCAGTGCTCTGGATGGCTGCAAGGCTGCAAGAGAACAGAGGCTAGAGTCTGAGATAGCTGCGGCGGCAGAGGGGCCCAGAGGCAGAGACAGGCTTGCTGCATACAGACTTGCTCTGAGTGGACAGAATTCTATTGATTGACCTGCCACTGTGGGAATAAAGTTGGGTTAAAGCCTTTCACTCCAAGAATGTTCCGCTGTCTTTTTCGGTCTCATTGAACCCATAGTGAACTTGTCCGGGACTGAAACCCACTGGCAAGACAGAATGTCTCCCTGTTTTCCATCCTCTCACCATTTCTTTCCCTCCTCTTTTTTTTAACACTTATTTTGCATCATCATCCTGTCCCCAGATGTCCTCTTCCTATTCCTTGCCTAAGACCCTCTTGCCTGTGCAGACCCAGCATAGGTGGCCCTCCTCTATCTCATCTTCCACGATCCTTCCGGCATTTGTCTTTCATCTGGACCACTGCTGCATAATTGCTTGAACCTTTATTTAGCACCCCAGAAGGGAAAGGTGAGAAAAAGGCTTCTCTGGTTTCAGAGTTCTGCCTTCATTCAGCCCAGTGGTGACCCAAGAGTGGTGGTAGAGGGGAGACACCTCATTCCTTCGAAGCATGAAGGTGTGTCTTCAGATAAAGGCCCTAAAATATCACAACAGTGTTTTGAGAGCAGAGGTTGCCTATCCTCTTCTTTTCCACAGTTCCAGGTTTTCTAAGGGAAACAATAAAGCGTAGCTGGCTCTACCTCTGAGCCTAATAGTTCTGTTTGGCATTTTCCAGCTGTATTCATTCAGAAGGATGGAACTGCTCCACCATTGGGAACCTCAAACTCAGTGATTGCCGACCTCAGGGTCCATCCTGAGATCTTCCCACATACACAGAGGTGTGGAGAATTTCAGGGAGATCACACACACACACACACACACACACACACACACACACACACACCATCTTGTTTGCTCATCCTGCATTAGCTTGGGCTGTCCTGTCCAGTCATCTGAGTGTACTGTGCTCTGTTTCCAAGCCCCTTACTTCACAGGGTGTCCTTTTTGCCTGGAATGTTCTCCATCAAATGCAATCCTACACCTCCCTCAAGTCTTAGTTCAAACGATGTATTTTCTATTAGACGTTGCTGGGGTCCCTCAGACTGAGCCAGTCAGCCCTCCTCCATGTCCAGGGTGCCATATACCACCTCTATTGTTGCACCCATCATCCTGTGGTGTTGGGTCTTCACAGCCTTGGGGACTACACTTTGACCCTTCCACAGAACTGGGACAAGGAATGTGGAAGGACTTGATAACCTTTGTTGAATAAATGAATGAATGAATACATGCATGCATTGCACTGTATTTTATAAAGCAGATTTAAGTTTTTTAAAGAAGCAGATTGTACTTCTTTATACAAAATCCCAAAATTCAAAACAGGATGGTGAAAAGTCTCCTTCCTACACCTGTCCTCTAACCACCCAGTTCCTTTCTGTGGAATTAAGAGGTGAGTCCTGGCTTGTGGGTATCCTTCCAGAGACTCTCTGGTGATGTAAAGGAACATGACTTCCTCTTTCCCCCTTAGCACAAATTATAACAGCTTGCTTTTTTATATTTTACTTTTTAATGTCTCTTGTAGATACTTCTAAATCAGTCCACTGAGAGCTGCCTAGCTCTTCGTCAGCTGTGTGGTGTTCCACTGTAAAAATGCACTGTGATGCTTGGCCAGTTGGCTAGAGCTGTTTCCAGCCCTTTATTGGTACAGACCATGCTGGCATGGATGACCTTGTACATTCATTGACAATACTGCATCCTGAGAAATCACTTTTGAATGGTGGGATTTCAGACTCCAAAATGGTAGGCAGATGGACTTCTCTGTCACTGTGGCGTTTACTGCTAATTGGCTCATTCAACACTTGTTTCAGCCCCTCTCTAGTGTGCTGAGTCTGAAAAGCTAAAAACTACATTTCCCAGGCATCCTTGCAGGTAGATTCAGGGCGTGATATAGGATGCACCACACAGAGGCCCTTGGGTAAGATTTTGATTTGGACTGAGTTACTGAGAAGAGATGGAGTGTGTATATTTATTCTGCCAATGGCCATCCAGCAGAGGTGACCAATTCTGTTGGTGACAGCTGCAGAAAGAAATGTCAGACACAGAAGCGTCCTGGTTGAGGGTGTCAGCAGCTCCTCAGGGGCCCCAGTTCTGTAGTGCAATCTTGGGAGATGATGCTGGAAGCTCAGTTTTAGTGCCTTTTCCCTAGATTGTGGTCCACAGATCAGGAGCAGAATGCAGGCCCTAGCCCAGTGCTAATGAATCACCTGCATTTTAAAAGTCCCCCAGGCGATTCACATACACATTCAAGACTGAAAATTACTCTTGAACTATAGTGTATCTGAGCCAAGGCTACAATTACAATCACCTGGGATGCTTTGAACACTTTAGAAATCAAGGCCACTCCCTTGATTGATTAAATCAGAATGTCTAGGAGTGAGGGTTGGGTGGGCATCAGCATTTAAAAACCTCCCCAGGTGATACCAGTGTACACGCAGCCAAGGTCACTCCCTGCTGGCCTGGAGTAATAGTTCTGAATCTTGGTTACTCATTAGAATTACCTGGGACTTAAAAAAAAATGTTAATAGAAATTGATTTAATTGGCCTGAGTGAAGCTTTGACATGTGGATTTTATTTTTTAAAGTTCTTTAGGCAATGTTAATGTGCAGTTAACTACTGTTCTAGATCTGTAGCTTTAGCCCTTCCCTACTATTTATACTCCTTAGTAAATACCCCTGTATTTAAACTAGAGTGGATTCTGTGGTCGACAATTAACAACTGTGACCAGTATACCCCTTCACATCACATGGGAAGTTACCTGTTCCAGGTGCACCTTTAACTGGGGCTGGTCTGGGTCATCTCAGCTACCTTGGAACTTAGAATAGAAAGAATATGTAATTAAAAAGGGCTGTTGAGAAAACCCACTGATAAGAAATGACAGGGAAACTAATACCAATGGACTGGCTAAGGACAGGGCACAAAGGAGGCAGGCAGGGCATGTATCATGTCTACTGATCAGACAGGGCAGATGGAGAGGGGCAGAGCTCTGGTGGGAGGGAAGCGAGATTTACATAATTAGACCTGTGGTTATAAAAAAAAGGGTAGAAGGGCTGGCTGAACAGATGAAGCTGTTCTGTTTATATTTCTGTTGGGTGGGCTCCCAGTTGTGTAGCGACATTTGAGAGGAGAAATCAAGGAGTCCAGGGCTTGGAGGAGGGGCCTACCTGTGGAGAGACAGGGGTTCTTGGCCGGTGCTTCTAAGGCTCTCCTTATACTTGGTGTCCTTCCCTTCCTGGGCCCATAGTGGAGGCACTGCCTGCTTCCCCTGCTCCGGACTCTAAACAGTAGCTACAGTTGTCCTCAGCATTTGGACTTGCCTGCCAGTGCTTCCTGCCCTCAGGGTGGGGAGCCAGCCACTGCCTGGCCAAGCATTAAAAGCTCCAGTCTCTGAGGCTGATTCCAGGATTCACAGCAGTTCACAGGCTAATTAGGAGGCAACTACCCACAGTCTGAAAAGCGGTGTCACAAAAGCAGAGGGTATGCATGGCATTGAGGAAGAGATGTGCATTAAGGCAGAGTCACAGAGAAGGTGACATTAGAGATGATCCATAAAGTGAGTAAGGATTATGAGAAACACACGAACAGAGGGCATGACAGCCTTGGGGGTGCTCCAAGGTAGTCAGTCACCTTGAAGGAAGGGAGGGCTTGGGCCTTTCTCACTGTTGTACCCTGGTGACTAGCTCAGCTCTTGCATGTAGATGGGCCTATATGGATAATGAAGGAATGATGCTGTATCAGAAAGCTGTTAGCTGCAACTAACAAAACACTCTTAAAACTGAAACAGAGAGGGAATATATTAGTCATATACCAAGCGGATAGCAGGTGGCAGGGTTTTGCCTCCACATTTTTGCTGCAGTTCCAGGCCTCACATTCTGACATAATGATATCCAGAGGCAGACACAGGACATGTTTTGCGGAGTCTTTGTCTTAAGAGCAAGGAAACTTTCTCAGAAGGGCTCCAAAGGAACTTCTCTCAGATCCCATTGGCCAGACCTAGACCCCAAGCTCATCTGTAAACCCGTCACTGGCAAAAGTAATGGGGTAGCCCTGATTGGCTAAGACTAGTGTAACTCCGGTGGGGGGACATCCTGGGGCAAAATACCTTCAAAACCGAAATCAAAGGGAGAAATAAAGTGGGAAAAACCCGTTTATTGCTTACAAGTAGTTGTCCCCTTCTGCTCTCCTGTGTCTCTCCATCAGGTTGAAGAAGGAGGGACCCCAACCCAACCTCTCTGGTCCAGTTACACCCTGGCTCCCCTTGTAATTACCTATTGATGTGGAGGTGGACTACTTCTCTCCACTCCTTGGAAACACCTATTGATATGGAGATGCACTAAGGCCAGGCCAGAGATTCTGGAAATAGCAGTTTTACCCACAACCAGTCACTGCAGGTTGAATGTGGTCACATCTACAACAATGAGAAAGCTGGGTGGTGGTTGCAAAGGGAATCTGGGACCTTTAATTTAGCTTCATCTTACTCTTTGGGAGTTTGTGATCACTGATGTTAATTTTCATTGCTAAGGATTATCCTTTGAAGAGTGAAACCTTTAAAATTTTAAGAATCTGAGCAACTATAAAGCAATGATAAAATATTATGTCATTATTAATATATCAAGGTTGTTTTGGGGTAACAAATAATAAATCTTCTTATGAATTATTTATTAAAAAGATAATATATAAACTTGGTAAAAGAAATAAAGAAACAGAGAGATTTCCAGTGAGACATAACACTTCTTTCATCCCTGTTTCCCCTCTTTCGTCCTTCCCAAGGCAGTCACTATTAAGGATTATTTTCTATCCTTCCAGATATTCTATAAGCATGTTCAAACATATACTTATCTATATTTAACACATAAACATTAAGCAAACAACCTGTACTGTCCTTCATGTTGTCTTTTACACTTGGATACAACTGAAGAATCGACATTCCTGTCTTCTACATTTTGCTTGAAGTGGTAAACTATTAACTCTAAGTAAGCTGTGAGAAATTAGATGTGCATATTATATCTTCTAGAGCACCACTAAAAAAATAATATAAAGAGATATAGCTAAAAAAGCCAACAGACTAATTAAAATATAATGCAAGAAATATCAAATAATGCAAAGGAAGGCAGGAAAGAGGAAACAGGAACAAAAAACCAGAGGGGAACAAAAACTAATGAATTAGGCCTAAATTAACCATGTTGGTTGAATTACAATAAATGCAAATTGTGCTAAGTCACATTAAATGTAAATGACACCAGCAATTAAAAGATAGAGATTGTCAGATTTGACAATAACATCCCAACTATGTGCTGTCATAAGAGACACACTTTAAATATAAAAACACAAGTAGATTAAAAGTAAATGCTGGAAAAGATGTACCACTTAAACATTAATCATAAGATAACTGAAATAATGCCAAATGGTGCAGTCACTATGGAAAACAGCATAGTGGTTCAGCAAAAAATTAAAAACAGAATTACCATAGGATCCAGAAATTCCATTCTGGGTATATATCCAAAATAATTGAAAGCAGGGCCATGAAGAAATATTTGTACACTCATGTTCATAGCAGCATTATTCATAATCTCCAAGAGGTGGACATAACCCAGATGTCCATTGGCAAATGAATGGATAAACAAAATGTGGTCTACACATATAATGGAATATTATTTAGCCTAAAAAGGAAGGAAATTATAACATGCAGTACAACATGGATGAACTTTGAGGACATTACACTAAGAGAAATAGTTCATCCAATCACAAAAGGACAAACACTGTATAATTTCACTTATATTGTTATGGAAAAAACTGGAAAACCTGGACTGGATCGCTGATGGAAGAACCAAGCGGCACTCGGAGGTCTTGGAGTTTTGAGGTTTATTTTACACCAGCAGGCTCAGTGGGGAGTAATCTCCCAAGGTCTGAGGCCTGAGCACAAGCAAGGGGAGCAATTTATATTATTTTGATATGTGGCATTTCGGCATGCGCAGGGCAAGAGGAGCCTGGAGGAGGGGAGGAGGGAGCTGGGAGGGCTCTGCTGACTTTGCCAACTGGAGGAAAAAAGCGGTTTGCTGACCTTGACGGCTGTGTTGAATATTTTCCTTACCAGTATGAGGTATCTAGAGTAGTCAAAATCAGAGATAGAAAGTAGGAGGGTGGTCTTCTAGGGCTAGGGGAAGGAGGAAAATGAGAGAGATGTTATTTAATGAGCATAAAATTTCAGTTTCACAAGATGAAAAGGTTCTGGAGATTGGTTACCTGACAATGTGTATATACAGAGCACGAGTGGACACTTTTAAATGGTTAGGGTGGTAAATTTATGTTATGAATATTTTACCACAATTGAAAACAAAAGATACCTGAAGTGGCTAGATTAATATTAAAGTAGATTTCAGAACAAGGAAAATTACCAGGGGAAGAGGAACAGTACAGAATGATAAAAGGGTCAGTTCACCAAAAGCCATAACAATTTTACATGTGTATGCATCTAACAACAGAGCTTCGAAATAATAAAGCAACAATTGAAAGAACCGGAGGATGAAATAAGAAACATACAATTATAGCGGAACACTATACTTCAACATTCCTCTCTCAGTAATTCATTCAACAAGTAGACATAAAATCATCACCTGGAAGACCTTAAACAACTCTAGCAACCACTTTGACCTAATGGACATTTACAGAATCCTTCATAGCAGAATGCACGTTAATTCCAAAAGTGACAGTCTTAGTATACAAAGACCCTCCCAAACTTCTCTTCTCTAGCAATTCCTTCATATAATTATTTCTCTCTTCCTCCCCTCTCTCTGTTTTTCCTTTTCCCACATATTTCTTTTCTTTACTCTCTTCCATTCCCTCCATTCCCATGCCTTTTTCTCTCTTGCCCATTCTTTAATGGGTATATATTCTGTCTAGCACTAATTTCACAAAATTAATTTAATTTTTTCCTGTTCTTAATTTCAAAGCAAGTGAGTTAATGTTTTCTTTCTAAATAAAAAATAACCAATTTTAAATTAACTTTCCTTTTGCCTAAGGTGTTCAATTGATTTCCTTTTCTAGATTCAAGTCCTGGATACCCGCTATAAGTTATTTTGGAAATTCACAACAAGACCATTGGGGATTGTAGTTACTAGGGGAAGGAAGACTTCCTGGAGAAAGAACTGAAGGAAGGTGGTCCAAGGGAAACTTCCTTTTAGTGTATTTCTTTGTCTTCAAAGCATTATAAATGACCTGGCTGGCCACGTGACATCAAATGAAGGGAACACAAAATGTGGGCTCCCTCATCTCTCCATTGTGCCTTTCTCTCACACTTCCTTTAGTTTGAGGATAATCTTTCTTTTCCTCTTAAAATCCTTTTCCTCCCTCACTTTTCAGAGCCAGGACTGTGATCACTACAGGTTTTTCCGCACCTGGGACTCTCCATTTTGCCATAATTGCCTTACATTGTCCGGCTGGGGTTTGCAATTAGCTTTGCCATTTCTCCTGGGGCCTGCCAGCTTATTATTGGTTTGTCTCTGAATTCCCTGCAGTCTCTGCTACTCACTCTCACTGGCCTTGGACCAGGGCCCTGTGTGTGACCTGGCTGCATGTTACCTGCTTCCTGAGGACCCGTGGGGACCTCTTCCTGTTCTTCTGTCTCTCTAGGTGAGCGGTGCTTTCCTTTTGGAGTGGGAGGCTGCTCTCTTCAGCATGCTCTTCTACAAAGCGTTTGTGAATGCTGACGTAGGTGGTCCAGCAGTGTGTGCGCAGGTGGGTGTCTGTGCTCAGGGAGATGAGCATGTGTGTGCCAGAAAAAAACATGCTCATGAAACAGCCTGTACCAGCAGCTTAAATCAACAGCATATTCTTGGTAGTTCAAATGAAGAGAACTGCAGACCCACCTGGAACCTCTGTGCCAGTCGACCACTTCCAGAGATTTCCTATATGTTTATCAGTTTTGCATAGGTTCTAAGTTATGATTTGAAGGAATCCAAGAGGGCCTCCTCTGCTCCCAAACATTTCCTCCACTGGGACCTAAAGTTCTGCCATTTGGCATTTCTTAATTTGGGTGAAGCATTGCCCTTTAGAGACTCCCTTTTAAAATACAAATATTTCTGGAACGAGGTGCCCAGAGCCAGAAAATGAGAGGTTATATAATTAATCCCCTTTGCATTTTTACAGATGAGGAGAGCGACATGTCCATGATGTCCCTGAGGTTACTTAGCAAGAGAATGGCAGAGCTAGGATTTGAACTCAGGCCTTCTGAGCCCCGCTACAGCACGCACCACATACCTGGGTAACAGGGCATCGCCTGTGGGCCCTTCACATTGTGCCATAAAGTCTTCCTTACCCAACAGGGACCATGGCGGGCAGGACAATAAGAACAAGAGGCAATGGTGACGCTGATAATTTTTGACTTTTTCATGACTTGGGGAACTGGTTTTCCCTCTAGACCAGCCCTATTTAATAGGAATATAAAAGGAGCCACAATGCAAGCCACCTATGCAATTCAAAATTTTCTAGGAGGCACATTAAACAAAGGGAAAAAGAAACAGGTAAAATTAATTTTAATAATATACTTAATTTAACCCAATATTCTAAAAACCAATATTGAAAATACATAATCACTTCAACATGCATTCTGTATCAAAAATTATTGAGATCCGTTTACTTCTTTATTTCACTGAGGTTTTGAAATCTAGTGTGTATTTTAGACTTATAGCTCATCTCAATTGGGATTTGCCACATCAAGGGTTCAATAGCCACATGTGGCTCGTGGCTCCCAAACTAGACAGCACAGCTCTAGACCCTCCCAACTCAAAGCCCAAGATTCTGTGGCCCCTGCTCTGACCAAGGCATTGTCTGCACATACCTTTCTCCTCCAGACCCTATGTAGGGCGCTTTAGGATCCATGCAGTCCATGGATTTCACATGATATTTATCCCGTAGAGTCCTCCAAGATGCAGATGGGGGGATGTGGAAGGTGCCTCAGACATTTGCTCTCAGCTGTGTGCATTTGATAAAGTTATCTGCAAGTCCTGGTCATGATACCCATATTATGGCTGCAATGAGGATTGCAGGTTACCTTATCAAAGGTTAATAACCTAACCCCCACAAAAGGGCAAACAGCTTACAGATTCCTCTGCAAAGAAATCACAGATTGAAGATAATACCTGTAATGCAGGCACAAGGGGGCACTGAGTCATAGCCGGGCTGGCATTTTCCTACTCTCAGGACAAGCTTTGGTCAGCCATGTGACGAGATTATAATATTGGTGATGGGGCCAGCCTTTTCATTTCAAAATTATCAGGAAAGCTGCCTGAAATGTGAATTTATATCCATCGTCATTACCAAAGAACTTTACCCTAAGTGTATTTTATGGTTGGGGATATTAGCGTGTGATATTTCTCATTTTTGGTATATGTTTTATCATGTAGGCAATCTGTTTGTTCTTTAGTATGTGGACATAATTCAGAAATACATGTAGACTCTAAAAACATAAATCGGACCAGGTCACTGCTCTGCTCAATATCCTGCAAGAATTCCCTACCCCACTGAGAGGAAAACGCCAGGGCCTTATCATGACCCCAGGCCTTAACCCCAGCATGCCTCCCCATCGCCCCTGGTGCCATCTTCTCTTACTATCACTGCCCTTTTCTCTGCTTTTCATTTTTCTTGTATCCACAACAACAAAATACATTGTTTTGCACATTTTTTTTAGCATTTTATAAGTGGAGTCATACTATACAAATTCTGCTATTCTTTCATCAACTTTACATTCTAAGATTCATCCATGCTAGTGTATGCAGCTATAAGTCATTCATTTTCACTTCTGTATAATATTCCAGTATGTAATTACCAGACTTTTAAAGACATTCTCCTGCTGTTGTTTCTAGTTTTTTTTTCTCTTTTTTCTTTTCTCCTATTTGAACAGAGCACCATGAACATTTGTCCAGATGTCCTGGGGTACCTGTGGGTCATAGGTGTGCCCATCACCCACATGCCTTTCCACGCTCAGGGCCTTTATATATGCTCTTCCCTAAGCTTGGAATCTCCTCCTCACTGTCCTCTTATCTGCCAGACTTAAGCCCAACTCACAAATCTCCTCTGAGGACCTTCCTCCCCAAGTCTGGACACTGTTGCTTCGTCTGTGCCTCCACTGACAGGCCTCTCACTGTATGTCATTACAGTGGTGCCTCTTGTAATACTCTCTGTTGGATTATTATATATATAATATATAGTATGTATATTATATTATTATAATACGCTCTGCCCTCACTCTGCTGCACACTAATCAATGCCTGGGGCCCACTGGCTGAGCCCTAGGGCTCAGAGGCTGCCTTCTAGTTCTCCTTTCTGCTTTCCCCTGTTGAGGTATGCATTACCAGCAGCTTGTTATGTTTATTTCCAAACCTGCCTAGACAAATTCCACTTGTTACAGTAGTTATATGATTTAATTAAGTGACATGAACCAATGAAACAGACGTGTGAAAAGAGTAGAGTTGTTTGCTTCAGAAACACACACACAAGAACAGGTGTGTGAAGGTGTTTAAGCAAGCTGACATTCACAAGATCCTGTGATTTGGTCACATGTGTGGGTCTCCTCAAGGTTGAGCTTGAGGACAAGAGACTATGGAGGGCCCATCTTTATGCCCCATGCTCCAGCCCGGGGCTTGAGACCCAGTGCGAGTTGATGAATGTATGTTGATAAAAAATGAATAAACAAATGTTGAGGTTTTAAAAGAGAAGAAAAGGTGAGTCAAGAAAAGAAGCTTCTGGAAAAGGAGGTGTGGGGGAAGCTACTATAAAAGATTAGAAAACGACCTGAAAAATCTTGAAGAATTCTGTACTTGGATTGCTTTTAGCAAGTGACCTGAAATCCTCACTCCAATTTAAAGAAAAAGAAACTGGGAAATCATAGTCTATACATGAAGGATATTGTTTATGCATGAACAGTGATGTGGAACTTCAGCCAGTGGACTCACACTCAAAGAAAAGGGCTTGGTTCCACATTAAATTAGAAGATAGCTAGCACATTATTTTGTTTTAAGATAAGAAATATTTAAAGGATATGTGCCAGTTGGTTTCAGCAGGAAAAGAATGGCAGGCTCAAATGAGATACTTTGAAGAGAGTGTAATAAAAGGACTGTTTACAAAACTATGAGCAGAAATTAGGGAAACCACAAGAGAGAGGGTCACAGGCTAGGGGAACTCAGGGCACCTCCTGGCAGCAGCTGGGCTTCGGGCTGAGAGAAGGAGCTACAAGAATAAATACTCCAGCTTCTCACTCCTCCTTCCCTCTACACAGGGAGACAGAAGGCAAAGGAACCCATTGATAGAGTCCATGCAGGTGAACCCCCAGGGGAGAGAGCAGATGGAGAATGGAGGAGAGTGAGTCTAGGGGCTAATGGAAGATGTCCATCATGGTATCATTTTTTTTTAATGCATCTTTACTTTGACATTTTAAAATTTCTGAGAAACTATGAGACCCAGTCTGGCCAGATTGGAGGCTTTCTAATCTGTTTGTTTACATCTTTGTCTCTTCCACTAGATGGTGACTGTCTAGAGGCAGAGGCTCTGTCTTGGGCATCTTTGGATCTGCAACCCTGGCCCAGGGCTTGGCATGTGCAAGAGGCTCAATAATCATTGAATGAATGCTGGTAACACTGTAAGAAAAAATATTTGTTAAAAAGTCAGTAATATGCATGCTTATGCATTCATTTAACAAATGTTCATTCAGTGGCTACTATGTGCCCGGTACTACTCTAAACAAAGACACAGTGAACAATGAGACTACAATCTAGGAAGACAGGCAATCAACAAATTCTTTCACTCATTCAACAAACATTTATTGAACAATAACTACATGCTGGGCACAGCCCTGCTTGCTGGGAGTTAAACAATGAACGAAATAAAGCTCTGCCCTCATTGAACTTGCATTTGAGAGGGCATGTTTCCACCTTAAGTGGACATCTTTAAAGGTGAAGGTAAGGCACCACTTTTAAAAAAGCAAATTCCGTTGTGACTCCTGATAGATGAGAGTCAAGCAGGATGTGGCTTTAGGTCATGGAAAGACAATCCCCTAGGCGGTTGGATGCCAGGGCTTGGGGGTAAATGTCCTTACAGGGCAAGGGCGTCCTTGTTAGCCACATCTGATCCTCTGGCATTGGGTCACTGGGATAGGTCCCAAATAAGAATATCTGAACTCTTCACACTTCTTCAATAACAGGGCTTTACATGGAAGTAACCGTGTCAATTAATTTCTATGGAATCAAGTGGACTCTTACCAGCCTTTACTCAAGATGTGGGCTACCCAGAAAGGCTTGGGAGGTGAAGAGCTAGCTGGCAGCTCAGAAGAGCCCTGGCAGGGAAGGGGGATAAGATCGCCTTGTTTAGATGCCTGGGGTTATTTTAGAGCATGTGTCACTTGGCTCTGTATGCTAGAACCAGCCTTTTCTGCGAAGCTAGAGTGGCTCAAACCTAGCTACTTATCTCATTAATACTCCCAGATTCCTACGCTCCCAAGCTTTGGGAGTCTGTGTCCTTCTTATGTGTAAGGAACAAAATTGTTGGGGAAATGGGATTTTTCAGGCGATAGAAGGCTGGGTTCTGGTCCCATATTCCTCCCATCTTGGTGTGAGGCCGTGACACTCAACTGTATAGAACCATTTCTTAGGGTCCCTTTCAGCTTAGGCAGTTCCTCTCTGAGAACTCTCTCCCTCCCAGGACTTTGGCTGCCGAGGATGGGCTGCTTCTCTTACCTGTGCATCCTTGGTCACCACGTGAGCTGCTGTGGGTCAGCCGGATCTGCCCACAGCACTGGTCGTTGGAGACAGCTGCCTACCCGGTGTGATGATGTACGTTCCAGTAAAGGGACTTTCCTCCCAATTCATGTTCCCAGATACCCTATCTATCAGCCTTTTAATGTTTGGGATTGCTTTCCTGTGGACAAACCCTTCCATTCCCCAGTGAGGAACCAGAATAGCAATGAATGCACAATGGCTTGGCGTTGCCACAACATGCTGTTCTTGGCCACCAGGCTGTGGCCTGTGCTATCCCCTCTGCCAGGAATATCCCCTCCATGCCCTCATTTCCCTTCTGATGATCCTAAAAGAGTCAATGTAGACATCTCCAGCCCTAAGGTGTGTTGTAATTGGCTTCTCTTGATTGAAAGAAACAGACTTACTCAGCCATGCTCAATTACAGACTAAAGGGGGATGGATGTGGCAAGGATAACAGTCAAAGCAATAAGGAGCATGGGCTCCTGGACACCCACGAGAAGACCTAACGATCTGCTTCTACAATTTGTCTCCCCACACAGACTGACTGTAAGATCTTGAAAATAAGGACTATGCTTTATTTGTGTTTGAAATCTCAGACCTAGCAGCACAGAGCCTAGTGCCTAGGAGATAGCCAATAGATGTTTGTTGTACATGAATGAACAAATCATTCACTCCTAAGTATGGTTGGAAAATGTCAGCTTTGTCTTTGAGAGACTTAGGGTCTGGTTGGGAAACTAGAAAGCAGGTGAAAAATGAAATAACATGAGATAAACAGTGCAACACAATGCTTAGGCACTAACAGAAGGCTTGCAAAATGAATACATCAAAGGTGCCTTAGGGGAGATGAGGTTTAGTTAGCAAAGAGCCCTGAGAAAGACTTCAGTTCACACTAACATGCAGCTGACTGAAGTTAGACTTTCTGAATGAAGACTTTTGATGGGGAAAAATGGAGTGAATGTTGAACTAGCGTACAGGTTCATTAGAGTTCCACAAAGGATGGCCAGGGTTGACAAGGGGGGTAGACAGGAGAGGCTCAGAAACAAATCCCAAAAGACCTTATAACTTGGCTAAGGGCTGGCCTGCAGCACTGGGGTACATCAGACACTGTCCCAACTCCATAGGGGCCTGTGAGCAACATTGGGTGGTGGATGGGTGATCCCCATTGGCCTAATCTGATTGGTTGGTCCACCAGGGAGAGCAAGGCCTGTGCCCTGTGTCAGCTGAGTCACTGCCAGCTGCTCATGTGGATACACTGCAAGGCCCCTGGGTGGCTCTCAGGACTCTACAGTGACCATCCAGATGCTTCCTGATTTTACTGACTTAAATCAAAGGCTAAGAAAGAAGAGGTCTTTGCAGCAATTTCTGTTTTAGAGGCTGGCCTGGGGTGAGTCCTATACTATTCCCTATGCTGTTTTGATGTGTTTCTCTGAATCTTCCCACTGAATTTGCTGCCCTTGGACAGGCTCTGTCAGCTTGCCTGGAGCAATAAGCAGCTGTGAGGGATTCCCAAGGCCTCCTCTCCCACGATGTTTATTGTCAACTCCATGCACCTGGAACTCATCTTTTCTTGCATTTGAAATGGAATACGTGGCAACCCACCTGAATACACAGAGCCCCGTTCCCTCAATGAAAAAACAGGCTCAGAGAATTTAATCTGTTTCCACATTTGTGCAGTGCTTTGAGTTTAAGCTGTGTTTTCACATATATGCACTTTAGTTTGTGTTTTACAGATTAAGCAGGCTCTTATGGGAGGCTTATTAGGTGCCGGGCACTGTTCTAGGCAATAGAGTGTGTGGGCTGGTCTGCAGGTGACAGGATGCTTACTTAATAGTAACTTAAACAATCCAGACATTCATTATCTCATGAAATTAAAAAGAAGTCCAGGGCCGGGGTGTCCAGAGGCTGCCAGCTCACCAGTGTCACCAAGGCTTTTGCCGTCCTCCTGTCACATGCCTATTCCTAGGGCAATCACAGGCAAATGGTAATGGAATGCTAGCTCTGGCCAATTGTGATGAACCATTCATGGGAAAGGCAGTATAGTGTCTCCATTGTAGCACCGACATGGGAGCCAGATGGCCTGAGTTCAAATCCTGACCTCACCAATTCTCAGTAATGTGACTTGGGCAAAATGCTTAACCTCTCTCTTCCTTAGTTTTCCCATCTGTAAAATGTTGGCAATGATACCTTAATGGTTGAAGTAAGTGTTAAGTGATGTAATATTTGGCTCATAGTGTTATCTGTTAATAGAACCACTCTCCCCTGGGCTGAGCATTTTCTTGTTTGAATAAAGCAGGAAAAGGTGCAACGGATGTTGGATGGGTAACTCCAGCGTCTGCCGCATAGGGTTACAGACAGTCAATGTTAAAATCTTTTGAGTGGTCAGCTTCCTCAGTGTTACACATGTGTTCAGGGGTGCCTTCTCTGTCCTAGGCCCTGAGAATAGGGGATGAACAGTACCTGCTGTGGCATTGTCAGAGTGGATTGTAAATGTCTGCGACTGTGTCTTACACCCCAGTTTGCTACTACCTGAGGCAAGGGGCCCGGCTCAGTGCCAGACACTTAGAAGGAGCTTAGAAAAAGTTTGCTGAATGAATGAATGAACGGTGTGAATGAAGGCTGGGGGTAGAGTCTTCTTCCAGATTGCATCTGAGAGGCCAAGACAGGGAGGATGGGGAAGAAAACATCTTGTGAGTGGTGCCATAGTACACGATAGTGGTGCTGAAGGTATCTGGTGCAGACGTGGGGGGTGTCAGGGAGGGCTTCTCAGAGGAGGTGGCACGGATGTACCATTTCAGCATATGTAGCGGTTACTCACGCCAAGGTAGGGTTTGGGTGGGTGGATAAGGAAGGTTTTCCAGGCCTAGAGACTCACGAATGTGATAGTCCATGGCATACACAGGACAAATCAAACCATTTCTTGTGCCCAAAGAATGAACTGGGGGTACAGGATGGGTCCAGAGGGGCATGCTGCCAGGCTGGGGAGGGCCCTGAATGCCAAGCTAACGGGGTTGAGTGTTCCTACAGGCTATGGCTCAGAAGCTGCAAGTAGCCCTAGATTTGTAGTTTTGTTCAGTGACTCAGGCTGTGACAGGGAGGCTGGATGGGAGGGGAGGGAGACTTAGGTAGGAGGCCATGACAATATTTCAGGGGACAGAATAGCTGCTGGAACTAGGTGGGAGAAGAGGGAACGAAGGTGAGTCAGCAGGATATGGTCATTCGTTGTGGAGGGACAAAGGACAGCCCAGTAAGACTGTGGCTTGTGTGAATGAAAGAGGCAGAGAGTGAGAAGCAGGGGGAGAGAGGAGAACACAGGTGAGGAGATGCAGAGCAAAAGAGGGCGGTGCGCTCAAGTTTGGCCATGTTGCTGGGGGTGGGGGGCAGCTGGTTATGTCAGCCTCAGATGCATAGAGTCTGAAGCTCAGGGGAGAAACCTGGGCCGAAGAGAGCAGATCAAGGAATTATTATGAAGAGGAAGTAGACAGATACTTGAGATAGCTGGAATGGTCCTGGGAAAACAGAAGCACAAATAAGGGATGAGCCTGTGGCTCCGAGCATTGCGGGGGTGGCCAGTGCTGCTTTGTTTGGGTGCTTTTTGGGGCTGGGTGATGGTTCAGGACCTGTGGTCAGGCAGGGGTTTTGCTTGGCTGTCACACAAGCTGCTGTTGTTTAACACTTGGCCTGCTGTGTGAATTTCTCCTCGCCCACTGGGTTATTCAAACTTGCAAGCCCTGAAGTAGGGTGGAAGAGAAGTGGGCTGAAGATGGAGCCCTGCAGAGCACCAGCCAAGTGGAGTTAGAGAGCAGCTCGAGAGGGACAGGGAAAGGAGCCTACGGGAGGAGAGAGGGGACACACTAGAAGACTGTCACAGGACCAAAGGGAGGCCATGTTCGTGTTGTGGGCATAGTACATATTTCTCTGCTATCCTAGCAGAGTGCCAGTGCCAGGTATTTGGTATAGATCCACTTTCTGTATTAAACTGACAAAGAGTCAGGCATTCAGAGTGGAGAGAATGGGGAAGAAGGCTATCATGTTGACCGTACCCTGGGGGTGGGGTTAACATCATGGACTCTGGAACCACACAGAGCTGAGCTTGGACTGGCTACCTGTGTGATATTGGGCAGCATACTCAGTGACTCCAGGCCTCAGTTACCCTGTCTACGAAACACAGACACTAATACCTTCCCAAGGATGTCAGGAGAGGTCAACGACACATGGTATACTCATGGTTAGCCTATACGGGCCCATCTGGCAGTGAGCACTCCTAAGTGAGGACCACCATGGACCCCAGCTCCTCACTCAGTACCCAGCCCATAACTGGAGCTCAAACATCACATTTTGAGTGAAGATGGTAAAATGATTTTGCAGGTGGAAAAAAGCCTGGAGTAGGATAGGTTTGCTAAGAGCTAAGGGGGCAAGTTAGGAAGAGGGTGTAAGAGATTGAGCCATTTGGGGGAGCCCACAAAAGGACTCTCAAAAGAAGAACAGACTGGCCCAGAAGGCTTGCTATAGAGTGATGCAGAATGGGTGAAGAAACCAGAACATGCCCCAAGTCCACGTTCCATGACTGTTCTGTATCTGCATGATTTCCAGTCTTTCTGGAGTCTGCCCCCTTGAACATCCTAATGCTTTTAGCTGGTCAGCCTGGTGGAAAGATCATGGATATTGGAGTCCGAGGACTCTAGGTTCCAATCCCTGCTCTATCACTTTACCACCTGTGTGACCTTGTCAAATTTATTTAACCGCTCTGTGCCTCAGTTTCCTTACCTGTACAAGGGTAGCCCACTCAACTGGTTATTCTGTGTAAATGAGTTATTACGAGTAAAGGAGATTAGGGTATGTAAACCAGCTGGCACAGTGCCTGGCACATAGTAGGGGCTCAGTCATTGTTTATGCCTTGTTTTTCCTTGTGTCTTAAGTCAGGTAGTTTCTGTTGCCCTTAAGAAAGGCGTGAAAGTGTATCTTGACTAGTCAAGAGAGCCCACCCTGAGGAGGGAATAGCTGTGAGGAAGCACCCAGAAGGATCTTGTTTGCTGTCCCAGGGCTGAGAGAAGGGGGCCCAGGCCCTGGGGGTGGACATGGTAACAGGACCCCACTAGTGGTCGTGGTCACCAGCAAGCAGCGGCCCCGGTGGGCCCTGTGAAGCTCCGGCACTTTACCTCTCCATCTCTGAAACCACGACAGAACTGTCTCAGCCTTGGCCTTTCTCTGCCGACTGTACTCCAAGGATCATGAGACTGGAAAGAGGCCTGACTCTCCCGGGTATCAGGGCTCCAGAACACCTCCTCTGCTGCCTCCCAGAGGCCACTTCTGAGATGGCTACCCCGCCAAGTCCTCATCCCAAGACACAATGGCCTTGCCTGCTTGTCCCACCTGGACCAAGGTCCATCCTAGAGTCTGTGGGGTCTGGGAGGAAAATATCTCCAGGGGCTCCTCCTTCCTCCTTCCCCCCAGTGTATTTGTAGTTCACAATCGTACGCACTGGGCAGTTCTCAAAAAGCTTTCACACGCCCTAATGTAGGCAGGGAAATAATTTAACAGACAGGGAACTGGAGTCACAGAGAAGTGACCTACCCAAGATCACATGGCTAATAAATGGCAGAACTGGGACCAGAACCCAGGAGCTCCAGCCCCAGGCCACTCTGAGCCATAACATATTGAGGGCTGTGCCCCCTCCCTTTGGCTTGTTACTAGTGGGTGGTTTGTGGGCAGTTTGTTTGGCTATGAGCCTCACCTGTGCTTTGATGCTGGGAGGGAATCTGTGTTCCTTCTCTCCTACCATTCCTCCCCCACACTCACTGTTTCCCTGAGTCCGTAAAAAGTGTCCTGAAGGACAACCCCCCAACCGCATCCCCGGAGAGCCTTGGCCAACCCTCTGTGGGTGGCTCTAATACTCAGGCTCTGAGAAATGAAGCTGTGCTGGCCTGCTTAATGACACTGCCTGGAGCTCAAGAATGCTGCACTTTCTGGTGACTTATTGTCATGCCCATCCACGCGGGCGTCCCTTCCCCTCTAACTGCATCTGCCACAGCAGCTCAGCTCCAATGGCAGGTCCAAACCCTGTCTGTTGCATTCCATTAAGGAGCAGGAAGAAGTTACAGCAGTGATTGAAATTCTCAGGTAGAGCGAATCCGGGTGGCATTTGAAGACGGGAATTTAATTTGATAGTTTATATTCCACTTAGACTCCTCGTCTATCTGACTGCTAGTAAACAGCTGTAAACTGACACAGCTGTCCTGCGTTGGAGAGGAAATACAATCTGGGGGCTACAATGGTGATGGCAGGACACAATGTCAAGAGGATTGAAAACCCCAGGGGATGGGGACTGGGTGGGCTGGTGCGTACCTAGGGCTGGACCCTGGGTGTAGGAAACCCTATTCACTTCTTCCTTCCTGGGCCTCAATGATAACATGATGGGCTCAGAATAAATGATCATTCAGGCCCCCATCTGCTGTGAACTCCACACCGTCACAGGGAGCTCAGTAGTGCGGAGGAATCGGAAAATCAGGGCTCAACTCAGTCTCGGCACTTGCTTCCTATAGAACCATGGGCCAGCCACTGACCATCTCTGAATCAATCTCTGAGGGTGAAATGGCAATCCATGCTGGCCACCCCTCCAGTGGGCAGTGAGGTCAGAGAGAATGTGAGACAGCATCGCATGTCCTGGTAGACCCTGTCTGGTGTCAGTGGCCACTGTCACCATTGTTACTCTAGCAGAGGAGCTTCTACCACCTGCTCCTCACTGGTTCCTTGCATAAGCGCTGTGGCCCTGTGTGCTGGGCAGGGCCTTTTTCCTTCTCTGGGGGTCCGACGTTCTGCTAAGTCAAGTGGGAAGTCGTCCTAAGATTTAACAAGCGTGCCAACGGTCCCCAACCAACCCCACAGCCAAGCTTGTCTCCAGAAAGCACCTTTCAAACATGTGACTATGTGGTCTTGGGAGGCAACACTAATACCTCTCAGCCCTGGACCACTCCCCTTCCTTCCTCAGCCACCATGGGTAGCTGTCACCTTGGGGAGCAGAGAGTAGACCCCCGAGGGGAGCAGGACCTGGGATGGGCAAAATGCACTCATCCTGACAGTCCTCGGTTGACTGTCTCCTGTGTTCCAGCCACAGTGCCGGGCCCCGGGGCACAGAGCAGCTAGCCTCTTGCCCCTCATTCACTCATCCATCCATTCAGCAGACACTGAGACAGCATCAGCTACGAAGGGAGCTGTGGACAGAGAAACGAATGGCAGGACAGGAGCTCGGGAGCTTCACGTCTGGTTGAGGGGACGGACACGCACAAAGGGTCTGAATCATCAAGTCAGGCTTGCTAGCTCTGCTTCAGTGTGCGTTGCCCATGGGCACCTGAGGGGCTTTGCCACAATCCATCCCTGGCTTACTCCTTTGAAAAAATATATTACTATAAATAAAACCATGTGATCTGTTTAAGACAATTATAGGTCAACTCTAGGTCAATATAATTCATCTCTTACTCTTGACTGTCGTGGGTAAATTGTAATGTCTTCCTTCCATAACGGCAGCCCATGGATTGACTAAGTCTCCAGTTGTTCTCTGCAAGTGTCATCTGGGCTAACAATGCGAAGAAACAGGAGGAGAGGAACCACAGACAGCCTTGCTACAAGCCGGCTCCTGTCCTGAGAATGTTCTGGCGGCTCTGACCCTGGATGGAGTCTCCTCACCTGTCTGTGAGAGAAGTGTTTGGCCTGAGAGAGTGTGAAGGGATTGGTCCAGCATCACCCCACTGAGGGGTCAGAGTCTCCCATCATGAAATTTCTAAGCCTCTGCTACTTGAAATTGCTGCTACATGAAGGGGTCATGCCAGCTTCTGCGCTGCTTGGCGGTGAGGTGGGAGATGAGGGGGTGGGGTGGTCTGACTGTCCTCTCCTACCTGCCCGCCTCCTGCTGCCCTGGCTGTGGTCCCTGTCTTCTGAGCGCCCTGTTTTATCTGTGCGGCCGCTGCTTGCCCACCGAGGTCCCCGGACACTGATCCTTTGCCCGTGCCCACCCTGCTCCCAGCTCCTGAACGCCCACCTGGGTCAGATGGCTCCCACCTCCCTGGGAGGAGCCCCTGGGGGAAGGAAAGGGAGCATGTGATGAGAGACACTCGCTCGGGAGGGGAGCGCTGAGAGCAGCTCCCGGCCCCTTGATTACTGTGATCAGGGACAGGCTCCTCCTGACGCGCGGCAGTCACCGAGGGAGATGATGGTACCGGAGGTCAGAATTCATAAAACATAGTAGAAATAAATGAAAGACTCTGACCCTTTCTCACCCCCAACTGTACCACCTAATGGAAGCTACCCTCATCACGCACCTGGCTTGTTGGGCCAGCTGCCAGCCAGTATCCCGGTTTCCACCCTTGCTCCTCACACCTGCCCACATCCCTACCATTCTTCCCCTCCTCATTCTCCCCCACAGTGGGTCTCCCTGAGCATATCGGGCACATTGCAGCCCTGCCCCAAGCCTTTTGCCCTTGCAGGTCTGTCGATCTAGATCCCTCTTCCGCCACTCCATTCGGATCCCTGCTCAGATGTCACCTCCTCAGACTTTCTCTGACTGTCCCACCTGAAATCAGGCATCACCATTATATCCCAGTTCCTAGAAAAATGCTGGGCTCATAGCAGATATTTAATAAGTATTTGTTAAATGAATGAACCTGAGGAGGAACCAGTCGGGGTAGCAGGACGGGGGCGTGAGGTGGCCGCAAGACAGAGGACCGGGCTGCCAGGCACCTGCCTGATGGCTCTCTAGGCACTGGGGGACCCCAAGCGGGGGAGTGAGGGTCGGCAAGGTCAGCACTCCGGCTCATCGCAGGGTCCCCTGAGCCGAGTTCCCTCTCAGGCCCCCAGTTCGCCAGCATGCTTCTGTCATTTCCACCCCTGCCAGTCCCTCTGCGGAACAAATGAACGATGACAGGCCCATAATTAGACAGACTCCTGAGCCCTCATTGTCCCAGACAGTCAGCTCTGGGAGCCCAAGATCTCCCCTCCAGCCTGGCACTGCAGCCTTTCACTCAACACCCTGCTTGTGGCCTTTGTTTCATGTAAAGTGACTTGTTTTCCAGGATCCTGAACAGTCAGAAAGGAGCCAGGTAGGATGCTTGACTAAATTGGGGAGGTACAGAGTGCCTTTCAGCTGGTGGCAGCTGAAATGAGAAAAGGCTGAAGGAAGAACCTAGGCTGGGGTCCCTGGGGGTGTCACTTCACCTTCCAGGTTTCAATTTTCTCCTCCATAAACCCTCGAAGATTTGGACATGATCAGTAGTTTTTATACTGTGTTTGGAATAACCTGGGGAATGCAAGTGACATGTGGACTCATCCTGGAATACAAGAGAGGAACAAAACCATGACCTTCACCCGGCCAGGAGGTCTTAGCCGGTTTGTGAACCCCTGTGGGGCTTCTGAGTGGGTGAAGGGCGGGGAGGGCAGGGCACCTCCCCCACTTCCACCAGGGCAGCCCCCTGCTATCTATTTCAGACTGAATTCAATTTTGATTAAGATTTCACCTGAAGAAAGACTTCTCCCACTAACATTTGTGAAGCCTCAGAACAGATGGTCCCCAAATTCTCTTCCAGTGTCAACACTTATGCTCTTCATTTCTCTAGAAGAGGCAGGCTCAGGGTCTCCCAAGATTTTGCTGTTTCTTCTGCTGGGAGGTGTCCACTGTGGGTGCTGAAGGTATACAGTGACAGCAGGTTCATGCAGGACAGTCAAACGTGCCCCTCAAGGACAAGTGATTGCATTGTAGGCACTCATTCTCTGCTGACTGGAGAGCCTGAGACAGACATTTCAGTAGGAAAAAGTGTGACAAAGATCCTAGGAGCCTGGGGCACTGCCATAGACAGGTGAGTGTTTGGCTGGACTACTTAACCCCGAAGAAGGCCCCCTTTGTACCTCCAGGGAGAGGCTGACAACAAGCGATTAGCGCAAAGTCCTTGAGTGTCCCCCTCCCACTACACCCCATCTCCCGCTAAGGGATGGACAGCACTTGTCTGAGTGAGTGACAGCTCATTCAAATGGGAATGGAGTCCTGGGTCTCCCCCAGAGCCGGGGAAGCATTCATTATCTCCTGATCCATTATCAAACCGAATCCAAATCTCTGCCCAGACTACCCTGCTCTTGTTCTCGATGAAAGGAGGTAGAGTGCTATGGGCGGTGCAAAAGCAGAGGCTGACAAGGGAGCAAGTGCTAGAGGGAGGGACAGGGCTGAGCGGCCAGAGGAAAGCCCATTGGAACAAAAGTCAAGAGTCAAATGGGTATCTTGCGTGACAAGGAGTGCAGTACCTCGCTGAGAGCGCTGAGGGCTTCATGTGCAGCCTCCCTGTGAGTGATGGTCCTAAGTAGTGTCTCTGTTTGGCTGTGTTTACAGAAACTGCATCAAACTGGCTTAAACAATGAGGACACATACTTTCGTCCCATAAGGGGGAGTCCAGAGGAAAGGGGGGCTTCAGAGTCACACAGCTGTGAGGCAGCAAAGGCAAGATTTGAAGTCTGCCAACAGGTTTGTGACCCTGCTATGCAGTGCGGAGGACTGGGGGGCTCTCGTCAACTCCCTTTCCCACAAACCTTGCTCTCTGGGCCTCTGTGGGGAAGCCCAGCGCCTGAGCCTCTGGGGAGGCTGGCCTGAGAGGCCAGGATGGGGCCTGTTGCCTGGGCCACTGGCTCCCAGGCTGACCCAGGACACCAGTGCATGGGGGGAGTGCGGGGGAGCGGCCTTCACAGAAGTTTGGGGTGGGTGCAGAGACCTGCTCTTGAAGGGAAGCCCCACCTGGAATGGGGAGTAAGGGTCCTATTGGGACGAGGCGTGGAGGCCCCAGGGCTCAGGGCAAGGCAGGGGCCTTGGGAATCTGAAGCCCAGGGAAGAAGGAGAAATGGGTTGATCTTCACATAGGACAGACATTTAATATCATCACTCCCTTCGGTCCTTAAACAACTCTGAATTACAGAGGAGTAAACAGAACCATTAAGTAATTTGCCCAAGATTGTTCAAGTACTAAGCAGCGGGGCTGGGATTTGAACCCAGGTCTGTATGGCAGCAACATCTGATGTTCTATTTGTTAGCTTGGTGAGGCTCTCAGGGGAGGTTGCCTGTGGTGGATGTGGTGTGGTGAGACTTCCCCCAGCTGATAGGTGTCCTGGCTGCTAGACGGACTTGGCAGGCCGGCCAGGTTGGAGCTCAGAACTCCACAGGCTGCCTGAGTCAGAAGTGGCTCAGGGCCCACTCGGCCCAGCTGCACACTGAAGGTCTTCCCTGCACTGGGCACGGCTGCGGAAGGCGGCAGGAGCTATCAGAAGCATTATCTTTGTTTCCATAAAGAGGTTTGTATATTTTGCGAGTCCTCAGGAGACCTGGGTCAAAGGTAGATTTCATTTCTTCTCACTCACCATGATCCGGTTTTATTTAATTTTCATCCTGAATGCATCCTTTCTCTTTTTCAGGGCTGCTTACACCGCCTTTTGGAAGGCATGGCATGCTGTCATTGTTTGCTTGATTTCTTAACACCTTTCTCCTGCCTAACAGTTGCCTGACAAGGATTTTAAAAACTTCTGTTACTGTGATTTTCCCTGCTTTTGTATTCCTGCCTCTTCTAACATGAAAGGAATACAATGTCTTTACTTTGTGTAATTCCCCCCACCACCTCTCACCTTGGAGGGCTGCTCCTTGTCAGGTAACAACTGTCTCACACCCCAAAGTCTTAAACAGAGCAGCTGCAGGCCGAGTCCCTGGGGAGGGCAGGAGTGGATTCCAAGAGTCTTCCAGCTGGACGTGGCATTTTAGAAAACATTCCAGTATAAACAGAAGCCACCTCGCTGCTCTAACAGGAATTTCTAGAACTGAAACACACTATCCAACACAGGAAGATCAACGTGAAAAAACTGAACTTCTCAAGGGTATATTATGTTTTCAGAAGTACATTGTGTCCTGTTTACTGCATACATTTTAAGGTTTGTAGGGAAATGATGCTTCTCCAGCAGTTAGAAGGTAAGCGAGAGTCTGTAACAGGACTCTGCCGTACTGCCGGGAGCCGAGACACCTGGACGATCATGAGTTTGGGGGTGAGGGAGAAGGAGAGTGTGATCATTTGTAACAAAGATGCCCAAATAATTCAGGATTTTCCATAATTTTACTGGAGTAAAAACTGTATTAGTTAGGGTATAAGCTAAGCTGCTATAACAGAGACCATAGGAATTCAGTGGGTTCACTTTTTCTTCTCTGGCCATCCAGAGATAGGCAGATGGTCCATGGTGAGTAAATGACTCAGCTCTATGGAATCACCAAGTGTCCTAGAACATCTTTTCTAGAATATTGCCCTCATCCACATGGTCCCTGCTGATTCCTGGGCACTATGTCCAGGGGATAAAGGGGCACTTAAATATTTTGAGGACAGACCCAGAAGTGGTAGACACCATTTCTCCTTATGCTCCCTTGGCAAAAACTTGGTCAGCTGCAAGAGAGACAGGGCACTGTATGCTAACAGGAGGCCAGAGCAGAAATGCTGGGATTTCTGTTACTGAAAGAGGAGGAGAGAAGACATACCAGGCATTAGTCACCCGATTCTGTACTGAAGAAAACGATGCTCCTGATGATCTAGGCCATCCCTGACTTCAAGTTAATCGTTAAAAACAGCAAGAATCCTCTCCTCTACAACGCCACACTGAATGAGCCACTGTGTTGCACTCAGATGGCTTTAGAAAAGAGAGGCAACTCATGCCCCTTCTAGTCAGTCACTCAAATCATGCCCCCCACCCCCCATTGCCAACACCCTGTGAGGCCAAGAGCTTATTGTTTCCACCTGAGGATGCAACAGGAACAATAAATAGCAGCACATTAAACGATATGCATTTTATTCTGCAAAGGCATAGAAATTCTACCTGGAGGCCTCCCTGACAAGGCTTCCCAATCTTTCCTGAGATTTAATACAGGAAATAAATTCAATTTTAGCATTTAGTGCCTGCCTCATAGTGGGCTCCTGGTAAATGGTGGCTGAATAAATGCCTTAGAAAGCAGCCATCTCCGTGATGTCTAGGGATATCATGGAGGACGGAGTTGGCTTTCATGACCACAAATGGGTTTTCTTATCTTGTTGGTGCAAAGAGAATGGGAAGTATGGCTTTGCTTGTCCTGGCCAGGCCTGGCCAAGCGGCCCTGTCCTGGGGTGGGGGTGTGGGGGTGTGGCCCTGATCCCCAGTTGGGGTCACTGATATGTTCATGGGGGGTTAGGGGCAGTATAAATTCTTCCTTTATTTCTCCATCACTTTGGAGGCTAAGAGTTGGAAACTCAGTATCACAAATACAGCTGTGTTAATCTCTTGACAAGTACATGAAATGCCTTGAGATCACTAGAGCCCCTTTAGGTCCTGCTGGTTGGGGGTTCTCAGAAGGTTGTTGGTTCAGGCAAAAACTCCGAATTAGGCAGGAAGCCAGGCTGGTGAGGAGAGAGGACCATCCCCATCCGAGGGATGTGCCAGGCAGGGGCTCAGCGCCCAGGAACAGGAGAAAGGTGCCGTTGGCAGGGACTGAGCAAGTGGCCAGCAGACAGGCTGTGAGAACAGCAGAACCGTAGTGGTAGCAGCAGTGCCATCTGTAAAGCATACAGCTAAGCCCTACTCGTGCGGTTTGGGACTTAACGAGTGATACGGATATCATCCCCATATTACCCATGAGAAAATGGGCTTAGAGAGGCTGAGGTTTGCACCAATACCTGAAGGCTGAGCTGGACTTCACCCCAGGCCTGGTGGATTCCAGAGCCTGTGGATAGAAGGAGAGAATCAAAGCACAGAACAGCAGGGCTGAGCTGATAGACAGACAGAGATAGAGGCGTCCATCAGTCCTGAGCAGGAGTGGGTCCTCAGAGACGGGCAGGCCTCACCTGGCAGGGACAGTGAGTAGGGGCCTGACAGAAGGCAGCCGCTGACAGTCAGTACCAACTCAGGAGACGCCATCAGGCTGCAAGCCCTGAGTGGAGAATCACTAGGCAGACGCTGTAGGCGGGGAGCTGGCCAAGAGCAGTCCGGAGACTGCATGCCTTCTGCGGGCGGCCCTTGGATACCAGGGTTTCTCTAAGACACGGACTCAGGCTTCCTTCTCTTCTCCCCTCTCTCTCCTCTTCTCTTCCCTTCCCTCCCCTTCTCTTCTAGGGGAAGATGCCGCACGAGTAGGGCTTAGCTGTATGGCACTGCTGCTACCACTATGGTTCTGCTGTTCTCACAGCTTGTCTCCTGGCCACTTGCTCAGTCCCTGCCAACGGCACCTTTCTCCTGTTCCTGGGCGCTGAGCCCCTGCCTGGCACATCCCTCGGATGGGGATGGTCCTCTCTCCTTTGAACCTCTCCTCTGAGCTGTGGCCCTGAACAGCCCCTTACCTGTGAAACCTCACCCCATGGCTGTCCCACAAACACAAGGCGTCCAGGTGAACCTACACCTCTCACCTCAGTTGCTCCTCTGCCTGTGTGCCCATCACAGCTGAGAGATGGTTCACCATCCCTCAGGCATCCAGCAGGAAACCCAAGAGCACCCTCACACTTCCCTTCAGCCCAACCCCGAGCCCTGTAGATTCTACTTCCTGAATATTTCCTGAGTTCCCTCCCCACCGCCATGCTTTAGTTCAGACCCTTCTCACCTCTCACCTGGACCCTGGCCACGGCTGTAACTTGTTTTCCCTCACTGGGTCTCCCCATCTGGGTCCAGTCTCCAGAGAGGAGCCCACGAGAGCTAAGGACAATGTATAGCTCTGCACCGCTGCTGTGTTTGAAATCCTTTGGTTACTCCCTCTCCTAGCAGAATCCCGGAGCCCCAGAGAGCAGCTGAGCCGGGCCCCGGATGATCAGGGCCTTGCTCCTCTCCAGTGGTCTCTGCAGGGGGCATGCTCTCTCCACTCAGGTTCCTCTGACCTTTCCTTTCCCCTCTTCCTGGCCTGGCTGATGCCCAGTCCTCTTGAGCTGAGGCCTGCCACCATAGCTGGAAATGCTCTGATTCATCCTGTCTGGTCATCAGTCTACGACTTCATCCACCACATGCTTGCCACTCGCATCTTCTCCCTCCCTTCCTGCTTCCCTCCCTCCCTCTTTCTTTTACTTCTACTATGAAATTTTCAAACGTATACCAAGTACAGAGAATAGTATAATGAACTTCCATATACCTATCATAAGTGTCAATAATTATCAACACATGGGAAGTCTTGTTTGATCTGGGCACTAGACACACTCCTTCTCCAACCCTAAACACACGCGCACACACACAGCCTGGTTAATTCAAAGCCAATTTGAGACTCATAATCATTTTAGTATCTATGTCTAAAAGATAGAGACTTTTAAAGAATAGCCACAATACCATCAATGTATCTTATAATTTCTTAAAGTCACCAAATATTCACAAATGTTCCAGTTTTTCTGATTGTCTCATAAATGCTCTTTTTTTAACAGTTTGCTCAAATCAGGATACAAGGAGGGCTCACAGCGCAGCTGATGGAGGTGTTCCTCCTTTCCCAGTGAATCTATGGACTCTCCTTCCCTCTCATTCTTACACCTTGCAGTGTATTTATGGAGGAAACCAGGTCTTTGTCCTGTAGTTTCTGACTGTCTGGATTTTGTGGATGGTATTTGCATAGTGCCTTTTAACATGACCTTTTCCCACCATGCTTCCTATAAACTCCCTTATGGGGTGTTCCAACTGTCCACTTCTCAAAGGTGGTAGTCACCTTTTATTTCTGGGTCCATAGAACCTGGGACAATGCCTTCCATAGGTAGGCATGAAACAAAAAGGTTTTACTAAGAAGGAAGGAAGGAAGGGAGGGAGGGAGGGAAGAAGGGAGTAAGGAGAGGGAGGGAGGGAGGGAAGAAGGAAGGAAGGAAGGGAGGGAGGGAGGGAAGAAGGAAGGGGGGAGGGAGGGAGGGAGGGAAGAAGGAAGGAAGGAAGGGAGGGAGGGAGGGAAGAAGAGAGGGAGGAAGGGAGGGAAGAAGGAAGGAAGGGAGGGAGGGAGGGAAGAAGGAAGGAAGGGAGGAAGGAAGGGAGGGAGGGAGGGAGGAAGGAAGGGAGGGAGGGAAGAAGGAAGGAAGGGAGGGAGGAAGAGAGGGAGGGAAGAAGGAAGGAAGGGAGGGAGGGAAGAAGGAAGGGAGGGAGGGAGGGAGGAAGAGAGGGAGGAAGGAAGGAAGGAAGGAAAGAAGGGAGGGAGGAAGGAAGAGAGGGAGGGGAGGAGAGGGAACAGAGGAAGGCTCAGGTGTAAATGTAGGCCAGTGTTGCCCAGTGTAACCCACACACCAGAACCACCTCTGAGAAACCTCTTAAGAATGCCGTTTCCCTGGCCTTATCCAGCTCTATGAGCATCAGAACCTCTGGGTTTTGGGCCCAGGGATCCGCCTTCTTCTCTCTCTGTGGGTCTGAGTCTCCGCAGCTGTGCAGGGAGGGAGCCCTTCACTAGTCCCGACACTCTGAGCCCCAGTCAGGCTTCTTCAGTTCTGAAGAGTGGACGGCTTCATTTCAAGTGGTCTGCATTTGAAAAAACACCGATCTAGGTCAGACTTAGTACCTGACGGTGCTACTGAAGTGTTTACTATACGGTCTTTATTTTTAACGAGTTCTGCCTGGTCAGGTGTGGGCTCTTCAGGCACCGCCTCCAGCTTCCCTCCTCAGGTGGGCAGGGTGACCCGCCTGGCATGGGACTGCATCGTAAATCCTGCTGAGGCTGGCTCCTGGTCAGCGTCTTCTCTGGGCCGCCTTCCCCCACCCACCCGGACAAAAGCCCAGGTCCACCTGCACGCACATCTCTGAGTCTGACGGAAAAGCGCCGCCTTCCCTCTCCCCACCCCCCTCCTCCCTCCCCTACCTCAGGCTGCGGGCTTTGGTTTTCTCCTTTAATCATTATTTGTTTGTTTATCTTTCTACTGGTTTACAACCCCAGGGATTGTTCTCCTCACCCAGCCAGTTTGAATTAATTTTGCAGGGACAATTCCACAAGACAATGTATCAATTACTGTATTAAAATCAAGATGTATTGCATCTCTCCCATCCTTCCTATCCCTTAATTTCTTAGTTCCCTCAAAGCCACAATCAAGTGTGTCTGGTATAATTTGTTCTTTATAAACCCAGACTGTTCATTGCGTGCAATTTTAGAAAGGTTTTTGGCAGTGTTTTATTTCCGTAATACTTTTCTTTATGGTATTTGATGATTGAATCTTGGTGATTAAGGTGACAGCAAGGTGGACCTCGGGCCCAAGCCCCCTCACTGAGGCCTTCTCCCAAACTTCTTCCGCACCCACTGCTGATGCCTGGACCATCGAAAGCAGCTGGGGACATAAGCTAAAGAGTGTTTTGTCCAGGAAGCAGTGGACAAGGCCAAGCGATAAAAAAGGGCATGCAGAACAAGGACCCCCAGAGTATGGAGGGGGAGCGGCAAACATGGTGGGTATTACGGGTTGAATTCTGTCCCCTCAAAAGTCATATTTTGGGCTCTCTTGTCCCCTCCTGGCGTGAGCCAGGAGCTCTTTCCTCTCACTTTATTTCTAAATAAAAGCCTGTACCTTGCTCTCCTAAAAAAAAAAAAAAAAAAGTCATATTTTAAAGCCCTAACTCCCAGTATCTGTGAATGTGACCTTATTTGGAAATAGAATTGTTGCCATGTAATTAGTTAAGAGGAGGTCATTAGGTGGGCCTCAGTCCAATATGGTTGATGTCCCTTTATATAAAAAGGGGAAATTTGAACACAGAGACACACACACAGGGAGAACGCCATGTGAGGATGAAGGCAAGAGATGGAGAGATGTGCCTATAAGCCAAGGAATGCCAGTGATTGCCAGTAAACCACCAGAAGCCAGGGGAGAGGCATGGGACACTCTCCAGTGGAGTATTCCAGAAGGCGTCAACCTGCTGACACCTTGATCTCAGACTTCCGGCCTCCAGAACTACGAGGCAGTTCATTTCTGTTGGAGCCGCTCAGCCTGGGGTATTTTGTTGCCACAGCCCAGGAAGCTAACACAGTGGGTAAAAATGTAGACTCTGTAGTCAGACAGACCTGGGTTTGAGTCCCAGCTCCACACGTCATTAACTGTGTGGCCTTGGGCCAGCGATGGTAAATTCTTCCAGACCCAACTGCTCCATCTATGGTGGAGTCATCCCAGTTCCTTTCTCTGTGGATTGGGAAATGAAACAGAAGCTGTTGATGTCCTGTCTGCATCCCCTCGGCCTACCTGGAAGTTACCTGCCCGGGGTTCCCCTGCCTGTCACCTGCTTTCTGTGTCTCACCTGACGGTGCTCACAGGGCTAGACATGCCTGGGCTGCAGGAGGCAGGAAACGCCAAGGAGTTGATGTTCCCTGAAGACCCCTCAATAAGGAATTTGGTGGCTAAACACCTCAACTTCCTCTCCTCTGGGTGGGGGTCATCCCTGACTTGTGTTACACGTGGTCTCTCAGAGGCCCCCTGTGGGCACCAGCCCCGTGGACAGAGCAGTGGCTCCATTAACCCGCTTTATGGGCTTCTCCTTTACAGCCTTACTTTCCCATCTCCTCATAGTAATTCCTGGATCACTTCCCAAATAAATGACTTGCTCCCAAAGTTTTGCTTTGGAAGGAAATCAACCAAAGAGATGATACATAAAAGTGCTTAACACAGCAGGTGGCACTCAGTCCGTTTTAGTGGGTACGATGTGCCATTCGTGCAACACAAATGACAGGCTGTCAATCTGTGGCCTTGGCAAAGGGAAGGTGCATATGTGTGGACTAGGGGTCTCCAAAGCACAGATGGGGGTCTCCGCAGCCTCATGCACTCTGCAAGCTGGTGGTCTGCCCCTGTGGCCCCAGGAGGGAAGGGGATCTGTCAGTCTGCCAGCACAGGAAGTGTACTCGGGGTGCGCAGCAGGGGTGATATGCTCAGTCACCGGAGGGTGCAGACTGTCAGAGTAGAAGCAGCATGTGAGGACGCAACCTGTGAGGGGCTGCTGGTCACCCACTGACTTCTCCAGACCAGACATGAATACTGGGAAACCTCAGGAGAGCTTGTCCCAGCTCTGTTAGAGCCAGGCTGACTGCTGCTGGGACTGCTTGGTGTAATGTCCTCTGCCTGGCTGCTTGGGAACTGGGAAACATAGCAATAGGTGCGCTACCTGCTTGAACGGTCTGCTAAAAAGAGAACACATGCTGACAGAATCGGAGGGAGCCTCAGATCTCACTTAAGTTGACCCATTATTGTACAAGTGAGAAAATGACCATGTTATTCACTGCAGAACAGTATTGGCACTTTGGGCTGGATAATTTTCATAAGGGCCGCCCTGTGCATTGTAGGCTGGTCACCAGCATCCCTGGCCTCTTGCCACTGGATGCCTGCGGCCCTCCCCACTACCCCCCTCCCCAACTTGTAATGACCAAAGATATCTCCAAGCATTGCCAAATGCCCTTGGGGGCAAAATCACCCGCGGTTGAAAACCAATGCTGTGAAATCAACACACCCGTGTGTAGACACAGAATGAACATGTGTGAACAAAATAGAGAGGGACACCTGCTTATTAATCCTGGATGGAGTCAACTTGCATAGTAGTTGAGAACAAGGCTCTGTAGTAATATATATCTGGCTTCAAATTTTATTTCTCATTCACCAGCTTTGTGACCTTGGATATAAAATGAAAATCAAATCATACCACCCCCCTGCTTACAACCCTCCACTCCTTTCCATTGATCTTAAAATAAAATCCATGCTCCTTACCGTAGCCTACCAGACTGAATCTCATTTTCTACTGCTGCCTGTTCTCCCTCGCTCTGCCGCAGCCACAGTGAGCTCCCCTCTGTTCCCTGGGTATGCACAGGGCTCTTCCCACCTCAAGGCCTTGGCACCTGCTCTTCCCTCCGGTTAGACACCCTTTCCCCAGATGGCTATGTGTCTGGACCCCTCTCATCACTCAGCTCTCAGCTCAAAGCTGCCTCCTCAGAGATGCCTTCATGACCATCTAGTTAAAGGAGCCACCTGCCCTGTCACTCCCTGTGCCTTGGCTGCTCTCTTCTTTATACTTGAACACAGCCCCGTCTATTTCCTTTTCTTGTTTATTGTCTGTCTTCCCCACAGCAGTGTCAGATCCAGGAGTGCAGGAATTACAACAGCATGGAACAAATACCATGCTTTCATGGGTTTGCGGGGAAGATTAAATGATAATAAAATAAACAGTAGTAATAGTCAGGCACTTGGCAAGCACATGCCTATAGTAAATACTCAATAAATGGTAATGGTAACTTATTATTCTTATCATGCAGTTTAGAGATTATCTGTCACTTTGGCTGCCCCAAAGCATCTAACCTCCCCTCATTTTGACAGTTCCCTACCTTCCCAATATGAAATCCTCCAAACACAGACATTTCCTAATAGGGTGACCAACTCACCCTGGTTTGCCTGAGACCTTTCTGGTTTTAGCACTGAAGATCCTACATCTTGGGAAACCCCCAGTCCAGGGCCAGCTGGGATGGTTGGTTACCCTAGTCCCAGTTTCTAATATAAAGTGTAAATAGGTGCAGATGGAGCTTTGATGGGGGCCTGAGTTAAATGAGAGACTGGACAAGGGGGGAAATGCCATTTTGCTGGCATGGTTTTGTGGCAGCTTGCTGACTGTTACAGGAGCATAGATCCCCTTAGCAGGCCAGTTCTAAGGTCTGTCACGGTATTTGTTTCCAGCATCTGAGCATAAGACTGTGTTTTCAGCAGTTCCAGTGATTTTGTGAGTGCTCTGTACCCTTACTAAATCACTCTGTTCAAACTACCTAGAGAAGATTCTGTTGTCTGCAACTAAGAGGCTCAACCAATACATGCAATAATTGCACACGTCTTTTCATGAGGTCTACACAGCAGTAGAGAGCCTCTCAAGGAATGCTTGAGATAAATCAATACCTGCACAATCTAGGGGAGTGCCCATTACCAGTCCATTCACTTGATAAGACAAGCGCCTGTGTCTGTCATTTCAAGTGCTCCAGACAGTCTACTGCATCATGGGGCAAGATGTACACCCTTTCAGTAAAGGTAAGGCCATGAGCACAGTCCTCCTGATTCTTGGCACCTGTGCCTGGGCCCCCGCAGACTGGGGTATCGATCGCACTGGATCCTGGGTATCTCTCAGTTAGCCCGGAGGTGGAGACACACATGTCAGGCTGGGAGCAGGCTTAGGAAACTGACCCAGAACAGCGTGTTGCCCTGGAGAAGACCACATAGTCCTGGCCAATGTGACCACAGGCCATGTAGATCTCATGGAGGTTAAGACAATCACAGGTACCAGGATATTTGGATTTGGTGAAAGGCATTCCAAGAGGAAGTTCAACTCAGAAGGCAAGTGGGGTGACAGTCAGCACAGGAGCCTGGCTCACAGACAGTGAGTAGGACCTCAGAGTCCTGGGTTCAGCCCAGGGGAATGAGTTCAGGGGTCTAGGGGGAAATTGGGGCCCGCCACCCATGTCTAGGGCTTAGGGGAGAACTCAAATCAGAAGCAGAAATTTGGCTTCCCTGAGGGACATTCTAGTATGTATCCTTGATTCACCATGAATCCTTAGAGAAATGCAATGTGGCTCTGTACACATATGATTTTGAAATTACACATCTAGTAGAGTGCGAGGGACTTATCCTGTGTTTCCCTCTTTTAACTCTTAGCACCGATTTTCAAAACTTTTGCTTTTAGGTCAATTTATTTACTTATTTACATATGTATAATGTATATACAATAACTCGCAAAATCTTGAGTACAGTTCAGTGAATTTTTGTAACAGCTTTTTGAGATAATTCACATTCCACAAAATCTGCAGTTTTGAACTGTGAGTAGTTTTTAGTATATTCGCCAGTTGCTCAACCATTCCCACTACCTAATTCACAACATTTTCATCATCCTGCAAATAAGCCCTGGACCCATTAACAGTCCCTCCCTGTTTGTTTTTGCCTGCCCTTTGCCCCTGGCAACCACTAATCTACTTTCTGTGTCTATGGATTTGCCTATTCTGGACATCTCACATAAGTGGAATCCTACAATATATGACCTTTTTTTGTCTGGCCTCTTACACTTAGCGTAATGTTTTCAGGGTTCTGCCAAGTTATGGTATGCATAGACACTTCATTTCTTTTTATTGTTAAAGAATATTCCATTGTGTGGTTGTACACATTTTATTTCTACACCCCTCAGTTTATGGACATTGGGGTTGTTTCAACATTTTAGCTATTATGAATAATGCTACTATGAACATTTGTGTATAATTTTAGTGTGGACATATGGTTTCCATTTTCTTGGGTATATACCTAGGAGTGGAGTTGCTGGTCACATAGTAACTCTGTCTTGAACACTTTGGGGAACTGCCAGACTGTTTTCCAAAGTGGCCACACACCATTTTGCATTCTCTCCAGAAATACATGAGGGCTCTGATTTCTCCACATCTTAGCCAACACTTACTATCATCAGTCTTTTTAAATATAGCCATCCTAGGGGGAGTGAAGTGGTATCTCATTGTGGTTTTGATGTTTATTTCCCTAATGACTGATGAGGTGGAGTATCATTTCATGTGCTTATTTTATTGGCCTTTTGTAGGTCTTTGGAGAAATGTCTATTGAATTTTGAAATATATCAAGTTACCCCAGTGTAGCTACCACCCAGATCAAGATAGAGAACATTCTAGCACCCTAGAAGCATCCGCTGTGCCCCTTCCCAGTCAAACCTTTCCCCCAAGGGTAATTACTATTCTGGCTTCTATGACGATATACTCATTTGTTAGTCTGTGCCTGATAACTGTATTAATCTATGTCTGATATATGTTTATGGAGGAAATGATATGACATCTAGAACTGGCTTCAAAATTACTGTATGTGTGTGTGTGTGTGTGTGTGTGTTTGTAGAGGGTTGGAAGGGGTTATATAGATCAAACAAAATTGTCCATGACTTAATAGTTGCTAAGTAGTTTTGACTGATTTTTAATTTATAGAGATAGAATGAACTCTTTCATGTCTGGTTTCTTTTGCTCAATACAATGCATGAGAAATTCATCCATGATGTTCTTTTTCTATTTTTTTTTCATTACTATGAGGTATTCCATTTTATGAATATACTACAATAAGTTTACTCATTTTGCTGATGTTGATTTGGGTTGTTTCTGTTTTTTGGCTGTTACAGATAAAGTTCCAGCACTTTGAAAAGTCTACCCATACAGCTGATGTCTCCAGGACAGCTGATTAGCTGGGTCCAAGATTTCAGTGGTGAAGACAAACTTGAGACCCCAGTGGTGGCTGGGCTGGGACACTGGTGCTCGGAGATCCAATTCCAGGACAGAACTGAAGGTGGTGTAGTGGCCTCACAGACTTGGCTGTGGCTTCGGAGGAAAGGCAAAGGCAGAGCCCGCAGGGAGGGGGATGATGGCGGAGTAGGCAGAGGAGGGGACACTCATGACAGGACAGCCTGTTTCTCTGCCCAGCCAAATGTGGGGGCACCCTCTGACTTCTAAGTCAAAGATTTCTCTTCTCCCCAGCCTGGCCCTGGTGAGCAATCCTGGTGGAGAACAGGCCACAATCACTTGCCTCCAAAGGTAAATCAGAGAGGTGAGCAAAAAAGGACTCCTTTGCCAAGGAACTTTGATCAGTGCCTGCAGATGGCATGGGACTTCACAGCTCTGCCTTCATGGACACAGTGGGCAACTGGCTGCCGCACTGACTTCCAGGGTCAGGGCCAGCACACTGCACAGCTCCAGGGCACTTTTCACACTGTGTTCTTTGTGAAGGGGTCCCCTGGGTCATAGGGGGTGGGGTGGGGTGGGGCTGGGCTTCTGTCACTTATGAGCAGGGCTCAACCAAAAGGGTTGTAAGATTTGCTTAGGCTTAGCTGTACCTTTGCAGAACCACAAAACAAAACAAATCCTTTCCTAGCAGCATACCATGGACCACACAGAAGCAGGGCCTACAAATCCTCACACTTGGGTGAATTAAGAGCATGTGCCTCCTCTGAGCCAGACACTCCTGCATATGAACCACAGAGCTGCTCTCCTGAAGGCCAGCCAGGGGGCATATGTGGATGTCCTGCTCAGTGATGCTGTGGCGGTGGGTGTCCCTCAGAGGAGCAGAGAGGCGTGTGATGACGATGAATTGCATGTACACACAGCTCCTTCAGAAATGGTACTGAGGGTAAAAGAAAAAGACAAAGAACAGGGTCTGTCGTGCAACACCATATGTGCAAATCAGAGGACATCCACACACACAGAGACTCCAGGGTGCACCCCAAAGGGTGGAGTCACTGCCTATGATGGTGGGAGGGGGTGGGAGGAGGGAATGTGGATAGGAGGGGGTCCCTGCACGGGCTGCTGCTGAGTGTGCTATGACTGATTTGAGCAGGATGAATATCCTGCCTCTGAACCTGAACACACACACACACACACACACACACACACACACACACACACACACACACACACACACACACACACACACACACACACACACACACTGGGAAAGCAAGAAAGGGAGGAAGAGAGAGAGAAGACCCTTCCATTCTCTGACTTGCTAAGGACGTTCATTGAGTTAGAGGCAGCCCGTCTAAAGGTTAAACTCGAGCTGTTGCCATTTCCCAGAAGTTTCTTCCAGGGC
The DNA here is from genome assembly GCA_032199065.1 of Smutsia gigantea. Lineage (NCBI taxonomy): Eukaryota > Metazoa > Chordata > Mammalia > Pholidota > Manidae > Smutsia > Smutsia gigantea. The sequence continues at coordinate 161,593 of JAVSCE010006992.1, forward strand.
AAGGAGGGCCGAGCTGCGCAGTTACCACAGCCCAAAGTGAGAGGAATGAACAGTGCTCCCCTCGGCCAGCTAACTGAGTCCTCACTGGGCTGGGCTTTATTAAGTTTCCAATTCATTAAGGTTATGGATGAGATTTCTCCTCCTTCCTCTGGAGCCAGTTGAGATTTATTCCATGTCCTGGGCAAAAGACTCTGGGCTTCATTTTCCTTCCTTGGCTCATTCCTTTAAACAGGTGGGCTGGGCTCCATTCCGCAGAGAAATTCCATAGCGGAGAGTCTTCCTGTATCCGCAGTCTCCAGGCAAGTCAGTCTCCTTCCACCTCATTTCCTTGCCTGCAGGGCTGCCTCCTCAGGCCTGCCCCACCTCCTCTGCAAGGTCCCCGGTCAGGACCCTCCTATTATGGGGGTGTGCTGGGGCAGAGGATAGGTGATAGCACAAATGCTTTGCCAGGGGCCATAGGATTTTCAGTTACATGAGCACATGCATAGCTGGGGCATTCGTCTTGCATGCCTATGTGTGTAAGTCCACCCAAAGTAAGTGGGCTCTGGTGCCACAGAACTCGGACATAAAACATCATGAGACGCTAGAGAATCTCCTACAGGCTGCAGTAGTGCTTGGAGCTCTTGGGACCCTTGCCAGGAAACCCCAAGTGGCAGGAGGAGACAAAAGAAGCTTGTGGACTTGTCACCTTGAGTGCCTTGTCCTGTGGCTTAAGACTATTTCTGTAGAATTACACAGAGTGTGAGTGCTGGGAGACAGTGTAAGACCATCTAGTCCAGCTCCGCGAGGTGGGAAGTGGAACGGGAAGACACTCTCCAAGGTGGGCACCAGAAGCCGGTCACATGGGGGCTCTGCTATAACCTGAGCCTGGACTGACCCCTGGTGCTGCTATTTCACACCCAGCTAGGTTTTGTTTAGGAAGAAAGCAAGAGAGAGAGAAAGAGAAAGGGGTGAAAAGGCTGGGATGAAGACTTCTTGCCAAAGACAGAAATGATAAAATAGACTGAGCAAGGTGAAGAGAGCAGAGCAGACATGGCAATGGAAAAGGCGAAGGAGAAAGGGACATGGAAGAGCGAGGTGGGGGAGGGGGAAGGGTGCCCAGCAGACAGGGAGCCCATGCCCACCCTTGCAGGGCATCTCTCTGGAGGGATGGCTCTTCCTCCTCCCACCCGCATACGTGCAGGCTGTCCAGGGAGCCCCCGGCCCTGAGTGGGTGTCCACCAAGCCCAGTGCTCGAGCTCCTTCCCAGGCCATGCTGGGCCTTCCTTGCTGCACACAGAGCTCCGGTTTGGTGGGCCTGAGTCAGGTCCCGGGGAATGGCTCCCACCCTCACTGTTTGCCTAAAGCCTCAGACCAGCCTCTGTGAGCCCATGCAGGCTCTGGTTCCAGAACCCTGGTGGGGGCAGCAAAGGAGACAGAGAGAGAGAGAGTGGAAGCATGGTGTTAGCCCTGTGGGCTTCAGCACCCCTATGTGACACATAGATCAGGACTGAATTGCGAGAATGGGGAGCCACTTTCTGCCAGCCTGCTGACTGGTGGTGAAAGTAGCTCGCCCAAGACGGCAGAAGCAGAGACACCATGAACATCAGCGGACACTGAAGCGAGTTTGCTGCTGTGGCCACCTCCAGTGCCCAGAGAGTCTGACTGGTGTTGCTGGGGCAGGACACAGTAAGCGTGGCCGATGAAGGCTGGCACGGCAGGCCCAGACACAGGGCCCTACGGCCCAGAGTCGGATGCCAGGCATGACTGACCCCCTCCACCATGTATAGGCCGTGTCATGGCAGGCAAGGTACTTCAGCATCCCTGGCTTCAGCTCCCTCATATGGAAAGTGGAGCTAACATTAATAACTTTGCAGATGGTTATTTTACAATACATTCCTGCTATTTATCAACATATTCCAGCGCTGTTTCTGTTCTCCAGTCACCATCCGTCTAGTCTTGCTCCGTTCACCGTGAGAAGGCACTGAGGTTTCTAGACTCTGCAAAAGTCCAAGCAGCCAGGACCTGCAGACAGTGTAGCAAAGCCACTAAAGCTCTCTGCAGCATCCAGACCTACCTGGGTGTTCAGAAGGCAGCCAGCATCCCACAGACATGCCTGAAGACACCTGGGATCTCCAGGGGGAGATCACAAGTGGGAGGCACAGGGTTATTCACTTTTAAATTCACGTGTTCTCAGTTTCCTAATTTGATGGAAGGGTAAACTGAGGCAGTTAGTAGGGAAGTGACAGATACTTCAGGGTAGGTAAATCTTACTTTGGAGAACTCGGGTTCCCTGCTTGCAGAGGGTCACTATGAGCCAGCAGACTGGAAAGGGTGAGGAGTCTAAGGGGCCCGGACCTGGAGGGGACCATCATCCAGCTCAGAACAACTGGTGGGGCTGACAGGCAGCTGTCACAGCTGCACCTCCTCCGCCGCCTCACCTGGCCCTGAGGTACCTTCCCTCCCTCCTTTCTTCTTGCTTGCTCTCTCTTCACCCCAAGCTGTCACTTCATGTGTCTCAAAAATGACACAAGTTAAACATCTCAGAGAGCTAGGGATTCATCACGTGGCAATGGCAACTCAGAAAGCTGTACTTCTCGGAGCCTGTCACCAACCCAGGGTTCTTGTCTCAACAGTGGGTGATTACGGGGTGCTTGGCGCTGGGACGGGCCTGTATTCTCATGTGTTACGATCTGATACATAGGCTGTATTGTGGGTTGAATTGAGTCCTGCAAAAGATATACTGAAGTCCTAACCCCTGGGACCTGTGAACATGACCTTATTGGAAACAGGGTTTTTGTAGATGTAAACAAGTTAAAATGAGGGCATTAGGGTGGCCCTAATCCAATGTGACCAGGGTCCTTCCAAGAAGAGAAGACAGAGAGATGGAGGCAGAGGTTGGAGTGAGGCTTCTACAAGCCAAAGAGCCCTGGAGATACCGGCAGCTGGAAGAGACAGGAAGGCACCCCCGCAGAGGTTTGAGAGGGAGTGTGACCCGGCCGACCTTAACCTCAGACTTCTGGCCTCCAGACTGTAAGACAACAAACTGCTGTTGCTTTATGCCTCCCAGTTCATGCTCCTTTGCTACGGCAGCCCCACAGAGTGAGTACAGGAGGAAAAAGTGTAATACTGAAGTGGGCAGAGTGGGGCCTGGGAGGAAGGAGGGTACTCGAACTAAAGGAACGCTGCATCTCTTCCCTTCTGTCCACGATGCCCTCTTCCGTTTTCTTGCCTCTGTCTCCCTTCAACTCTTTAGCCATTGGATCCATCCATCATTAGTCAACAAGTGTTGGCAGCCTGCATCATGCACCTGGCTTTGTGCTGGAGGCTGAGAGGGACACAGCGACTTCAGAGCTGAACTCCCCCACTCTGACCTCCTGGGCTCCAGAGGGAGTGGTAAGGGGCGTGCGGGGCTCCAGGGACAGAGCACTGGGCACAAAGCCTAGTGCTACCACTCACTGTGTGACCTTGGGCATATGATTAACCTCTCTGAGCCCACTTCCTCTCCTGAAAAATAGGGAAAAATCTCACTCCATAGAGTGCTTTTGAGGATTAAATGAGATACTGTATGACAAATGACCAGCACAAGCAATCCATCAGTGCTAATAATTATGACATTATTAGTTTTGGGGAAAGGGCGTGTGCAGAACTTGGTGTGACACAGGATAAAGTGTGATTAATGCTGGCACAAGGGTGAACACGGCGGTTTGAGAAGGCAGAGATGGACTGTTTCTTCCCTGGGAGCAGGGAAGGTTTTTGTAGAAGGGTAGCGTGTGAGTAGAGCCTGGAAGGAGGAGTGGATCTCACCAGTGGGGGAAAGGGGTGCGGAGCGTTGGTGGAGGGATAAAGGATCTGGCCCAGCCAACAGAGTAGCCCGGTTTTGGGCAGCATTGCGAGGTGACGGCAGTAGGCGGAGCCTTCACTGCAGGGGATCTGACGTCACGGAAGGAGTCTGGTCATGATCCTGGAGACAGTGGCCCCCGTGGAAGTGAAAATAATACCGGTGGCCTCTGAAAGCTGGACGAAGCCAGATTGGAGCCATGAAGGTCAGCAAGGGCTCAGTCATCCATTCCAGTGACAATGAAGGACTGAACCAGGATGGGGTGGTGAGGGGGAAGGGGCAGGTTCCACAGCCATGGAGCTCATGTCGACAGGACTTGAGAACTGGGTGGTGATTATGTGGAGGACCATTTAACACGACTCCTCGGTTTTCACCAGAATCACCTGGAAGGACATAAATGGGAGGGCATTAGACTACATTAAGTGGGGCGACAGCCCTCCCCAGCCCCCGCTCCAGCACCCACAGACCTGTGTAAGGTGGGTGCTCAGCAAATGTCTGTTGGATGAATTGGGTGCCACTGGTGGGGAGGGGCTGAAGGAGGAATAGCAGGGCTGAGGGTGTTAATCGAGCTTAGATGTTGTGAGGCGATCATGTTGAACTGCCCGACGGCTGCTGGGTGTGCAGACTTGGGGAGAGGCACACTGTGGAGATGTAAACGTGGGCGCCAACATCGGCAAAGTGAAAATAAAAGCCACACGCATGTTTAAAGCCCAGAGGTGGCCTGGATCTTTAAGCAGCCTGTGGGCTCCATGAGATTGGTTTTAATGACAGTTGGAGAGACAGTATCAGTTGCCTGGTGGGGAAGGAGCCCTGTGACGGACTAAGATAAACCAGCGATCTTTACAGCGACCTCGAGAGACGGGACCATGTGCAAGTCCCGCTTCCTGCTAGGGACCAAATGCAAAGGCACTGGAGTTCCATGTGCCCCAGAAGGCCCAGGGCCCTGTGCAGCTGGGGGACACCCAGACTCCTGCCTCCTTTATCCTCATTTTGAAATGTCAGCATGAATAGTTTTCTCATCAGTTAATGATTTCAGAATTTGTTTTTAAACTAGAAAGGAGTTTTAGAGTGGGGAAGGCCTGCTGCCTCATGAGATGTGTTTTGTGGGACTGTTAAGAGGCACTTGGAGAACAGTGATGACCTATAAATGTTTTCAGGGATTCAGACTCAGGACAGGTTTCCTGGACTGACTGCACGTGCCATGGGGATGTCAGCAGTAAGGGGACAGTTAGCTGCCACACGCCAGCCGCTGTGCCATCCTGCCAGGCCTACGCTCTTGCCTGCTCACCCCTGCAGCTGTGCTGCTGACCTCAAAGTCCTGCTTCCTCCAGGAAAACCCAAGGTCCTCCCTCTCCCGGACTGTTTCCTTGGCCCCCTCAGCCCGTGTACACGTGGCTCACTCAGCCTCGTCCACATGCCTCCCCCAGGCAGCTCAGCACACCACCCCTCCACGATAATCCATGGCCTGGTAGTGAGGCAGACCTGGGCTCCAGTCCCGGCTACTCAGACCCTGGACTGCACGGCCAGCCTCTCAGGGCCTCGGCTTCCCTGTCTGTAAAAGGTGGAAGTAAAGCGGAGAAGAGGAAAGGGACAAGCCGTGCAGCCTGAGCCCAGGAGGGGGCACTGCTAAGCCTGGGAGGTGCTGGGATGAGAGGGGGTGCACAGGAGTCCCAGCCTGTTGCTGTTTCCTAAGGCAGGGGGCTGACATCTGGCAGTAGGTTTGGACTCCAGATGGAAATACACTTGTGCACTCATGGACACCTATTCATCTCTCACAGACGCCCCAGAGGCAGGCAGTACAATCTCCTGACACCCTGCTCACTCACTGGTAGAGCTTGGGTTCCAGCTGGCTTCTCCTGATAGGAAAGTAGAAACAAGGGAAGGGGTATGCCAGTGGAATGAAAGGGGTGTGCACACAGCACACATCCTCACTGAGTATTGATTGATTGGGACATTTGTTCAGCAAATATTTACCAGAGACCCACATTGTGCCAAACACTGAGGGTATAGGTATGAGTAAGACAGAAATACACACCCCTACAGTCACAGCACACATCCCCATGGTCAAACCCCCACACTGAAGCTTGTTTAAATGCCCACCCACTTGCATCACAAATACGCACACACACACACACACACATGCACACACGTATATCCACAGGCACCCACAGGTGGGCAATGGACTTCCCATCCTGTTCCTCATAAGAATAGTAAAATGGGAAACTTATAGTTTTAACGGCTACCTCTAGGCCCAATGCTGTTCCTTGGGTACTTCTCCTGGGATCAAGGGCCAAGTGTCAGATGAAATGACTTCTTAGTGTCCATCTGGGACTCAAGAAGGAAAAGGAGGTGGTAATAACATTCTCTTGGTAAACTGCCTGACCTCCAGCACTTGAGAAAATTGGATGCTATTGAAATCAATTTAACTCTAAAGGGCCTGGATGCTGGAGCCCTGTAAGATGGGGTTTGGGATAGGACCCCCGATCATGAGGATTGTTCAGACTGCCCATGCTTGATTTCTCCAGCAACCGGAGTGTGATTCTAATGAAAACTGTTTGTTGTTAGTCACATGCATCCTTTTCTAGGCTCTGCCAGGGGCAGGACCTCTTGGAGTTCTCTGGTGAACTCAGATGAAGGGGAGATTAGACCCTGTTGTTGGGGAGCTCCTCAGCGGATGGGAAAAACAAGGGCTCCTGGCCTCATCTAGGGCAGAGCCACACAAACATGGTAACAAACAAGAGAGGAAAAATAGAGTTGGGAGAGGAAGAAATACTCATACAGTGTGATTAGCATTTATATGAAATTTAAAAGCATGCAAAACAATTCCATATATTGATTGGGAAGACAAACATATATAGTATAAAGTACGGGCAGAACTTGCTTTGCACAATTCCCACATGCATGGATTTCCACTATCATGAGTTACTCCAACCAGTTTCCCAACAACACCGTTCAAATTTAAGTTACCACAGTATATTGACTATCTCATAAGACACAGATTTTGATGCCAATTCTTCATTCCACAGATCACTCCATAAATAACACATGTGTATCATGACCAGGGATCAGTCAAGTCACTTCTTTCACCATTTATGGTGACTGGTCCCCATGCATCTGTTATTCACTTCATGCACAGACAGCAAAGCATGCAGCTGTGCTGCTTTTATGTCTCCTGGTGATAAACCTGCATAGCTTTTTGCATGAATGGGTAATCTCAAGAGGAAAGTGGCCAAGAAAGATGAAAGCACAGCAAAGAAACAGATAATGCTGGGAGCAAAATTCAAATTGAATGGAAATGGAGTCAGAGGAGAAATGGCTGACCGTAGGAATGTGGACACTTGCAATTTGGGAGACTGCATATGGAGCCTAAGGACCTTTAGGAAGGACAATTAATCAACATTAATGAGGAAAGTGGTTGAGATTAAAAGAGGGATAGAGATGTCCCAGAGGAAGTGAAGTTGGCAAAAACTTCACATTAAAGGGACTCTTGGAGATATTTTAGGACATTGAAAATGCAAAGGATGAAAATGTTGGAAGTTGATTCAAACTTAGAAAGGATAGAAAATATATTTGCTCTTTATTGTGAGATGAGAAAAAACTAGAGTTGGGAGACGTTTGCTCTTTATTTGATAAGAAAAAGAAGGCATGCACTATTCACACTATTCTAGAGGAGTGTTTTTTTTTTACAAAGAAGTAAAACACTTTAATTCTCAATAATTGTTTTAAATTAATTTAGATAAAAATTAATATTTTAAATATTGTTTTTACTATTTTTTAAAAGAATTCCCCTATATATTTGTCACCTACCGTCAGAGTTTTTAATGTTTTAACAAAAGTTCTTAAAGATCACAAAGACCCTGTAATTTCTCCCATTAATTTCTAAAATCGCTTTTGCACAGTTTCAGCTTGTGTGGTGTTTTTTATGGCCCTGAACTAACTGTGCAAAGGGAGGCCTACCTTTAGATTACTCATATAAAGAATAATGTATCTGGAATAAAGAAGTGCATGAAAGTGACAAATACCCAATTCAATGTCTCTGGTTAGGTTCTGGAGGAGGGAGAGATGGGAATGTGACTGTGAGGTGGACACAGGGGCTTTGATTATATTTATAATATTTTATTTCTTAAGTTGGAGTAGTAGTTTCAAGAGTTATCTATTGCCTTTTCTTTATAACTTTTTTACATGTTGAAAATTTCTTTAAAGATATGAGCTGTGCGAATATACATATCCAAATGGGCTCATTTCCTTACCATAGTGTTCCCAACTATGGTGTTGACTTGTAGAGTAAAAATTTTAAGAGCAGGGCTGGTTGTTTGGGGGGAACTTTCTGAAAGAGGTGGTGGCCCATGAGAAACAAAGGACAAGGGTGGAGCAGGTGGGCATATGAAAAGGCACAGTGTGCAGAACTCCCTTGGGGAGCAGGCCCTGGCATCACAAAACACCCCAGAGAGGACTCCAGACTCGCTGGGATGGGGGTGGGTGTATATGGAAAAGGGCCATAGGCAACCAAGGTTCCAGTCTGCCTCCTGCTAACAAGCTCTGTGCTCTGGGCACGTCCTTTATCTCCTTGGGCCTCAAATGGATCATTTACAAAGTGGAGATGCTTACACCTTATCTGGAAGAGATGGTTCCCTCTAGTACCAACGATATTTCTCTATTGAACACTAGAGTTAAGGACAGGTGTTTCGAGGTCCCTCAACTATGAGGTGTGTGACCCACTTCTGTGCAAAACAGGAGCATCCCTGCCTGCCCCTCTGGGCAATCCATGAGCTTTCTGGAAGTGCTCTGCAGTCTGGAAGAGGCAGTGTGTCAGCACTACCACGGTTACCTTGCCTCTTCTAATCTTGCAGGCTGACAGGACCACTCAGGTCACCAGCCACATCTGCAGGCCCTGACTGGGAACAACCTCTGAGAGGTGCATTGGTAATGACTGGCTGCAGGGGACCCATGGGACCAGAAGGTGTGGGTTTGAGGCTGACCTCCAGAGGGTAATACCGACCTCTCAGGGGGATTTGGGGCAAAGAAAACAGGGTTAGAAACCATTTTCTTTCTTGGGGGCTAGTGGGAAATTTAAATGAGCATCTGCAGGACCCTGTTCCCACCCTCACACCTAAGGGGCTCTTAGCTTTTCCTAAGCCCTTCAGAACTGAGCTTGTTCCCGGAAAACACAGGGAGACTGCAATGGGCCCTTTCCCACAGCCTGCCGCTCAGCCTGGGCCTTTCTCGCATTACCTCCCTTCCAGTTCTGACTTAGTCCCTGGTGCCCCTCTCTTCCCAAATAACAGAACCTGACGAAAATCAGAAAGAAAGGAACTTTCCTCAGAGGTGAGAGAGGAGCCAGGTGCTTTGGGGGCATCTCTCTTTCCTCAAGAGATGAAGTAGATTTTCCTAAATCTATTATTAACAAGATGAAAAAAAACTTTTCAAGAATTCATAACTCTCAGAAAATACTGCAGGTTGGGAAACACTGGTCTGGAACTTGTGGCAATTCAGCATTTTGTTCACGAAGGCTGAGATGCATAGACATCGCATTGAGAAGACAGCAGGTAATGCAAACCCATCGGAAAAATGAAAACTTTCCTACAAGCGTAAGGCTGCTTGTATGGGAAGAGCAGCTGTTTAATGGGATATAATGATAACCTCACTGCCATTCATTGTAGTAGCAGGCATGCCACGTGCTTCCCATTTAATCTGCACGACCACCTAGGATGTAGGTCCTGTTATTAGCTCCATTTTACAGGTGAGATAACTGAGGCATGAAAGGCAATTAGCTTGAGACCATAGATAGAGCCACCAAGTACCAAATGCGGACATCTAGGAGATTGTGTGAACCGTTTGCTGGAGTCCAGGATGCCTGATTGGTATCATCTTTCAGACCCCCATCTCTTCATTGGTTGCTACCACTTACTTTCACTCTGGAAGCCCAGAGTGGCAGCGGGACTGAAATCAGGACAGTTCCATTCTGCAACCAGATCAGCATTTTGTTCTATGTGTAACCCTGGGTAAGACCCTTCCTGACCCTGGCACTTGGTCTCCACATCTGTCAAAGGAGGCACTGGGACAGGATGGCTTCACAAGTCCATCCAGTCCCACCATTCTGTTGCACATCCGTCTACTGACTCCAAGGGGACCGGGCTGAGTCTTCATGTCACAGCTGCTGCTTGTGACTTTTCCAACACTCCTGCTTTCTGGGCGTCGCCGCCAGCTGGGCTGTGTTTTGCAGCAAAGTGAGCTGCGTAGAAGTGCCCTGCTGCCTGTCCCTTGTGGGGTGTCTTGTCACTCCTCTAAGTGCTGAGTGAGAGTGGACAAATGCCACATCTTTGGCTCTGACAAGACACCTTCCTTCCCTTCCGTGGGATGCTTTAAGCCCTATGTCTGACCCCTTGTGAGCTGCCAGAGATGTCTGCACAGGAGCAATCCAGCACAGCTGCCATGTGAGCCGTCCTTCCGAGGTCCCCAAAGGCTGGCGGAAATGCCCCCTTTGTGAGAGCCAGTTCCTACCCAGTGGAGGAGGTGAATTAACCTCACAGCCCATGACTCTGTGTAGGCACATTGCATCTCCTCTTTGGGCCTCAGTTCTCACATTTGTAAAATGAAAAGGATTGGACCACACAGTCCCTTAAGATACTCCCAGCTCTAATGTTGGATGGTTTATTTCATTTCTGTGTTTGTTTCAAGTCCCTCCCAGCACCTCTATAGCCCCACATCTCATATACGTATCTGCTGGTTTGATGTTAAGCTGCTTTGAACACCCCACTGGAGGGACATAGTTCAACACACTGGGCTGAAAGATATTTTGGGGGGGATAACTTGCTATTAAAACATGGTTAATATTGCAGTTTTGTTTATGAAATGCCACTGCATGAGAAAGGCAGAACAAAAAAGAGGACGCACATTGGTTAGGACATGGGGAAGTGTGTCTGACAGAGCTCGAAAAGGAAATCAGAGAGGTGAGTTGTTTATTTCAGACTCAGTGGATTCTTTTGGCTGGAATGTTGCTTAAGTTAATAATTTCTAAAAATTGTGGCTGATGAGACTAAGGAGGCTTTCAAATTTCATCAAGGAGCCTGTGGGGCTTCCCTAAAATTTCATTAGGAAGAGACCAATTTAAAGATTAACTAATGTAAGAGATGCAGTTATCTAATTAATTGTAGCAGGCCCATGAGGCAAGGTAGCGAGGGAGGTTCCTGGCAGCGATAGAGGCTGAAAAAAGGAGGGCCGAAGAGTGAAGAATCATCAGCGTTTCTGTGGCTGTGTTCACGGTGGGGGGTTCCCTTTTCAAATGAGTCCCAGTAGTCCAAAAAGCGATGCCCTTGGACTTGAGACCCTTCCATACTGATGGAATGAGAATAACCTTGAGATGACATTCAACTTCCTTTCATTTATTCAAAATTCCTCAAGAGCCTTTCCATTGATGTAGTCTCTGTGGAAATCTTCCCAACAGGAAGAAGCACTCTGGGCAAATATGGCTGCTAAACTGCCAGCTTTATCTCCCAGCATAAACAGAAACAGCAGCTATAAGTTACAGTGCCTACTATGTAGAAGGTACTTCACATGCACTTAACTCTAATTTTTACAGTAACCCAGGAGGTGGAGATTAATATTTCAGGGCTACCATGTACAACCATGCAGACTGTGCATGGCACAACTCTGGGTACACCATTCACATTGGAGTCTTTCTGCAAGGTATCTTCTGGAGTTGTATAGTACACAACCCGTACTACTGCACAGGTTTAATCACAATATAACAAGACTTCTACTGTGTCCTGTACTGTCCTAAGTACTTACGTATATTTACTTACAGCTTATTTACTCTTTGTTCTCCCTATGCAAGGCGTCGGGGTTCAAAATGTATCTTCCCGTCATCCACCTTGCCACTTGGGAAATTCTTTTAATACACTGTCTCCTGGTCTCTGGCTGTGATGACCACACATCCATCAGCATGTGACTGTATGGAGTTCCTGCATCTCAGAAGCTGAGGACCAGGTACTTGACACAGTGACCACCGAGGCAGACATTCTGGGAGGCTCTTCCAGGTTGGCCAGGAAGCCACTTCCTGTCTGTGTCCATCACCACATTTACCATGGGCCACTGCCCTTTATGGAGGAAGCAGCACATTTTTGTTTCACGATTTTGTAGAATGAGAACAAATTAACCACTGTGAAAGACTGAGTTAACCCCTAAGCAAGAAGGAAATGGAGGGTCAATTTGATGAGCACCACTACCCAAACCCTGACATCTGAGGGAACCAAGGATGGGGAGAAGACATTCCTCAGGACATTTGATATTTAAGACTGGCCTCTGGCTGAATTCAGCAGAAAAAAGGGCCCAGACCCACAGGGGTCCTTTTGGGAGCCCTGGTTCTAGCTGCTCCTTTCATTCACATGCAGGTGTGATGTGTCTGACCCACAAAGACTAGCGGAATCCTTCTGTGGTTAAATGGAATGAGACATCAGACAGTTCCTCGAAGAGTTCAGGGGACGAATGAGTGGTGAGGGTCATTCACTGGGCATGTAGGCCAGGGGGCTGCCCTGGGCCTTCCTCCCTGTCGGCCAGTTTTCTGTTTCACAGGCACCCTCTCCCTCGATGGAGAGGGCTTCTCTGCCCCGTGTCCATGGAGCCCCCACAGATCCCAAGAAGGCTTGCTGTTGCTATAGTAACTCTACCCAGCCTGCTTGGTGCACATTTCGGAGTGCAGATTGCATCCTGTCATCTTGTCCAAATGCCTGGGGCCAGCCTGATTTGGGACAGGGAGAGTGGGAAGGGGGTTTTTCAGTGAGGTGGGACAACATCGTGTCTCTCAGCCACTTAGCTTGGTGGGAAAAAGCAGAATGATTCCTTATGGCCGTTAGCCCTTTCTACCCCTTCCACACCATGGGACAGTCTCTGCCTAGCTTCCCCAGATGCTCTTCCTTTTCCTGGGTGTTCCCCAGGCCCCTCCCATGTGTTACCTGTCATCCTTAGCTCAGCCAATTGTCCCAGAGGCCCCCAGCCCTGGTCAGGTGCAGAGGTAGTCGTGGGGCTGTGTCTAAGGAACAGAAGAGTGAACCTGAGAACAGAAAACCCAGTTCTCCAGGCAAACTTCCAAATACCACGAGCCTAAGAGTTGTCTCTTCACAGGGTGTCTTGCCAATGGATTTCGGCCCAGACAAGTTCACTATGGATTCAATGTGACCAAAGAAATGACAGTAGAATGTTCTTGGGTGAAAGGGTTATCCCCAACTTTATTTCCACGGTGGCAGGTCAATCACTAGAATCCCGTCCACTCAGAGCGAGTCTGCATGCAGCAAGCCGGTCTCTGCCTCTGGGCCTCTCTGCCCGCACAGCTGTTCCAGTTTCTATCCTCGGTGCTGCCACCACTCCAGCCTCTGCTCTGCTCTCCTGCAGCCCTGCAGCCGTGCCACCCTGTTGACCAGAGCACTGGGTGGAGCTCTTTATATAGAGTCAATAACAAAGTATTGCCCACATGTGTAGTGAGCTAGCTGAGCAGGGCCAGGTGAGAATCCTGGCTGTAGGAATCTTCACTTTATCCACACAAGGGCAGCAAATATAAGATACACAAAGATAGGTGAGCCATTATTGTTTTATCCCAAGATGCTGGGGATAGTCGCTCAAGACTCCTGACTTGCCTCAAAATCATTTCCAGGATTTCTCTGGATATTGATATTCACCCGACTTTTCTCCCCGTCAAGGTAAGTATTTTGTCATAGTTACCTTAGTGAAAATTGAGTGGTATTTGTTTTTTTAACTCTCTCACCAGGATCTTAAATGGTTGTGCCCTTATTTCTGGGCTGCACCCAATTCCTAGCCACTCCTCAGAACTGAGGCGAGCCCTTCTCTCTTCCTTGTCCCTAAAATGACTTGTTCAGGCAACTCTTCGTGTTGCTGAGGTCTGTGGAGATGGTGCTGGCCATCTTTTGAGAGGACTCTGCATGGTCGCTTCAGAGCTGGCAGATGCTTATGTTTGCAGCCCAGTCGTTTGAAACCATTTGAAATCTATTGCTTTTAGACAGGACCCCCACACTTCTTTGCCATAGTTGTCTTTTTATACTCTGATACGTCTCTGAGTGAGACTTGATCCGCAAAGGCTTTCTCGTTTGCACCCTCTGGGATAAGAACTGGTCACCCTCAGTCAGTGGCAGTATTTCTTGGCCCTGCTGTTAACCCTTTCCTGTGCTGAGCTTGGCAGACCCCACTTGCTGAATAAAGAGCCATCTTTTGGAGCCGAGGTCTGAGATATCACATAGTGTTCACCTGTAGGGTCAGAGAATGAAAAAGCCTGTGCTTTAAATAGGCACAGGTTCTCCTTCATGTTATTCATACCCTGAGATAATTACAGGTCTCCTGACAAAAATCCAGAGGAAGAATAATTGATTCAGGTACTGCTTGGAGTCAAAGTCAAGCTGCCCTCTTATAGAATGTCCCTAGGAACTTGGGGAATGTGGTGACTGAGACCATCCCCCAGTTACTGGTGGGCTAGGGCCCCTGCTGGACCCCTGTAACTGGGCTGGCCACAGGTCAGGTGAGAGAGGTGAATGAAGGGACACATCAAGATTTGGGAGGCAGGGTGCCCAGAGTTCCCAGAATTGGGCTTAGTAAACCAAGCTTCAGAATCTGGAAGGATGAGACAGGAAAGGAAGTGCTAAAGGTAGCAGACAGCAACCTGAACTAGGACCTCTTGAAGTGGGATCCATGGGTAGAATTCAAGGTCCATGAATTTGGGTGGGGAAAAAAGCCACAGCTTTAATTCTGCTAACTTCTAACTGTGATCTAGCATTTGCTTCAGTTGTGAATGTCGACAAACCACAGTGGTGTTAGTGGAAATAGAGACTTCACCAATGAAAATCAGCTAGTTTCATCATGCTACAAATTTGTCACACCTCCAAATAGTGTTTATACTTAGCACTATTCTATATTATTTATTAAACCTGCCTTTAGATTTTGTTTAATGGTTTAAATATATGTATTACTATATTGAGTGAAAACATTTTGAGATATATATATATATATACACACACACACACACACACACACACACACTGGTTTCTTTTGTAATTCTATGCATTTACTTTGTGTATTTAGAAACATCATTCTGAGGTGGAGTCCCATGGGTGTCACCACAGTACTAAAAGGGTCCCTGTCTTGCCAGTGGGTTTCAGCCCCCAGCAAGTTCGCTATGGATTCAGTGTGACCAAAGAAAATGAAAGTAAAATATTTTGGGGGTGAAAAGGTTATACCCAACTTTATTTCCACAGTGACAGGTCAATCACTAAAATCCCGTTCACTCAGAGCCAGTCTGAGTGCAGCCACCCGCCTCTGCCTCTGGGCCTCTCTGCCTGCACGGTCGTCCCGCACAGCCGTCCTCTGGGCCTCTGTCCTCGGCGTTGCCACCACTCCAGCCTCTGCTCTGCTCTCCTGCAGCCTTACAGCCCTGCCACCGTGTCGCCCAGAGCACTGGGCGGAGCTCTTTATTATATAGAGTCGCTAGCAACGTATTGCCCGCACGTGTGTAGTGAGCGAGCCGACCGGGACCAGGTGAGAGTCCTGGCCGCAGGACCCTTCACTTTATCCACAGTCCCCAGTAGACGGAAAGGTGACAATTGCTGCTGTAGATCTCCTTTTAAAAGGAGAATCGACCACTTCTGGAACTTCCATTCGGGTCTAGACATCCATTCGGGCACACTTGAAAATAGAAAGAAAAACCTCAGGATGGTAAACCAAAAGTAAAATTCTCATGGTGGCACGTAAGTTATTTGAGGAGACAACTTTTAGAGCGGGACTTCAAAATATTCTTGTAAAAACACCACACAGCAAACTTCCACTCTGCAGGCACCAAAGCTCAAATTCCGTTCAGATGGGGTCAAAAGGTGACAAAAGTCATGAGGATGGATCTCCTAATCTCCCCAACATGGAGTGGGTTTGAGGAAGTATCTGTGAAGTTCCCCAGTGTGTGTGTCTGTGGAGGAAATGAAGGTGCTTGTGGCCAGGATTCTCACCGGCTCCTGTTGGCTCGCTCACTACACACGTGTGGGCAATACGTTGCTAGCGACTCCATATAAAGAGCTCCACCCAGTGCTCTGGGCGACACGGTGGCAGGGCTGTAAGGCTGCAGGAGAGCAGAGCAGAGGCTGGAGTGGTGGCAGCGCCGTGGACAGAGACTGAGACGGCTGTGGAGGCAGAGACGAAGGAGGATTACAGACCTGCAGACTGTTGGATGCAGACGTAATTCTAGTGCTCGACCTATCCCCCTTGAGAACAAGCCGGGTAATAAACCCTTTCAGCCCAAGAACGTTCCGTTGTCATTCCTTGGTCTCAGTGAATCCATAGTGAACTTACCACGGGCTGAAACCCATTGGGAAGAGAAGTGTCTCCTGCTTCTCTGTCAGCAGGTGGTGGGGGTGGAGACCCTGGATTTCGTCCAGCAGCCATGGAGCTACAGCCCCCGCCCCCGTGTCCAGGTGGCCCCCTGCTTCTGGTGACTGTGCCTACAAAGCCCTGAGCCGCCCATGGAGACATTGTAAAAATGTCATGCTGATGCTGGGGGTGCAGACAGAACAGAAGGCTAGGCTGCCAAAGTTGGACCAGAACATTATGTAAAGGATTATTTTCCTGATGACTGGGTCATAAAATCAATTTAGTGGATCACAACAAGCATTAAAAAATAGAATAGAAAATAGCATGTGTCACAAGCAGCTTACGTATTATCTTGTGAAACCGGTTTTTGTTTTATGTATGTGGATTACGTGGGTACTGTGTCGCGGTATGATGTGTTTCTTAAGGTCTGAAAAACAGTGCTGTCAGGATGCCTCTGTAGCCCCACCGAGAAATCACAGCAAAGGGAAGAGCATGTATGTGAAAGTAATAATGTAATTCGAGGACTTAATAATTGTTAATTTCTTAATGACTATTAAGAAAAAATTTAACAGCCACACTCATGGGAAACCCATAGATGGCTAAATACTAGCCTTAAAGCAGGACCGCACCGTACGCGGACCTTATTAATCAGTGGTAGTGCCTGGGGGAATATAGCCCAAAATACAAAGAGGCTATGAGAATGACCACATTTTGGGGAAGATACAAAGTAAAATATAATGGAGAGGGCAGGCCTCAGAGTGACCGATCCCAACGTAAGTCCTTGTTTCATTTATTTAAACCTGTTTCTTAATTTCTAAAATGGAAATAATTATAGCAGGCTGGCTCACCCCATGGGGCCATCTTCCTGATCAAATGGGATCATGTGAAGGAAAGCTATAACAGCGTCAGGAATTATTGCTGTCACTTGGGAGAGGGTGTTTTTTCCTCCCTAGATCAGAGGTTGCTAGGAAATTTATGGAGCTGTTTGCATTACAATAGGAAAGAGACCAGGCTGCAGGCATACCAGAATTCAGCCTCTTCCTACTCTACTTTTTTGTAATACCATTTTCAGGGGGGGACACAGGGGTGGGTGGCAGGTGCCAACTGAGGGCAGCGCAGCCTGCTGCCTGCAATGCCAAGATTACAATAATGACCCAGCGCTGAGCCAATTACTCCTCTACAAGCAATCTGTCATCCTTCTCCTGGGTGCCTGGGCCTCGCTCATCTCCGGTGCTGGCCACCACAGAGGTAGGTGCTGATGTGTCGATCTCCAAACCTAGGCCATGTTGGTCCCTGCTGCACAATTAGCCTCTGGGTCATCACCTCCCAGGCTATTGGTCCCCTTGGGAAGCCGTGCAGAGGGAAACTCAAACAGCAAGAAGAATGGTAAAGGTGGAGAGAGAGAGGTGTGGAAAATGGCCCATTCCCCATGAGAAAGAGGATGAGACGGTGTGGTATGCTGAATTAAGTCCTCCCAAATTCCTGTGCTGAAATCCTACTCCACACTATCTCAGAAAGTGACTGTATTTGGACATGGGGGTCTTTAAAGAGGCCATTAACTTAAGATGAGTCATTCAGATGGGCCCTAATCCAGTAGGACTGGTGTCCTTATAAGAAGAGGAAATTTGGACCCAGACCCAAAGGGAAGACCATGTGAGATGCAGAGAGAAGATGGCCATCTACAAGTCAAGGAGAGAGGCCTCTGGAGAATCCAACCCGGTCGACAACTTGATCTCAGACTTCTAGCCTCCAGAAGTGTGAGACTGTACATTTCTGTACATTTTTCTCTGTATCTTTGGAGAGAATGTTCAAGGATTCTGGCAAACGTCTAAAGTGCAAGCAATGGATGCTGGAAAGGGATCCATCTGTTTAGCATCTAGGTGGCTAACTTGGTATCTCAGTATGATAATTGGGACCCTGGGTCACTTTAAGTTCTACCTAGCTCTGCCTAGAGTTGAACTCTGACAAAAGACACATTAGTCAAGCGTAGTAGACACTGGCTGGGCTCCATCCATAAATGACATATTAACCAAAATTAGTGAGTTAAATAACTTAATTAAATTACACAGCTACTAAGTAGCCAATTCAGACCTAGAATCTGTGTTTTGTTGATACCACAGTGCCAACTCTCAACCAGTATACCATGACTCCGAGGCTACAGAGTGGTGTTTTGCTGGAAAGGCTGGAGAGAAAGAGGAGGTGCCAAAAGGTACTGACCAGGTTGGAAGATGGTAAGATGATCTCCTAACTTCAGGTTATGTTGGTAGGCTTACTGCAAGAAGGAGGCTGTCGGGAAGGTGGAGCCGTTTGGAAAGGGACAGTATGAGAGACCTCAGAGGTCATGCTAAGGCATTTAGACAGAAGCCAGCCCCATGAAAAGCTTGGAGCTGAATAGGAAATGAAAATAGCTGACCATGAGGAGGCACAGGAGATATGAGATCCATAAACGATGAGGTTTTCTGGATTGCAGCACCCTCTGCCCTACAAGGACCCTCTTTGGAGGGCAGTCTCTTCTCGTGCCCCTCCCCACCTACCTATGTCCAAAGCCTTCCCTCCAGAGCACCCTGATCTTTACAACCTACAATCCAGCCTTAGCTCTTCCACTTCCCCAGTGTCCCTGACCTTCACTTCACTTTTCTTGGACCTATTTTCATATCTTATGAGTCTTTTCACTGCAACACAGTCCCTTCTGGGACCAGATCAAGGCTTCAACCACTTCACACACCCGAGATGTCTCTCTGCTGGGAGAACAGAGCCCTCTCCATTATTTGCCCACCCAAGATATGCACTCTAAACTCAGTGAGACAAAGACAACACCACCATCTCAATAAACCCATGATATTACTGCCTTAGAAGGTCTGCCACTGGAAGGACTCATGCCAAAATCGACTTTTATAGGTCTGATTTTATTTTTATAACCACTGATTTCCACCCATAAATGTAGTGGTGTATCCCTCTATAACATGCTTTTTATCCTCCCAGACACTTTATTGCCTTGATTTCTCTTATAATCAACCTTTCCTTCCTCCACCTGTTTTCCCAAACCCTCCCTCCATTGTCAAAGTCTCCTACATCCTACACCTTAATGGAAAACTCTGCCCCAAATGTCCCAGTGTCCTCCAAGCCCAGTGTGGACTTACTCCTATAGGGGTACCAAGGGAACAGAGTGGCCAGCTCTCTCCTACCTCCACTGTGACTCCCAGAGCACCTCGTCTTCTTTCCTTCACGCACTTGAAGCCAGTCCTTCACCTAAACCCTCCCTTGCTTCTCTTGCTCCGTGAACCACGCTTCCTTGACAGCATCAACACCCCTTTAAATGTACCCATCCTCGGCCTATGAAGTTGACCTATTTTTCTCATGATCTCCACCAAAACCAGCCTTGAGCCTCTCCTTAAGGTTACTGACATGTTTATCTTCACACTTGGTCTTCAGTTCTTACTCACGCCTTCATTCCATTGTATCTCAGTGTAATCAAGCCCTTGGTGCCTCATAATGCCATGAAAACTCTTCTTACTGAGGTCACCAATAATATCCTAATGGTAACATTCAATCAACTCTCCTCTTAGCCCCTAATGTCCACCTGCTTCGTTTGCTCTGTTGGTCATTTCTTTTCTTGTTATCTTTGGTACCATAGAATCACATGCTACCATCCCCTTTATTATTTCCTCGTGGTCTCTTCTCTCATGATCATAGGACTTAAGGACCAAAAGGATCGCAGACATCTGTTAGAGCAGTGGTTAGAGGTGACCACTGTGCATCCATAGATGGTGCTGGCCCTGCCTCCTCCTGCTGTCTGCCATTCCCCATGAGGCTTGGGGCTCTCACTCTTTTCCTGTATTCTCCACCAAGCCTGGTGGTGTGGACCTTCAGTTGTAAGAAAGCTGAAAGGAAATAAGAAAGCACAAGAGAACGATTCATGTACGTGACCCTCTCAGTTGGAATTCAGTCCTCTCTCAAGATGCTCTAGGAGAACAGAACATGTTCATTTGCACTGGCAACAATGTTATTAAATACTCAAAATACTGTCTGTTCTACAAGTACTATAATCCCTTGAGTCACAAAGCCTCCTGTGTGACTTAAGAAAGCATCAAGATATTCTCTGGAAAGAATTTTGAGAGAGAGTAGTGGAAAGAATCTGGAACTATATCCTTCATATATCCTTCCCTATATCCTCTCCATGAGCTCTTTCTGTCCTTGTTTTCCAGCCAGAAGGGCTCTCAGAGGCAAGGTTCTATTGTCTCAATTACCCAACCATCTCTCATGGATCCTATATTTCATATGGCCCATCTCTTCTGTGTCCATCCAGCTTGTATATGCAAAAAGCACATCAGAAATAATGCTTATCACAGGTAAGGGCTCTCAATGACTGCTGGGAGAGAAGAAAACCTCCCTTGGCAATTTTTTTTAAGTAGTAGGTGGGGAGCATAAGTAATTTTTTTAAACTGCCTACTTCTAACATATTTGAAGAATTTGCCTGGTCACTGTACATAGAGGAATTTATGTTTGAACAAGCATCTCTGGGAAATACTTTAATCAATGGTATCATCTCTGATAGCTTACACGATAAAGGACAAAGATAAAAAATATGGGAAAAGCTCTTCTGGATGTATTTGCACTTTGAGTGTTGATATCGCTGATTATTTCATAAATCATGGCTGTCTCCAACCTGTTTACATTCAGATACTGTTCTTGTGCCTGGTTCTTCCAGGCTTGCCACTACCAGCTATGATTTTCCCTTCTCTCAAACTCATGTCCCTCCTCTCCCAGTAGGGCAGGAGACCCTGGCAGGATAGGAAAACAGCCAGGGCCTCAAGAGTTTTAATATTTGTCTGTGGCTTATTCTCTCCTACCCTGGGCTTCCTTGTCTACAGTCTCTCTACTACCTTCCACTGAGTGGAAAGTTTTAACATCCTTCATCTCTTTACAAATTAACACAGAAATTCTGCTGACAAGCCTTACCCTTTCCAAGATGTAAATCCCAGGGCTCTTGAGCTGTGATAATGTAAATGAGCAAGATTTCCAAAAACTGATGAGTGAGGTTTTAAATGTCTCATAGAAGCAAGTTGCCAAATCTTCCTTAAAGACTTCTGTAGGACAAAGTATTCGGGGAGCAGTTGCCTGCAGAGGCATGTGTGTGCATGCGCTGCATTGGTGGGGAAGCTATCTTCGAAGGGTAATTACAAACCAGAAGAGCTGGAAGAAACCTTAAGAACTAATCCACCAACAAGCACATTTTAAGGATGAATAAAACACCTGTGTTCAAGGTCACAGTGTTAACTCTACCTTAAGTCCCCTGACTCCAAATCTAGTACACTCGTATTTCATAAGGCAGTGGAGTATAGGAGATTTTAGCATGATCAGGCACTGATAAAAAGACTCAGCTCACTGTGGCAAAAACTGCCAGGTGTCAGCACAAGTCTATTTAGCAAATCTTTTTGGTCTACTTGGCACCTTTTTCTGTTCTACCTGATAGCTTTCTGGTGGCTCCATCTCTGTCTCCTCCCCCTCCCAAAGGTTAAACCTACTATAAAAGGTCTATATTATTTAAGGATGAATTTTATTTTTTATTCCAACCAAGAGAATAGATGTAATAGATGGGGAAACTCTTAAGCTGCATACCATAATTACACAAAGCAATTAAAATCCACTTAGTCATTTCCACTTCTGGACAGGATGGGATAGACATACTTCCCCTATTCCTTCCACTAAGTCCAGCTAACCCTTGCTATTATATAAAACACACATAAGAAGTTTCTGAAAGGAGGAGAGCATAAGGCAGATCAGCTAGGAAACTTAGGACCCAAGGAACAATAGGACAGTGAGTTTCCTGGGCTTTCTTTCTGCGTCAGATATTCTATACTTGGACTGAGACAAGCCCTCAGTCTGTAAATATCAAGGGCACAGACAATAAAAATCACAAAGAAAATCCTCTTTGTTGAGCTGAGTACCAGGAAAGGGGCAGCTTAACAAGACAGAAAATTTTTAAGCAATAACTACTCAACTTGAGCTGAACACAACAGAAAAACTGAAGCCTTACTCCTTAGAAATTCTGAGTGGGAGTTTAGATTTCTATCCTTGCCCAGCAGGAATAATAGACCTCCACACCCAGGCTGGAATGGTGTCAGAGAAGGTCAAGGGGAGATCTGGGATTGGTTTCCTCACCTGGGCAGTAAGGAGAACCTCCACACCATGGTGTCAGTGGAGGTCACATGTGGAATAGTAGTAACCCCTGACTGTCTCAGCCAGGGTGGTATCAATGAGGAAGCCTAGGATGGGGAATGAACTTCCATTTCTACCCAGCAGTGACAAGGAAGGAGCCCCATGCAAAGAAAGCTGAGTGGTAATAATGAGACAGTGTCCCCTCCTTCCCCCACAGCATGGTGTTAAAGAGTTTTGTAAAGCAGAAAACAATTTAAATACAATCCAGAGTTTCATAATATAACAGCCAAAATTCTAAAATTTAATAAATTACTTGTAATCAAGAACCAGGAGAATCTCAACTTGAATGAGCAAAAGCAATCAGCAGACACTAACAATGAGATAACACAGATATTAACATTATCTGACAAGCCATCCATTGGCCATCACAAAAATAATTCATGAGCAATTGTAAACGTTCTTGAAACACGTGAAAAATGGGATGTTTCAGCAAAGAAAGAAAAGACATAAAGAAGAGCCAAATGGAAATTTTGGAATCAAAAAATACAATAACAAAAACTCAATGAATGGGTTCAAAAACAGAATGAAGGAGAGGAAATAATAAACTTCAAGATATAAGAATAGAAATTACCCAATCTAAATAACAGAGAAAAAATAGACAATAATGATTTTAAAAAGAACTGAACAAATAGATCTGGGGGTCTATAACAAAAGAGTTAACATTTAGGACAATGGAGACCCAGAAGGAGATGAGAGAGTGTGGGGCTGAAAATGTGTTTAAATAAATCATGGTGGAAATTTTCTCAAATTTGGCAAAAAACATACACATACAGATTCAGAAAGCTAAGTAACCCCAAACAGGGTAATCCTAAAGAATCTTTACCAAGACAGTCATAATCAAATACCCAAAAACTCGGGAAGAAGAAATCTTGAAAGCATAAAGGGAAAAATGACATCTTGCCTACAGAATAAAAACAATTTGAATGACAAGAGATTTCTTATCAGAGGCCATAAGGAAATGCCATATTTTTTGAGTGCCAAAACTCCTGCTGATCCAGAAGTGTATATCTAGTAACGATATCCAGGGATGGAGGGGAAATCAAGGCATTCTTAAGTGGAGGAAAACAAAGAAAATTTATTGCCAGCAGACCTACCCTAAAAGAGCAGCTAAAGGAAGTTCTTGAAACAAAAAGGGAATAAAGGAAATCCTGGAATGTCAGGAGGGAAAACGAAGAAAGGAAAGAATAAAAATATGGGAAATACAATACACTTTCCTTTTCCTCTTGAGTTTTTATGTTAAATTTGATGGTTGAAGCAAAAAATATAGCAGAGCTTGATGTGATATTCAGGGTTTGTGCAGGGGATACTTAGGACAATTATATACAAGAGAGGGTAAGGGGAAGTAGAGTGTCTATCCTTTACTCAAACTGGTAAATGATGACACCAGAAGATTATGATAAGTCTGTGTAATATGCACAGCAATCACTAACAAAATGTCTATAAAGAGATACATTAAAAACACTATAGATAAATCAAAATGAATTCTAAAAACATGTTCAAGTAACTCACAGGAAAGCAGGAAACAGAAGATAAAGAAATGAAAACCAGAGAACAAACAGAAAACAAGAAATAAAACAGCAGATGTAAGCCCTAAAATACCAGTAATTGCATTAAATTGAAATGCTCTAAGTATATCAATTAAGTGGATAAAAACACATGACCCAACCCTATACTGTTTATAAGAAATTCACTTCAAACATAATATAGGTAGGTTGAAAGTAAAGGATTGAAAAAGTTATACTAGGCAAATGTTAATCAAAAGAAAGCAAGAGAAGCTATATTAATATCAGAAAAGATTTCAGAGCAAAGAAAATTACCAGGGTCAGAGAGTAACATTACGTGTTGATAAAAGGGTCAACCCACCAAGAAGACATGGCAATCCTCAATGTGTATGAAATTGAGAAATATATCAACAACTGATAGAAATGAAAAGAGAAATAGGCAGATCCACAATTTCAGTTGGAGATTTCAGTGCTCATCTCTCAACAACTGATTGAACAACCAGACAGAAAGCTAAATCAACTATATCCACAAGGCTGTAGAAGAATTCAACAGCACCATCAAACAACAGAATCTAATAAGCATTCATAGAGCCCTCTACCCAACAACAGCAGAATATCATTCTAAAGTGTCATATGCTATGTGCTGTAACAATAACAGCATTCTTAAGTGCCCATGGAGCACAGACCAAGACAGATCACTTTCTGGGCCACAACCAGTTTTTAAAAGTTGAAATCACACAGAGTATGTTCTCCAACCACAATGGAATTAAACTAAAAATCAAAGCAGAAAGAAAAAATGATAAAATCTCTAAACACTTAACCTGAATAAAACACCACTAAACAGCCCATAGTTCAAAGAGGAAGTCTCAAGGCAAAAAAAAAAAAAAAAAAAAGAGAGAGGAAAAAAAAGAAATAAAAGAAAAATATATAGTGTACATGTACACATATTAAAGAAGTCCTGAAATGGAAATTTTTAGAAATTAAAGTTTACAGTAGAAAAGAAGGAAAGGGTCAAATCAATCATCTGAGTTCCCGCCTTAAAAACCTAGAACGAGAAGAACAAAACAAACACAAAGCTAGCAGAAGGAAATAAATAATAAAGCACAGAAATCAATTAGATTCAAACAGAAAAACACTAGAGAAAACCAATAAGAAAAATCAGTTAAAAAAATTAATAACATTGACAAGCCTCTGGCACAACTAACAAAGAAAAAGGAGAGAAGACTCCAATTACCCATATCAGGAATGAAACAGCAGACTCTGCAGAGATCAAAAAGGTAAATGAGAACACTCCATACATAAATTTAACAACATAGGTGGAATGAACAGATTCCTCACAAAGCACAGTCTACCACAACTTACCCAATACAAAAGAGATAATTTGAAAAGCTATAGCACTATAAGAGAAGTTGAACTTTAAGTTAAAGACTCCTGTAAAAGAACTCTTCAGACCCATATGGTTTTACTGGTGAATTCTACCAAATGTTTAAAGAATTAATATCAATTCAACACAATCTCTTCCAGAAAACAGGAGAGAACACCTTTCAATTCATTTGAGAAATGACTCTTACCTTGAAACCAATGCCAAAGACAGTACAAAGTAAGAACAAAATCCCTCTTAAATGTAGATGCAAAAATTCTTAACAAGTTATCAGCAAATAGAACTCAGCAATATATAAAAAGCCAACCTCAAAAGGTCACATATTATATGATTCCATTTTTATAACATTTTCAGAATGACAAAATTATAGAGATGGAGACCAAGTTAATGCTTGCCAAGGGTTTAGGGACATGTTAATTGTGGCAGTGGGGTGTGACTATGAAAGGTGGCATGGGTGAGATCTTGGTGGCCGTGGAGTAGTTCTGTATCTTGACTGAGGTGATGATTACACAAACTTACACCCATGGTAAAATGGCATAAAACTCTACCCACATTGTACCAGTAATTTTCCTGGTTTTGATACATGTATTATAGTTATGTCAGATGTAAGTATTAGGGGAAACTGGTTCTTTGTACCATCTTTGCAGCTTCCTATGAATCTATGATTATTTCAAAACAGAGAGTTTAAAAATCACTTCATCCTTATCTCAGCCAATAGATTCATGATGCCAGAGGCTCTGTGGGGGAGCCAGGTCTCCATGTCTACCACATTGGTGCTTCAACATCCTAGGGAGTGTCAGTACCCACAAAACATTGGTTCAAGCATCAATATTTGCAGCTGCTCCTTCCAGTTAATAAATTAGAACTCTACATCGAAGTACCAATGAAACCATAATTTGGCCCTTAGCTTCTAAAGCAAACCTGTTTGCTTTTTCTCTTTGGTCTCTGCTTCACCCTCTGGGAAGTCAAAATCAAAAAGGTGATGGAGATTGTCCTGGTAGCATCAGGCCAGGTTTGCTGGGGTGTCGTCAGTTCCTTTCCCAGAGTCATTCGTGATCTCAAGCTTGAGTTCAGATGTTGGGTTTGGTGTCTCAGCTGTGAGTGTGGAAGGTGAACAAAAGCCAACATTGCTGCCTGGAGAGCAGGTACTGGGAGCTCAAAATGCCAAAGCTGGAGACTGGAGATGCAGCTGAGGTAGGCAGAAGACCAAGAACAACAGGGGTGGATCAGAACCCAATTTCTTCTGGAATCAATCTTATTGGGGCTCTAATTGCACTAAGAACAGAATACTGAAAGTGGTAGGCTCCTGCAAGATGATTTCATTCATTCCTAATAACCATGCTTGGACCACTTGGGTGTTTACAGCATTGTACAAAGTAACAGGGTGTGTGCAATAGGGCACTTAAGTCTTCCAGCCCGTGTTCACCAAATAACCAGGGTAGAGTCAATAGCTTAGGAAAGTGACCAAGGCCAGGGTTGATCACACAAGGAAACTGTTCATGCAGATTGGGTTTTGATTTTCTTTCGCCTTGACCACAGCATGCACTCTGGCCATACCTGACTGTTCTTGGAGACAAGGGAAAAATGAATCCATAGTGGGACCAGGCTGACCTTTGAAATCTTTATTCCGCTGAAGACTGATTCCCTCCCAGTGCTACATTTGACCTAGAAGCAGAGCCATTTGTTGTATATTTCCACTAAAGTAGCTTTTTAGAAGTCAAGCTAGTCCTACATTATTATCATAAGATCTTTTAAGAACATAAGATCTGTTATGAACATAATAGATCATAAGGTCTATTAGGAACATAAGATCTGTTCCTGATACCCAATTCAGTCTGGGGCTTTGTTTCTGTTATACCTCAAAGCTTGTCTTGCACTGGAATTCTGTCATCAATCACCCTGTGATCCTCAGAGCCTAGAGCTGTGCTCCTGTGCAGAGGACAAGGGGCTCCTGCAAGGTCAGCTTTATTGGTTGCTCAAACTGGGTGGTGAGACAGCCATCCGTACCTAAACACCCATGATTGTTTTGGTCTTTTTTGACCAGCAGGCTGACTCCTGTCAACAATCACATTACAAGTTAGACTCTGCCCAGTGCCCGGTGTTCAGGTTCTTCATCTTCTCACCTCAGTAAAAGCATGACGTGACTTGCAGAGCTGGGTCCCTCCTCTCTCTAAGCACAGGAAATGAGCTTGCACAGACAGAGCCTGGAGGACTGGATGTAAAAGTTGGCCAGCACCAGGGTGCTGGAGCTGCCAGGCAGCCTAAGCCAGGCTGAAGCAAGTTGTTTTCCAGACTCAGTAATGAAGCTCCCACTCCAAAGAGGTTTAAAAGGTCGATATCTTAGGAATTCTCCCACAAATACCCAGTATGTCATTTGGAAGTATCACAACTACAAAGCATCAACCCTTTTACAGCATTTTTAACATAGCCACATATATTTGAGCTCAAAATTCTATGCGACTGGCCAGATCCAGCAATATAAAGACCAGAACTTGTACCTGGAGCGCACTTAGAGTTTATTACAAACATGCACACGCCCCACCCCAATCCTCAGTCGGCCCTGTGAGGTGGGTAGAACAGGGCCATAAAAATAAGAACCATGCCCATTCATAGGAGGCAGCCTTCATTGTCTTGGAGCAAGTGCAATCCTTTACCTCTCCCTCCTCCATCCCCAAGATTAAAACACTGTGTGTTTATTTCTTAAGGAGATGTGCCACAAATATTAAACCAAAATCTTCCATAGTGATTCCTAATTTGAGAAGTTGTGTTTATATATTGTTCACCTTGGATTGAAGAATCAGGAAAACCACTTGTAAATGTACCTCCTATTCCTTGTTTTCAAGTAAGTGTCAACAAATAAATTAATTCATCAGTAAGATTTTCTAACTGATCAAATTGTGCTCAGTAATTTCTGCCTCAAAAATATCCAGTAGTTCTTTCTGTAGTTTTAGAGTCAATAGAAGCCAGAAAAAGTTGGGAGGAAAAATGCTTAAATAGTGAGCCTGCAGCTGGGTGGGCAGAAAGAAACAAAAGTAAAATAGCTCCAGGCGATTGTGCTCCCGGCCCTTCTAGTTCATCCTAGGGGGTTGCAGGGACACAAAGCTTCTCCTGCACCCAACATTTGCTTCTCAGCAGTCTTCGGAATAGCCACAAAAGTCAGGGGGCAGAGGTGGGGAGGCTGGTTAAAAAAACAAAATTCTGCTTCCTTTCTTCACTTTTGAGTAGGAAAAACGTCCCTAATAGCTATAATGCTATAAGCAGTGATTCCAAGTTCCAGGTCAATTGCACGTCCGGGAAGTTACCATTCAATTAAAAAGTGTGCCAACTATGTATTAGGTACCATTCACTGCCATTTCAAAGTCTCACTTGAAATACGTCCTCTGGAATGGATAGCTCATGATAAAAAATTCAAAATTTTGAATGAATACTTCATGATTGAAAAATGGAACGTGCATAGGGAAAAATCTCCCTGACATTTAGTTTCCCACCCCAGAGAACTCTAGGATTGACAGTATCTTTTATACGATGTGGAAGGGTGGAAGCAAATATAAAACATTCTTATCCACTTATCCCTGTTTTACAAAGTGGAAGTTATTTTGCTAATGAAAAGTTAACTGCTGCTCTAAACTTTTAACCCTCTACTTAGTGTATCTTCAAGATTTCTGCATCTCTTTCTCTCATGACCAGATAGTATTTCATTGTATGGATGTACTATAATGTGACTAGTCCCCTACATACTATTTTGAATTTTTTGCTATTATAAGCAATACTGTGATGAATTCTTCTTTCACACTTCGTTTTGGAATATATATATATATATATATATATATATATATATATATGTATATGTATTTAAGGTAAATTCTCAAAAGAGGAATTGCATTGTATGGTTGTAATATTTGACAGACATTGCCAAGTTGCGTTCCTCGCCAAGTGTCTTCATATCCAGCTTTCAATCTTGCTGATTCTCAGCATCACAGAATGCTGTGGTTGGGAAGCAGTGCATGACAAACTTTAGCATACAATCCAATACATGGTGACACATCTCATCGCACGTCTAAGAATCCTAATATCTTCACAAGTAAGTCCACAGAGAACTGAGCAGAAGGACCAAACAGAAAGAAGTCATACAGGCTACAGCTCCATCTTTGGACAGAGACTTGGAAGGACTGTAGGTGATACTCCAAATAGAAATTGGCCATGCTTCTCTGATTCAAGCCAATGGCCTAAATACTTGTAGTAATGCTTCAATAGAGACATTAGCATGAGTCTTGAACTGTCTGAAAATTGCTATGACATTTGCCTCAATTCTGGCTGCTTTCAAAGTACGTTCATATGTGCCATTGATTCCAGCTCCCTCATCTCAACAGGTAAATGTGCTCACTGTTGTTTTGCTTGCAGAAGATTGTGCACTGGTTTAACCCCAAAACTTAATCAGTGTATAGTTGCTCCAGCATCAGAAGCAGTTTTAAAGCTTCCAGTCACATGTCAGCAGGGAACATGCTCCCAGGTTTGGGATGATGAACTTCAACATGCATGTCTTAAGACCAAAAAGCTTCAGCAGACTTTCCTGCCTCCCACTTCATCTGTTTTCTTCAGAAATGAGGATGCTGTGGCGACAATTAGCATTAACTACGCCAGCCTGTTCTTTCAGAGGAGCACGGTTCTTTTTATTTGTAGAAAACCAGGAGCTTGTAAGAGAGGCCAGACCACATCTAACTACTGCAGAGGAATCCACGTTTTCAGCTGTAAGAAGACCTTGATAGCGAAGCACAGACAAATGCACTCTAACTACCATTTTCAGGAGTGACATCATCTAAGTTGCTCTACCTGCCGTCACTGCCGAGACATCTCTGTTCCCAACTCATTTGCTATGGCTTGCATATCTTCAATATCATTCATAAGCTATTTTTTTTAAGACGTCCGGTTATGGGACATAGATGAGCTTTGAGAGGCTCCCACTTTCTCACATGCTGTGGACATATTCCTGATGCATGTTAACGATACGAGCAGACCTATTGTCTCTTTGGTGCTCCCAGCCTGAGGATAAACAGTCTAGATGGAGTTGCCTTAGTTCTGCCTAATGTGCTAATTCATCCAGTTGAGTTTGTCAAATGGTCTGTCACTCAGTGGCTAAAAAATGGAACTCAGAGCACAGTCTTGAATTAATCAGTTGTTAGGTTGACTCGCCAGGTCACTTTACCTGGGACCGTATTAGAGGTAGTTACAAATCTAATCCTCCAGTGATGACTTAGTTTCGCTTATTTGTTTAGTTGCTTAAGTTTTATTTTTTTTTAATGTAGCCTCTCCATCCCTTTCCTCAAGACACCTGGCTCCCTGTCTAGAAGCAAATAGCACTAACCTTTTAGTGAATCTTTCAGAGACATTCTATGCATATTTAGGCACGTACCCCAAACCCAAAGCAAATGCAACAGTACTGTAGTGTTTTTTCATCAGCTTCCCCAGTGTCTGTCATTAGCACACTCCTTTGGAGCAGAGGGGCAAAGGCCAACAAGATTATAATTTGTCTTCTAAAAGCTACATGTTAAATCAACACCTTTCCTCGAGAAGGAGCCCTAGGCTCCTTCCTGGGACTTTGAGAGTCTCTATATTATCTGGATCCCATTTATAAAACATCTCCTAGATAGATATCCCCCGGGGAGACTTAAAACATTTTTATTACAAAACTCTTATGCGCAATAAAGCTCAACTTTCTTATACACAAGAAAGTTTCAGCCATTATTAACCTGTATCCATTCTTGTTTCTGCTATTCCTTACTGGATTGTTTTAAAGCAAATCCCAGATCATAGTTCATCTTGGGGATACTTTTTCAAAAATGACTAAGAATACCCATTTCACATGGTATAATTTACTAATATCTTTCCCAAAGCTATAACCTTATTGTGGCCAGTCCCATGGTAACCATCTCCCCTTATTAATACACTTACTTTCATGACTGTGCGCTGTTCAACAGCTCTCTCTGTTGGGGATTTTTTTTCCTAAATGGATAGAAAGCCAGAAGGGACCCAGCAGAAGGGTTAGAAGTGAGGAATGTGATACAGAGGACCAAGAACCAACTCCCATAAAGTGTCCTGGAGACGTCCTTTTCCCCAGACAGACTTTTGGAGAGGATCTACTTCTTCCCCACTTGCCCAACCTAAACAGACTGGCCATATGAGGTCTCCTAACCAATCATACTTCTGCCTCTTTCCAAATAACACAGCCATATTAGGGAGCTTTGGTATTTCAGATTTTTTAAATGAACTACTAAAAACAGAGACTGGCTCATAAGAGTCCCTGGGAATTTTTCCACTGGACGTACTAGGAGTAGGAGAGGTAGGGAATAGATTTAAATACATACATACACACACCCACGAAGAGGTTTGAGCCATCTCTTATACACCCTTATAGGCAGACTGGAGCCAGGTTAGGAAAAGGAGGTGCTTAAATCTATGGCTGAAATATAGAAATATATGTTTGGCTAAGTGTCACCATGCCATGGGCAGAATGGGCCAGGAACAGCCTTCCAAGCTTGAACTAGAATGGTGCCACGGTTGTGCTAGAGACCAGGACACACTCATACAGTACTTGAACACTCACATGGATATTTCCCAATAGAGGTTTGGTCTGACTTAGTGAAATTCTACAAATAAGATACTTGTGCAGCTGAGTTACTCCCTTTTATTACTCCAGGGAGGGTATATCTCAGAATGAAAATTGGTTCTATCAAGAGCCTGCATTTTTCAAGGAACTTGAAAGGTTAACTCTTAGAGATCCATCCAAACCACAAAAAGTTACCTTTGAAAAAAGAAGAGAATTTTCTAGACTCCAGGTCATAACTAAAGGAAAGAAAATAAAGGGCTTCTTGCCAGAAAGCAAAAGCCTTGAAGACACTGGCTCGCACTAAAGAACACATTTCTGAAAGGAAATCCTGAAGCCAGAAATGCTCTGGGACTAGGCGCAGGAATCCAGCTAAGGGATCTGGGCCCAGCAAGATGGATGTATAGGTGCAAGTAAATGGGAGCCCCTGACTCACAGAGGGTCGGGGAAAAATAGTCTGGAAAAACATGTTCTCCTTTCCTAAAAAGAGCATATTCACCAATAATTCTAGAATTCACCAATGATTCTTCACTATAACTTTGTAGATCTTAAACCAAAGGAGCTTTCTTCCAGGGGTGAAATAGGTACAGTTGAATGAAACCTCATTTATCTGTCACTATTTGCAAAATGTCAGATTCTGCATTAATGCTCATGGAAGCCTTATTCAAACACTTAATTTGTCTGGGTGGGTGGCTCATAGGTAGGTTTAAAACAGAAATTAGAGCTTGCTGCTGATTCAGAGAACAATGACATGTTTCCAGCAGGATTATTTCCTGGTGGTGCCAAGTACTGCCTGGCTCTGGACTAAAGTGAAAAAGCCAGCTAAATATTTATTCATGGAAAAGATACTAATTATGAAACTGAATTATGATCCTGTTGGCACAGTACAAACTATTTCAGCCAAAGGGATTCCTTGACCTGGCTTCAATATTACACGAGCTGATTATTCATCCTTGAAGTGTTGGAGAACTGAGTGAGGGTTTTTGTATAAATTACCCATTCTTCATCGCATTCATTTAAGTGGTTTGCTCTTTTCAATTTTTAGCTTTGATAGCAGGGACTTCCCCAGCATGACGGCAGAATCAGCTTGGAATTTTAAACCTGCCTTTTTCTGTAAGAAAAAGCATCGTCCAGCAGTGTCGTATACAACTCCATTCTCAGGGAGTTGGATGTTTTTAGAAGGTGGTCTTATGTAGGGTTCCAAGACTGCTAGTTGTTTATCATCTTCAAAATAATAAGCAAAGTTCTTCTACCTCCATCTTGCTTATGTCAAGGTCTGTGACATCTCCAGTTACTAGAAGTCAACTTCATCAAGTTGTTCTCTGTTGACAGACACCTTAAAGTTCCTCCAATTCTTTCCCAAGAACAGTCCTTAATTGCTTCACAGTCATCTATGTGGAGGCTGGTGACTCTGAACATCGAACCTGCCAGGTTCTAGGGAGGAGGGAGAATAAGAAGTCCTACCTATGTTTTGTTACCTGAGCTGGGCAGTTTCTGCGGTAAATTTAACCTTCTTAGTTGAAAAGATGCACTTTGCATCGGCCTCATGAATACATCATGTTCCCTCATCAACCTCACTAACAAGATCGGGGGAAAGTGACAACTAAGTGGCTGCTATATAGTCAATGAACCAGGTAGGCAATGTTCCAAGTTTTCAAATATTCTAATTTTAGCAACAGTGTATACATATGTGTATATGTTATGACAGACACTAGGTCATTTCCCTTTTCTTTAACCATTGTAGGCAGAACCCATGTACATTGCAAACACACAAAAATGCAGAATCCTTCATGAAGTCAACACAGTTCCTCAGCTGGACATACTAAGATTACCTGAGGCCTGGTCTCTTGGAAAAATTTTGCCTGATGACGCTAAACCATTTCTTTAATGACAGATTTTAAGGCCATCCCAGTGGCCTTTGGTATCTGACCTGGATGCAGAAACAGTCATTCACCTGGGGGACCCAGAAGTAAGCGTGGATCTTCTTCCATCAGGCCTCAACATCTGGGGACACCAGGGGTCCAAATGAGATTGACAGCCTACCAATTGACACAGATGTTGTGATTTTCAGAATTTTCAATTTATGTCGCTCAGCCAGAGTTAACTGAATTAATGAAGCTTTTGTTGTATACAATAAAATATTTCAACATAACAGTATATGTTTTTTTGTTGTTGTTTTTGCTGCTCCGTCAATTAGCTTTTAAAAATGCTTGAACTTTTGAAGAAGTGATTTGTCGATCAACCGAAGTGTCCTATGGTGGTGTTGAATATTTGTCATCAAGCTCTCTAATTTTGGTTATTTAAAAAAAATCAGTTGGGAAACTTTAGTCAAAGTATTCATTAAAGTGCCAAAATATCTCAGCTTTTAGCAAAAAAATAAAAATAAAGATAAAAAAGAAGTGATGTAAAATAAAGCTTGTGAGCAGGAAGGCATTGAAATTTATCCCTACGAAAGTAAGAGAACTGAACTTATCAGAGTGGCTACAGAAGAAAAATAAAGGCAACATCAGAAGCTGGGGAGGATGTGTAGAAACTGAGTCACTCCTACATTGCTGGTGGGGAGAGAACTCAAACAGTGCACATTGTTTAATTTCTTTAA
The DNA here is from genome assembly GCA_032199065.1 of Smutsia gigantea. Classification (NCBI taxonomy): domain Eukaryota; kingdom Metazoa; phylum Chordata; class Mammalia; order Pholidota; family Manidae; genus Smutsia; species Smutsia gigantea. Next base: position 196,069 of record JAVSCE010006992.1, read on the forward strand.
CTTTTTTATTTTGAAACAATTGCAGATTCATAGGATGTTGCAACACACACGTGCAGTGATGTTTTGGGCACCCTTCACCCATCCCCCTTAAAGGTAACATCTTATGTGACCACAGTATAATATCGAAAACAGGAAATTGACATTGGTATAATTCTCGGAGCTTATTCAGGCTTCTCCTCATGTTCACTGGTGCATGTGCATAATTTTACGTGACCTTATTATATGTGTGGCTTTTTGGAACCATAATCACAATACAGAACTGTTCCATCACCGCAAAGCTCACTTGTGCCATTCCTTTATAGCCGCCCTCACCCCCATTCATAACCCCTGGCAAGCACTATAATGTTATTTCAAGAATATTCTAGAAGGTTAAGTAACCAATTTACAGTGTGTAATCTTCTGAAATTGACTTTTTTTCACTCAGTATAATTCCCTTGAGATCTAGCCAAGTTCTTGCATGTATCAATCATTTGCTCCTTTTTATTACTGAGTAGTAGGACTGAATGTACCACAGATTGTTCAACCTTTTACCTATCAAAGGATGCCTGGGTTGTTTCCAGGGTTTGGCAAATTTGAATGAAACTGCTATGAACATTTGTGAACAGAGTTTTACATAATTTTCATTTCTTTGAGATAAATTCCCAAGAGTACAATGACTGGGTTATATGGTAACTACATGTTTAGTTTTAAAAGAAACTGTCAAACTGATTTCTGGGGTGGCTGTACCGTTTTACATTCCTGCCAGTAATATATGAAAATATGGTTTCTCTTTATCTTCACCAGCATTTGGTGTTGTCACTATTTTTAATTTAAATGATTTTGATAGGTTTGTAGTGATGTGTCATTGTGGTTTTAATTTGCTTGCATCTAATGGCTGATTATACTGAATGTCTTTTCATGTTCTTATTAACCATCTGTATATCTTCCTCAGTGAAACATTTCTTCATGTATTTTTTCCACTTTCTAATTGGATATTTTTCTTCTGTTGAGTACTGAGAGTTATGTATTCTATATACAAAAACTTTGTTGACTACATCACTTGCAAATATTTTCTTCCAGTCTATAGCTTATCTTTACATCCTCTAAAGAGGGTCTTTGGCAGAACAAAAGTTTCAACTTTGTTAAGGCCCAATTTATCAATTTTTTCTTTTATTGATCATGCTTTTGATGTCAAGTCTGAGAACTCTTTGCCTATCCTTAGGTCCCAAAGAGTTTCCATTTTTTTCCCTAAAAGTGTTATGGTTTTATGTTTTACTTTAAAGCCACAGTACATTTTGAGTCAAAATTTGTACAAGGTGTAAAGTTAGGTCAAAGATTTAAAGTTAGGTCAAAGATTTTTTGGTTTGTTTTTTTTGCCTATGGATGTCTGTTGCCCCACAGCATTTGTTGAATAGGCTCTTTCCTCCATTGAACTGCTTTTGCACTTCTGTCAAAAATCAAATGGGCATATTTGTGTGGATCTATTTCTGGGTTCTCTATTCTGTTTCCCTGGTCTATGTGTCTAGCTCTCTACCACATTGTCTTGATTACTGTAGGTATACAGTAAGCCTGCACATCAGATAAAGTGATTCCTCCTACTTTATTTTAATTTTCCAAAATTGTTTTAGCTATTCCAGCGTCCTTCCCTTTCCATATAAATTTTAGAATAAGCTTGTGTATGTCTACAAAACACCTTGCTGAGAATTTAATAGGAATTGCATTAAACCTGTAGATCAATTTAGAGAGAACTGACATCTTTACTATGTTGAATCTTCCAGTCCACAAATATGGTATCTCTGTCCACTTATTTAGGTCTTCTTTGATTTCTGTCATCAGCATTTTACAATTTTCAGCATACAGGGCCTATACCTGTTTTGTTGGATTTATACATAAATATTCCATTTTCTTTGGAGCAATTATAAATAGTATTGCATTTAAAATTTTGGTTTCCACAGACTTGTTTGTAAATTGAGATTTGTATGTTCTTCTTGTAGCCTGCAACCTTGCCAAACTGTCTTTTACTAGGAATTTAAAAAAATTCCTTTGGATTATCTATATAGACAATCATGTCACCTGCAAATAAGGATGGTTTTATTTTTTCCGTTCCAATACAAATGTCTTTTTTTTCTGTCAAGATTTAATTTTAAATTTCAATAATTGTGTTTGGAAATATGTTGATTTGTTTGCAGAATTATTAGATGAAAGTCCTCTATTTATTTATTATTTATTTTTTGATGCTATTTTTTTATTAAGGTATCATTGATATACACTCTTATGAAGGTTTCACAAGAAAAACAATGTGGTTACTACATTCACCCTTATTATCCAGTACCCCCAATACCCAATTGCAGTCACTCTCCATCAGTGTAGCAAGATGCCACAGACTCCCTACTTGTCTTCTCTGTGCTCCACTGTCTTCCCCATGACCCCACACACACCATGTGCACTAATCATGATACCCCATAATCCCTTTCTCTCACTTTCCCCCACCCCTCCCCTTTGGTAACCACTAGTCCCTTCTTGGAGTCTGTGAGTCTGCTGTTATTTTGTTCCTTCAGTTTTGCTTCGTTGTTATACTCCACAAATGAGGGAAATCATTTGGTATTTGTTTTTCTCTGCCTGACTTATTTCACTGAGCATAATACCCTCTTGTTCCATCCAAGTTGTTGCAAATGGTAGGATTTGTTTCTTTCTTATGGCTGAATAGTATTCCACTGTGTATATGTACCACTTCTTCTTTATCCATTCATCTACTGATGGACACTTAGGTTGCTTCCAAATCTTGGCTATTGTAAACAGTGCTGCAATAAACATAGGGGTGCATCTGTCCTTTTCAAATTGGGCTGCTGCATTCTTAGGGTAAATTCCTAGGAGTGGAATTCCTGGGTCAAATGGTATTTCTATTTTTAGTTTTTTGAGGCACCTCCATACTGCTTTCCACAATGGTTGAACTAGCTTACATTCCCACCAGCAGTGTAGGAGGGTTCCCCTTTCTCTGCATCCTCGCCAGCATTTGTTGTTCCTAGTCTTTTTGATGTTGGTCATCCTAACTGGTGTGAAGTGATATCTCACTGTGGTTTTAATTTGCATTTCCCTGTTAATTAGCGATCCCTTTTCATGTGCCTGTTGGCCATCTGAATTTCTTCTTTGGAGAAGTGTCTGTTCATATCCTCCTCCCATTTTTTAATAGGGTTATTTGCCTTTTGGGTGTTGAGGCATGTGAGTTCTTTATATATTTTGGATGTTAACCCCTTGTCAGATATGTCATTTACAAATATATTCTCCCATATTGTAGGATGCCTTTTTGTTCTACTGATGGTGTCCTTTGCTGTACAGAAGCTTTTTAGCTTGATATAGTCCCATTTGTTCATTTTTGCTTTTGTTTCCCTTGCCCAAGGAGATGTGTGAAACTCCTCTTTTTAAATGGACATATTTATGTCCTGTATCAGAAAGTGTTGAAGTTGAGAAGACCTATAGTTTTCAAACAGGTCACATTTAGTGAAATATTCAAAAACATCAGAAACAATTTATTTAACCAATTTTGTCTTGGAAAAATATTTGTTGAAAGAAGGTACTCAGAACAGATAAAAATACACATGAAAATTTTGGACTGATATTTATGCATTTTAATTAAAAAAAATGAAATTTAGAATAGCCTATGTTTAGTAGATATGCTCTGACCTTTCCCAGTACTTCAGTACCTATAGAGAGTTATTTTCATAATTAAAACTATTATGACCAACAGAAGAGACAATTGACCTATCCATTCCAAGTTTATTATCTTCCTATGCAAATTGGGCTGCAGGCTAAATATGGGAAATAATATCATATTGAAATAAACACAGTTTTCAGAGAAATACAGTGACAAATCATGGTTAAGAAACTGGTTAACAACTGTGAATATATACCAAAGACAATTACTATCCTTGTTATTTTTGAAGGTTTAACTGTCAATACAAAGATTTTTTTCTGCTTTCATGTAAATGTATTTTATTTCTTTTAAATATATCATTTAAGAAAGTTTCCATACAACCACTTCATGTCTACCAACTTAGTTAAGTGGACATTGGTCAATATATGCTTTAAAAAGTTATAGAATTTTAACTATTTTACATCATCTTCTTTCATTCTAAAGAGGTGTGTTGGTTTGGACATTAAATTAAAATGGTTACCTTTGGTATAACTTAACTTTAAATTAAAGACATATTGAGCATATGACATACTAAGAAAACTGCTGATACAGGTACGAGGCTAAGGAATTATGTGATGAGAGGCCCCTGGAACGCTAAAAGTGCGATGGATGTCTCATGATTAGGAGAAATTAGGGGACGTGGACATAAAAGGGAGCAGGCGTGGGGGTTGTGCTCTTTGAGAACTGAAAAATCCCTGTGCGCCTACGTCAGAGAGAGGTATTTATGGCAACACTGTAAGTCTGCTTCTTGTGGAATAGCATGCTTGTGGAGAATTGAAATGCAAGACTGTAAACCAAGAGGACTAGATAACAAGTTTATTGCATTGAGTGAAGATGCTGTGAGTCCCATAATTTGCTTCTGGGCTCTTCTCTTTAGTAACATCGGTGACCAACTAAGTGGGTATGTATACCGTCCCCAGTGCAGGACCAGCGAGGAAAAATCTGATGCGGCCCCAGCTCCCAGGATGCCCTGCAGTTGTCAGCCAGTGCACACAAAGATATGGACCACAGGCTTCACCCCAGAGTGTCCTTTGAGGAGTCCATCTAAGAATCCTTTGTCCCTGTGTCCAGCCAAAGCAAAGACAGACAAGCTTCCACTCACAGTGAAGGCACTAACTTAGAAGAAAACGGAGACAGGGATGTTGAAACAAAGAAAAAGAAACCTGTCATGCTAGAATTCTAGTTGGTTGATTAGGGAGGTGCATTAGTTCCTAGGGCTGCTGTAACAAAGCCCCACGAGCTGGGTGGCCTTAAACAACAGAACTGTATTCTCCAACTGTTCTGGAGGCCAGAAGTCTGAAGTCAGGGTGCTGCAGGGCCGTGTTCTCTCTGAAACCTCTGGGGGAGGACGGGTCCTTCTTTGCTCCTCCATTTTCTGGAAGTCCCAGATATTCCTTAGCTTGTGGCCAATCTCTGCCTCTGACTTCACATGGCCCTCTTCCCTCTGGGTCTCTTCTTATAAGGACACCAGCCATATTAGATTAAGGGCCCGGTCTCTACTCCAGTGTGACCTCATCTTAACATACATCTTAATTCTATCTACAAAGACCCTATATCCAGGTGAGATCACATTCACAGGTACCAGGGGTTAGAACTTCAGCACATCTTTTGGGAGCACACAGTTCACCCACAACAGGAGGTTGAACGATTTCAGTTAAGATTCTTGAAGAAACCCATTGTCAATGGGCAGTAAATGTGTTCTAGTCAGCTTATGGGTACCTTCAGAAATCTTCAGGCATGTCAACTCAAGGCAAAGAGAAAGTTAAATATCAGAAACACTGCAACAAATAATATCTTCAGATCTCTTAGAGGAACCTACCACAAGACAAAATTCCTCATCTCCAGAAGAGATTTTGGATGGTATGTATCCCCTACTATTAGGAATGGATATGACTGAAGCCCAGTTAAGATCAAATGACACTGGATACTCACACATGCCATACTTCATTTGAAATTTACAATACTTAATACTATTACTGACCCCAAAGAAAATTTAAATGCAAACCCAGTCATGTCGCTGCAGAATCAGGAACATGCTGGTCTTCGCTTCAGAAAATTTCCCTAGGAAACCTGAAGTAGTTCATATAAATATGCTGACATCTTTCAACAGCTGGAAAGACTCGTTCTGGGTGTTAACACAGCAGGGAACAATCAGAACCGGAACAAGAATCAGTGACTGACATGCTGACACATTGCCAGAAGGGTTGCAGGGGGGAACAATTACATAGCTCAAAGAACACTTCACAATTGGATAGGAAGAGAATTATGTCAGTGCTGAGAGACTGCACAGCTGTACTGCAAAACAAACCTGGAAATGCACATTATAGGTACTGGAAACAAAAGAGCCTATTATTTTGTCTTCTCTTAGGTAAGTGGTAAAGTAGTGGGAGGTGGCAGAAAAGATAATTCTAAAGGGCACTTTAGCCTCCTGTCAGCACCTGAGTCTTCCTAGTTGTCATTTCCAAATGTATAACTACCAATCCAAAAAAACAGGGTTTGACGTGGTGTAGAATGTTAGAATGAACTCAGCCTGATAATTCTTTCCCTACACCCAGGGTGATTATTTTACTCTGATGTAGGGCTCACAAAGTTCCTAGCATCGATTTGTAGTAGGCTTTTGGTATAGGACTGAAGGAACAATTAAAAAACAAAAAATACAGAAAACAACTGGCTTTGGAATCCTGGGTGGGCAAACCAAATGTAATCCCTTGATTTAAGAAAGCGCCGAAGATCGTTCTAAAGTATGGTAATAAGCAGAATACAGGACCTAACTTACTACTTCACTTCCCTCCCCTGCATGTAGGCAGTGCGCTAGGAGCCTGTTGATCTTGTTGGGCTTATTAAGCTCTTGTCCCTAGCCTCCTGACCAACCCGGCACACCGGATCGCTCCTTGTTAGGTTCTGCCACCAGGGGGCGCCAGAGGGAGGCTGGGAGGCTGTGGCTGAGACCAAAGGCTTGTTTCATTTTTGAGTCTGGTTCCTGTGACTGTCATCTCGGCAACTATTCACCCCAGCTGGTGGCAATTGGTTCCGGTTCTTTCCATAGTCCCAGAACCAACCTCTCTAAACTCTTTCAGGGCCACCAACCCTGCGAACAGGTGCCCTTTCCTCAGATGTCTGAGTTCTACATGTAAGGGGTCCCCATCCAAATGACACAGAAGTTCCTGCTCAGAGCTGCTGAGACAGCAATCAACAACGAGCTTCTAATAACGTCAGCGTCACCCCGTTATTTCCCCAGCCGGAGGGTTCCCCCACCCCTCACCTTTGCCTTTTCAGCTCTCCAATACCTTTTAACCAATTCCTTATATTAAATTATTTCTGTTAACAAATGGAGTCTCTTTTTCTGACTAGACCTTGATTAAAGGCATCTGTATCTTAACACAATTTCTCTATATACTGTTACTTACCCACTGTACTGGATGCATCTGAGGGTCACTTACTGCCATTATATATGTTTTAGCTATAACAAATAAATGCATGCATGTGTGTTTGCATGGAGCTTAAATGCTTCCTCATGCAAGCTACTTAGCCTGTGTCTCAGATCCCTCACTCTAAATGATGCTCTGGAGTGTTCAAATACTGCCTGACCTGAAAAATTCTTACAGCAGGTATTCAATCATCCCCCAAATCACTACATTATTACATTCCCTGCACTGATGGCACAGCAATTGTAGATCATGGCTTTGAAGAACGCTTAGAATATCTTCGATTACTTGGGTGTCCATTGAAAAACTCGATGAATTATTATCTTGGGATAGGTGAAGTTAAATATTTGCGATGCAGAGGAAATGGATGTTTTCATCTGTACTGGAGAAAAACTGCCATCATAAAAGAAAAGACATTAAATTGACCAACAACCAGGGTGGATCATTCCCTGGATAAGCATGGTGTTGTAGGAGATTCACGCTTTATTTTGCTCTGGCCAGACCACTCTGTGATCTAACCCAGAAAGGAAATCTAGATAGTCAGAATGTAGGAAGCTTTGATTGAAGAACATCTTACAAACCTCCTATAATGGCTGTAAGGTGCAGATTTAATAGCACTAGACCTATACATGCATGAATGTGAGATAGCCAGTAATTTATTTGAGTAGAAAGTTTTTACTCACAGAAAGAACTCGTGCTATTTTGGGGAGCTTTGATAAAAACAACCTTATGAACTTGGACAACAAATCATAAATAAACTTTGATCAAGCGAGTATGACAACCATGAACAGATTCTTGGAGATTGCAAGACTTCCAAATTGAAGAGTGAACAACCCAGAAAGAGGCAGTGGGAACCCGGATGTTAAGTAGGTTTTATACAGAAAGCAGACTGCACTAAAACATAGCATGTTTAAAAAAGAGAAAGAGTAAATGTGGTCATCAGTTGTGAGAATTTCATAGTTGTTTAAAGCATTAGATTTGGTGCTTCTAAGTTCCCGAAGAGCTGAAGTGCACAGAAAGATGTAGCTGCAAGGACCTGCAACGGCAGGGCATTTTGCACCAAACTTAGAGATGCATGTAGGTGCACCAGATTTTGCAGTACTTAAAGAAGTGTGTTTATGTAGTGTAATTAATCCCTATTTCCTCCTCTTTGGCTTCTGGCTCAGTTATTTCTATTCAGCAACACTAGATGTATCCATGACCTTTCTGCTCTGTTTTCCATCACGGGAACTAGGACAGTTCTCTGATAAATGCTTCCAAGGTCAAGGGTAAGAGAGTGGGTTTGAGTTGCAAGCCCTGAGCAAAAGGACTCCTGTGCTCCTGTTACTTCTCTTGATGATGAACTCCTCTGCTCACAAAGGTTTTCTGGGTCACACCCTTCACCACCTCACGTAACCCAAACCTCCCTGGTCTTTACAATCCCTCTGCAGCCTCCACCTCAGGGAGAACAGAAATTGCTCCATCCAATCTTATGCGTCCAAAGCACACTTCACAGCCCGTGCTGCCAAGCTTGCAGTGCACACCTTGAAATGCTTTCACTTTGCAAAACATTTACAGTCTTTCCTGAGGTCTCTCCAAAATGCCAGGGGCACATCTGTTGTCACCTCCATAGCCTTGCTGATGATCTTTCCAGTGTCCTGGTTCTGATACCGTGGCTCTTCAACTGCTCTCCCTGCTGCCACAGGCCTCGCCGTAACTTAGACCTAGACAGATGTCTCCCACACCTCTGAGACTGCAGACCCTGAGCTCCTCTGGGCCCTAGCTCCTCCTTCTGCTTAATCTCAACTTCAAACTGAGTCCCTCCTGAGCTCTGATTTACCCTCACTGCAAATTGGCCCTTTCCAAAGGCTTCTTCAAGCTTCAGGAAGTCCTTCCTCCTCTTGGACCTATGACCCACCTCCATCAGCTATTTCACCTTTGACAGTGTAGCAATTCTTTCATCCTTTCAGGGGTTTGGCCTCTGATTTGCCAAAACTGATCCCAGGTCAAGGAGTCCCATCAACCTTCTGGATGCCTCCCGAGCTGGGGACCCCAGTGCCTAACTTTTCTGAACATTACCATACATCTTCTTTTAGTCTGGGGATCCAAGTTTGAATGCTTGTGTCTGACCTTTAAAAACCCTGTGCCACGAGGTTCCAGCCATTATACCGAGCAGCACATTTGCTCTGGGCACACATAGCTGGCCTACTGACCCACTGGTTGCCCTCCTTTCCCCACACCTGCACCAACTTCAAGCCCAGATTCTCCCCCCTTACCCTGCCCTCCACTGCAGCCGAGTCTGCAGAAGGAGTAAATATGAAGTGACCTCAGACCTCTTCAAGATAATGACTGTAAGGTTCCCAGTTCATAACCTTGATTTCCCGGCTCTCCAGCTTGAAGGGCTCTGTGCTGCCCTTCACCCCCGTCCCGGACCCCAAGAAGAGCCCCTCCTTTCAGCCAGCTGTGGTTCAGAGCACACATCTACGTGACAAGAGCGGGGGCCGCTCTGCTATCCTCTGCTCGCTGACTTACAGCATCCTATGTGTAAAGGATGATCCCACATCTATGTGACTATGGTTGGCATGTTGTAGTGTCATATTTTACAGCCGACCTTCAACCTGAAGACCCCGTGTCCAGGGGCTGGTGTAATTCTGCCTGCTCTACCCGACTCAACTTTCAGGCGACAGACAGGAGAGGGAGGCTGCTGTCGTGAGGGGTCCTCCTGTGCCCTTCAGGGGCAGATCATCAGGAGCTACACCGTCACCTGGGGCTGAGGCCAAGCCCCCCTCGTTGTCCTGGGCACCAGATCTTGGCACAAAACCTAGCTTCTAGTGCTGGCCCCAGAGACATCAGAGGGTGGGCACATGCTACCTCGTCGGCCCTTAGTGTGCTGGCTAACATGTTCCCCCATATTGCAGGAGCCACCCTGAGGCTTCGCATCCCTGGCAGGACCCTGGCAGTTCTAGTGGGCGGGGTTCCAGGAGTTACTGGATATAGAGAGAAACCAACTACACAGGCCCAGCCCAACTGCCAGCCCACAGTGCCTTGGGTCTACCTCTTAGAGGGGATTGGCTGTCCCCGGCCTTTCTCCTCATGTCCCACGGGCATATCAGTGCCTAAGACCCTTGGCAGGGGCCTGCACTGCTGGTGCCAATCCCAAAACTCACCATGTCTCCCTGGCTCTTCCCAGACCATAATCCTTGGCCGGCTAGCCCTCCCCACCCACACTGGGGACCCCAGCCCCGAGGCCTGGGCCTTCTTTCTGAGGCCATTAGGGAATAGTTACCGCAGTATTTGGCTTAAGTCATAGAGTAGCCCCTTCCCCTTGTCTGTGTAGCCCCTTCCCTTCCTGCAGCGTCTCCGACCCTGGGCAGTCGGCCCAGGCAGTAGACCCAGCCCCTAAACCATGAGCAGGAAATCAAAGCCCTGCCTTGGCTCTTCTTAGAGTGGACCGACTGCTCAGTCCCCACACCCCCGGGGTTACCCCAAAGCTCGGACCCTTGGCAGTGGGTTGGGCCTCTGGCAAAAGCTCAGTAGTCGGTAAGAAAGTGGCCTCCACATTGTCTTGCTTTTTCTTAGAGGTGACTGGCTATCTGGCCCCCCATTTGCCCCACATCACCCCACGTCCCTGGAACCACCCCGACATCTGGGACTCTTGGCAAGGAGCCCAGATGGCTGCTGCCGGCACCCGAAGCCATTTGAGCTTCGCTGCAGTGCAAACGGCTGGGGAACCCCTTTGAAGGGTTCAAATTGAGAAGGGCTGTTAATTTACACCCCAGGTTTGGAAGCCTTCCTCCTAAAATGAGAATATAAAACAGCTCGTTGATATTGTTATCTTGAATACATGTTGAAAGAACAGTACTTTGGATATATTGGGTTAAATTAGATATATTAAAATTAATTTCACCTGATTCTTTTTACTTTTTTAAAGGGCAGCTACTAGACAATGTAATATTTTACATGCCTCGTTTGGGCCGGACTGCAGCGGGAGGGTCTCTGTCCTGCCTGGAACCTTTTCCACATGGCTGTGGTCACATTAAGGACCCGACCGTGGACTGCGGCCTCGGGTCCAGCTCCTGGAGGTAAGAGTGGTCTCTGGGCTGCTCTGGTTCTGAAAGTACATTGGCTGCTCAGACCTCAGGGTGCCAGATTTAGCAAATAAAAATACAGGACACTCCGTTACATTTGGATTTCAAATAAACAACAAATAACATTTTATTGCAAGTATGTTCCATGTCATCATTTGTTGTTTATCTGATATTAAAATTTGGTGGTCTGTGTTTTATCTGTCAACCCTAGGAGTCGGCCTCCACATTTCCTCTGTATCCTCCTCATCGCGGGGGCCCCACCAGAGGCTTAGCCCTCAACAAGGGGACTGGACCACTGATGCCAGACACAGAAGCTCTTACAAGGTAGTCACTGCATTATCTTGGAAAATCTCAGAGTATCCTGGCTGCCAGGACCCCCTTGCCATAGGTCTCTGGGCCATGCCAGCATCTCAGGCCCTTCCCAGAGGGCCTGAGCCCTGGGACCTACCCCAGATGCTATTAGAGTGTTTTCCACTGCCTTGGTTTACTTAAAGTGTATTGCTGGCCTGATGGACCTCACTTCACTGGGTCACCACTAAAACCTCGGACCTTGGCCGTGGTAGTCGTACATACTTGGTTCTTCTTAGAGGGCGTGGCTTCTACTTTGCCCACATGCCCCGTGTTGCCAGAGTCACATGAATGCCTCAGCCCCTTGGCAAGGAGCCTGGGCCCCTGGAACCAGCTGTAGAAGTCACTGGCCTAGGCTTGGTATTGCCTTTGGAGTTCTCAAGAGGGTACCGTGGGCTGACCTTCACCTCCCCACCTCATGGGGGTGTTAGCTCCACAAGCCATTAGAAAGTGGTCACTGTCTTGCTCGCTTGTCATGGTGGACTGGCTTCCCAGCCCCTCTTCCCCCACACTGCTTGGTGCACAGTGTTTTATACTCCTGACACATGGCCCAAGTCTCCCTGGATCTCCAGGTGTGTGGCCTGTGCAGCCCCCTGCTTTCTGGGTGAGGATGGTAGACCTGGTCCCAGCCTGGAGAGGGGGCTGCATGTGTGGGCCCCACCCATTCCAGCAGGCTCCTGCTTGCTTCTGGTTGGGACCCTTCTTTTCCTCCCACTCCTCACTTCTCTGCCAGCAGATAGTAGATTCCAGCAGCTTCCCCATGGGCCATGTCAGAGAGAGCAGAGAAGACCTGGTGGGCTCTGGAGGTCAAGTCCCAGGCCCTGCTGGCCAAGCTCAAACACTGGTTAGTCTTGCTGCCTTTACAAGGCTTGCTTGTTTGTTTGCATCCTGTCCTCAGTCCCTGTTTCTATTGCTTTGTGCTTTTCAGTTTCATTTCTAGTTTTTCTTTGAATATGTGATTTCCTGGTGTTCAGTAAGAGAGGGCACAGGGAGGGTGGGCCCTGGACTGACTCAGAGGCAGGCTGTTAGAACACCTGTTTTGGTCGTAGCTCTGCCACTTGAGCCCTGTGCAAATTTGGAAAAGCTACATAAACTTTTAGCATCAATTCTCTTCCCTGTAAATGAGAGTGGGCATCCATTTGTGCTTTTGCAGGGATGAGAATGATGACTGGAGTTTCCCAGAGATGTTAGGGTGTTATTTTACTCATTGTTCAGTACCCCGCTTTTTGCCTTCTGGTTTTGTTGTAACAAGGAACAAGAACAGCCCCCAAGGACACAGTTGCATGCTAAGAGGGAAAGGGAGGCCATCTGCAAATTCAAGACATCTTTTTAAGCTCCATCTATAATTGCTTCTGGAATAGGAGTCAAAGTGGTGCCCTTTGCCCGATTTTCTCGTACCTGGCACACATCCCCACCTAACCCAATGCCTTTGCTTCTATCCCTGCCCCAAGTCTCCTTGTCCCAAATCTCAGCTGTGACCTAAAGATTTTTCCATTTACCATCCACATTGAAGCCAACACTTTAAAGTGGCAGGAGTCCCTCGGTTTTGGCTGTAACCTTCAGCAGACCTTGGAAGTTCTGTCTTGGCTTAAGGAGATTCGGGGAATGGACAGAGCTGTAGGGCTATTGTGCCAGTCTTGGGGGAAAAGGTAGTCGGGTAAAAGATCATGAAAAGGGTCCAGAGGACAGTAGGTACTAGTTGCTGAGTGCAATAGTATTGACTTCTCATGGCCAGTCTAGGCTCTATAGCAGGGAGGCATGGAACTTTCTGGATCTTTCTGAGATGCTCTGTTAGCATCTCAGAAAGTTCTAGAAAAGTAGAACAAAGTATTCACCTGGGACCAAGACAGCTGTCACCTGTCTCTCCCCTCTTCCTTTCCTTCTCATGAAGAGCAGGAGCAGCTGGGTGGGAGGGTGGGGCACACCGTGGAGGTTTCTGCTGGGGCATCGGCTCTGACTTGGCAGCTCTTGTCTCTCCTTGGTCTCTAGAGCTCTGCGTTTTCCGAGACGGTCAGAGTGACTGACTGTCGCTCCTCACCGTGGAGCCCTCTGGCCATGAAGTCCTGGGCTGCTTGGAGTTCAGGCATGAAGATTCCCTCTTGAGGAGCTCTCTTCTGGAGGGATTCTGAAATTAAGTGTGTTCATCGTTTGTAATGCAATTAATACCCCTTGGCACAGATAGGGACCAGGGGATGCCCACCCCAGATGAGGGAGTCTGCATGGGAGAACGCATCTAGCTCTGAGAGTTTATGGGCTTAATCCTGTTATTATTGCTAACAAGTGTAATTTAAAACATCAATGATGCATATCAACAGCAAGTATTTAGTGTCTTTTCTAAATATGTGGGTTACTCATTTTACAAAGCAGTGTACTGCAGTTTACAAAGCAGGATTGTTGTAATATTGCCAAAGACACACTGAGCCACTTTATAGCTGAGAAACTGGCTCTCAACTCCCAAGTTTCCAAGCCCCACCCACAGAGCCAGTGGGCCGAGGTGAGGAGTCATGTCCAGAGGGCTCGCTTCAGCCCTGGGTGGGGACCCTCTGGGCCCTGCTCTGACAAGTTCACTGTGTAGAGCCAGAGTGAGGCATCCTGTCTCCTACCTGCCTAGATCCCCTATCCCATCCCCTGCCCCACCCATCCTAGAAACACTGTGTGATGACTACCTGCCCACAGACGGCACCTCGGGCTCTGTGATGCTCTGGCCATTTTCCCTCTCACCTCTTCCTGGAGTGTGGGCCCCCAGAGCACAGAGATTCTGGACTCTGAGGAAATAAACCACCACTTTTTGAGAAAACAGGGGCCTGGATATCATGCTGTTTTTCTTTTTTCAGTCTTTTGAGGTAAATTGTAACATCCTTGAGGACATCACTATGGACTGAATTTGTCTCCCCAAAATTCATACGCTGAATCCCTAATTCCCGATGTGGTGGTAATTGGAGGTAGGGCCTTTATCTAAACCCCTTAAGTTTAGAGAAAGACATGAGTGGAGCCCCCATAATGGGATTTGTGTCTTTATAAGAAGATGAAGAGACTACATCTCTCTGTCCTATGAGGACACAGCAAGTGGGTGGCCATCTGTGAACCAGGAAGAGAGGGTCTTCACCAGAACCCAGCCATGCTGGCGGCCTGACCTTGGACCCGCAGTATCCCAGCATCGTGAGAAAAAATGTTTGCTGTGTAAGCCACCCAGTCTACAGTATCTTGTCGTACCAATTCAAACTGACTAAGACGGGCATGGACGATGTTTGCACATTTAAAGGCATATTTCTCAGCAATTTGGGGCACAGTGCTAGGTACCTAACAGCCTCTGGATAAATGGTGTGAAACTCCTGTTTCCTGGGAGAGCGCAGCCTTCTAAACCTCATTGTTCCCATGAGGCCTTTGACTCAACACCCAGAAGATTTCCAGCATTTCTAATCTGTAGGTAATTACACAGAAAAATCCATGCTACAAAGCCCTCAAAGAGAATTACAGGGAATTATAAATCTCCTTTTCATCTTACTAGGCTTTCTTTCTGCCAGAGAAGCAGGCACATTTTTAGGGTGAGGGGGGGCTCAGTCCTACTTCCAGCATGAATTGAGTCACATACTTTCCCCATCTCACGCAGAAGTCCACATGCGGACCTAGCTAAGCTTAGCCCCGACAGATGCTCAGCCCTCAGGGCTGCTGTGGTCCTTAGGGCTCGCTCCATGCAGCCTCTGATGGGAGGCTACGGTCTAGAGAAGGGACATGTTCAGCTCAATGACATAAAGCTGGTTCAAGTTGACTCGGGCTGTTGACGCCCAGGGCTTTTTATGCTGCTTCGTGGCTGGAAAAAACCCACTTTCCTGGAATAGTGATCAGTGAGGATTGGAAGGTTTGTATGGGACAGGATATCCACTGAGCTGCTTTGCAACAGCTGAAGGAGAAACCCAGGTCATCTGTAAATACTCAGAACATTTTATGAGCCCCCACATGGGGACGTGAGGTTTGACGGTGGGACCAGCCTCTGAAACCAAGCCTGTGTGAGAAGTTGTGGCCACGTGGTCATCTGATCCTGACTGGCAGCTCTAGGCAGTCAGGAGTGAGGCAAGGGAGCATCGGGCCCCAAATATCCTGCCCTACCATCCTGTCTCCATCCCTACCCAAACAGCCCCCACTGCTGGTCTGCTTGGAAGCAGGATACATGTAAATGTAAACGAGGGGGTTGAAGGATGTCAGAGAATTCACAGTTCTGGGAACTTCGAGGAAAAGGCATATGAGAGGAATGAAGCCATATAACAAAAATAGAAATGCTGACACAGCAGCTGCCCTCGCCAAGTGCTCACTCCGGCAAGCACTGCGCATGTACCTTATTTGATCCTCGCGTCTTGTGTGGTTGATATTATAACCTCCATTTTAGAGATGAAGATACTGAAGTTCAGAGCGGTTGCTCCTTATCCAAGGTAAGTGACATTTACTCTCAGCAAATAAATGGCAAAACCAGCTTTCCAGTGCAGACTTCTTTGACCCCAAAGTCAGATGTTTGCCACTGAGGTAGAGTGAAACAAAATGTGGGTTCTTGCACTAGACAGGTCCCAACTCCACTGTATGCTAGCCATGTGACCTTGGGCAAGTGACTGTCCTGTGCTTCACTTTGTCATCTCTAACATGAGGATTATAAGGTGATTAAAGGAGACGATGGTGTAAAAGCACTGAGCACAGGCCCTGGTTAAGGTAGGTGTGCAATGAATCAGTGCTGTTATTCTCGTTCCCAAACCTTCATACTGGGCACCAGTAGCTTTGGTCAGCTCTGTGTTATTGAAAGTCTAGGGGTCCTCACCTTGTGACAAGGTTAGATCTCTCTTTCCCAGTGTTCACCTCTCGGCAAATGGCACCGCTCTTAAGGAGGGAACCATGTCTCCCCAGATTGATAGGCTAAGGCCTTAGCCCCCAGGGTGACTGTATTTGGAGTTAGGGTCTGGAGGAGCTATCCAGTGTTTATATTTCTATAACTGACTTGGGAAAAAATATTTTTATGGCTTGCTTGCATCGAGATAAAAAAAAAAAGATCTCTATGTTGTGATTGCTTGACATGGTGTCTTAAATCTCTTTTACTTTATACATTCTCTAACATCTTTTATTCTCCATCCAATTTTTTAATGAATCATTGGGTCATTTGTCCTGGAGAGCTTCACAGTTTGAATTGTGCTGATTATCTCCTTGTAGTGTGGTTTAGGAAGTTCCTGTGTTCTTTGAATTTTCCTTAAATAGGTGTATTTGTGTGTGTGCATGTGTATGTGGGTGCACACGTGTGTATAGAGAAAGAGGGAATGTCCTTACGTGTCCCCATTTTACGAGCAGTCTGCTGGGGGTGAGGAATTAGATCTATCTTAACATCTTTTGGTGTCTAGAAATATTTATATTTTTGTTCTGATTGCTGTCCTTAGGCGATGGGTCACTCTTAGGGCTCACCTATGAAGTACTTTAACTCCCATCTTCTACCACTTACTTTGCTACTGTTCATGGGTTTATTGATTTATTGGTGAAATTCTTCTTTCGTTTCTCTTCCTTTCCATCAGCATAGTCTCAAACATTTGTTTTTCTCCTCTGAATAATTGCAGTGGTCTCCAGACAGGTATCCTTGCATCTAATAGATTCCCTGCAGCCCAGACTTCCCCTAGCAAGCAACCCAGTTCTGATATTGTCCTGGGCTTCTCAGTGCAATACAAGGGCAAAGGCCTTTGTGGTCCTGTGTGACCTGGTGCCTGCCTAGTTTGCCCATCACTTCCTGAGTGATTCTCTTCTTCCCTCTGGATTTCATCATTCTGGCATTCTGGCAAAGCCTATTCCCCATCTCAGGGCCTTCGTGCCAGTTGTTTCTTCTGCCTGGAGCATCCCACCCGCTGTTTGCTTGGCTGGCTTTCTTCCTCCAGGTCTCAGCTTGAGCAGCTCTTGCTCAGTGACGCCTGCCCTGGCCTCTCTTCCACTAACATATGGCCTCCTCCCCCATCCTCCTTCTCTCCCACAGCAGCCTGTCCTTTACTTCATGGCCCCCTCACAGTTTGGAAGGGTTACTTTCATTTGCGTGCACACTTATTTACTATCTGCCCTTTCCACCAGATTGCAAACTGCACAAGGACAGTAGTAAATCTTACAACCGTGTTAGCCTCTAGCATATGTGTATGAACACAGTACATGCTCAAGAAAAAATTGACAATATAAACAATATGCTTGGGGGTTGGGGGAGTTGTAGCTTACATACAAACAACACAGAGAGGTGAAGGGCCTGGATCCAGCCCTTTGAAGTCTTTGGAGAAGAACTTTCTCTGTCCTTGGTCCCTTGGGGTGGTAGCAGGGAGGAGCTGGCCAGGAAAAAGGGCAGTGAGAACCGGGTCATGTGAAGGGGTCCTAATGTGTGGGATTAACCAACTCTGAGATGAGGATTTGAGTGTAAACAGTTTATTTAGAGGTCAAGGAAACTCCAGGAGGAAGGTGGAGGGTGAGACAAAGAAGGGAAGCATCAGGAAGGAGGCTGTTATCCCGTCAGCCTCCCCCAGGGGTGACTGGGGTGTAGTCCCATGCGCCCTCTGGGACCAGGGACTTCAGACTTACTCCACCTGCAGGGGGAGGAAGCGGGAGTATTTACTCACCAGTTCCCCTCAGTCATGAGCTGATGGCTGCTTCTGGGTGACACTTATTCCCAGGAACTTCTGGCTGGCCAGCCGGAGGCAGAGTGGGCCCCAGCAGGCAGAAAGGCCCTCAGACCCAGGCTATGCTGATGGGGTAGTCAGAGGATGTGGGCAGAGCACAGGCTGCACCTGGGATACCTGGAGACACCTGTTACCCACAGTACCTAGCCCTGGGCATTGCAGGAACCTCCCAGGTGCCTTCCCTTCCCCATACTACAGACAGACATCCTGACAGAGGCCAGACAGGCGGCCCTGGGAGGGATTAATCCACTGCAAGCAGCAAAGACAGTTTTGTATCCTGCACACATGCCTTCTGTGTGTGCAGGTGCATATGTCAGGGAAGCCGCCCTTCATGCCCACTTATTCTGGGTGACTTCGTGGGGGTCACAGTGTCTGCTAAATGGTAGAGGGCGTTGGGCAGTTGATGACAACCATCTGCCCTGCACTCCTCACCTCTCATGGCACATTCCCATCTATGATCTGTTCCCACCTTAGAGCTGCTACAGGGGGTGCTGGGAGGAAACTAGTCCCCTCATTTTAGAGGGACACTGAGTACGGGAGGTGTGACTGCACCACGGTTGTCCAGAGCTCGCGAGGAGACGGGCCTGGCCCCAGGTGCAAGCTTCAGTCTTATTTGCAGGGCTGTGGCTCTTTCGTCAGGGTGATGGGTACCTGGAGGGGCGTTCAGAGCAGAGTGAGAATTCTGTGGGCAGCGTTTCCAAGTGACAGGGCAGGCGCCATTCTCAGGAGCAGCCACCAGATGGCAGAGGGACTGCACACAGCTCCTTCCCTCTGGTTTCCTCCGGGGCTGGGGGACGGGGCCAAGGATGAAAGCTTGCTTAACGTTCACTGAGACCCATGGTGATCCCTGGAGGGTTGGCAGGGAGTAAGGGGGAAAAAGCAGGGGGAAACGAGAAGGTGGAAATTCTGCCAGTTACTGTGTGACCTTGTGTAAGTCACTTGCCCTCTCTGGGCCTTAGGTGCCTCTCCTGTAAAATGGTGGCAGGTGTGGGGTAGCGGTTGTACTTAAAGCAGAATAGTAGTCTTTTCCAGTCTGACACTGAAGAACGTTTTACCACTGAGGCACCCTGGGAGTCATCCTTGGCCGGGACCCTGGGTGAGAGGCTGGAGGCTAGGGGGAGGGTTATAGGTGGCTGGAGGATGGGAGGATGCCTGGACAACACTGGCCTGAATGGTGATTTCAGAGCAGGTGAGGAAGGGCCTGGAGTATGCTGGAATGACACGGACTGGAATATGGAGAGCAAAGAATGAGCCAGAGGGGTATGTGGCCATCCAGTTACTTCCCTGGGTGTAATTCTTCGTTTAAAGCTTCAGCTAAACTACCTTTCTTTGTGTGCTCTGCTTCCCTGCCCCTAACACACATTTCATCTCTCATCAGACTGTTTATTTCCTTCATAGCTGCTGTTGCCTATTTCTGTCTCCTTCCCTTGGATGTAAGCTCTGATTTTTTGTTAACACTGTGTCCTTAGTGTCTAGAACGGTCCCCGCCATACAGTTGCTGCTCAGTAAATAACTGTCGAGTGAATGACCATGTATATGGATGGTAAAGTGGACAAAGCCCTACACTGGGGGGCAGAGCCCTGGAGTCCCTCCGTGTGATCCTGGGGTAGCCTCAGCACCTCTCTGCCTTTCAGCTTCCTCATCCTTCAAGGAAGGTGTTTGAGTCCCATGACCAAGTGTCTTAGAAACTTAGACAGCAGCTCCTTCTGCCCTAATCCTCAAGTCCTAGCATTCAATCAATTCAGTCCATCAGCCATCACAGTTTCTTTTCCCTTCAAGGACCAACAGCAAGCTGATGGGGAAAGACCTTGGCAGACAAACATTGATTCATTCAACAAACATTTCTGGGTACCTACTTTGTGCAAGGCTCTACTGTGGACACTGTAAGTACAGTGGAGATGGAGACAGAAGTGTACACAGGCCTCACTGGGCTCTCCCATTTTACTGGGCAAAGGGAAGAAATCCTGGGTCTTCTCCCTTCATTTCTGAAGGTGGAAAAGACCAGGTTCTAGAGGAGAACATTATCTAGGCTCAGAGCCATTTAAAAAGTCCTCTAATATCAGGAAGGTGGGGTCTGTGGTAGCAAGGCCTCCAGTGAATGCCTGTGGACCCAGCTTTCAGAAAAACAATGGGCTGGGTGAACCTGAGCTCCAGCCCCTCAGCATCCTGATGGAGCTGTTCTGGCCTGGTCTCTGGGGAACCAGGGTCTGCCCTAGGTTTGCCCCACCTGGGAGCCTGCCCTACCCTATCTGCCTGTCTCATAAGAACACACCAGCCCTCTGTCTCCTTTCTTTGAAGCCCTGCTTTGTGTTGGGGGGTTTATCTGAGTAGATAGATAAGGCAGAACCAAAGCATTAAGGGTTGTGTGTGACTGACCCTTCCAGAGTAAGAACTTGAGTTAACTACCACATCAGCTTGGGAGAGGTGACTCTCATGGTGGAATTTTAGGCCCATTGACAGGTTAGGTTTGGGGAGAAAGACATAAAGCTTTGCTTCCTGGAGTCAGTTGCCTGTAGTGACCCCAAGCACCCCTTTCTGGCGACTTGAGCACACAGGTCTCAGAGCTTCCCTATTCCAAGTGTGGCCAGAGGCCACTGTGTCTGTACCACCAAGGAGCTTAGAAACGCAAAATCTCACACCCCTGCCAGAACTACGAAACCAGGCTTTGCAGTCTAACAGGATTCCCACGTGACTGTGAGCCCATGCGCAAGAAGTGTTGGGCTGGAATGCCCCGTGGTCCCTGAGAATGACACTGGCTGTCCCAGCACCCCCACTGCCGCCTCTGCATTCCATTTGCAGGGCCAACCTGTTCACTCATGACGAGGAGGCAGAAAGGCCCTGGGACACCAGGAGAGATGAGCAGGTCATTAACTGTACTGAGCCGCTGCAGCTTTCTAAAAGAACACCCTCTGGGAGACAGGTGGTCTGGCTGATGGTGAGCCCTCCTCAGAGTTAGGGATTCCCTTTGCATCCAGTCTGGTATTTGCTTAAGAAAGAAATCGGGCCATGAAACAGCATTTACAATGGTCCACTAAAAATGATCTATAGTATTTGTGTAGGATCTCTTCCCTTCCCCTTTCACATCCACACTCCGCTGTTCTCTGCCTGCTCTCTGCCCAGGAGGCTGACCTGTCTGGACTGCGTCAACCAGCTCCCTACCCTCCAGCGTCTGATCACCTAGCCACTGGGACCATGTGGGGGTGTGAGCGGGTGGTGCAGCCTGCTTCTCCATCTCCTTAAGCCGGGCTCACACCTTTGTAACAGCCCTTCTTTGAGCACTCGACTTGCTCCTCAAATTACTGAGTTTGAATGAGCCATCTGATCCTGGGTGGATTTGCTACCCCTAGAAAAGGGCCTGGAAGGAAGCAACTGAAGGCAGGCCCGCATCCAAACTTCCCTTCCTCTAAAGTTTTCAGAATTCCCTGTTTGTTTTCTTCAGTCCCCGTGTACACTGGAGGATGCTGGAAGCTGTGAAAGCTAATTTCATCTCAACATTTGTCTCTTTCTATTTCCCAAGTAGAGAAGGGCCCAGAGCCCGGCCCCCAGAGGCAGTAGGGTGGGCACAGGGAGGGTGCTTCAGTCACCAGCATGCTGATTTCTGCTCACCGAGTCAATGCATCCCGGATCCTTTCTAGGCATGGGGGACACTGGCAGCTGACTCTGAAATTATGACACTCTGTGCCCTGGAGAGAGATGGTCCAGGAGGCCTCGGAGCAGGGGTCTCCCCCAGGCTCTCCTGCTCTGCCCCTTCATTCCTGACCATTCTCCTTGCGCTGCTCTGCCCCACAGCAGCCACACCTGCCACCCCGCTGCTGCGGCTCCAGCGTAGCAGGACCCTCGTCGGCGGCCTTTGCCTGCGCTCTTCTCCTGGGCATCTTCAGGCTTGTCGGCCCTTGCTGCCTGCAGTCTCCGGCCAGGATCGCCTGCGTTGAACAGGTCTTCCCTGACCGTCCTGAATTACATACTACTTTCTCCCTCCCCATCTTTCTTCACAGACCTCAACAGCAATGGACATTTTAACTGTGTCCCTGGTTGTTGCCTATCCTCTCACCTCCCTGGGCTCTCTGCATGGCAGATTTGAGTCTGTTTTGTCCGCCGCCATGTCCACGGAACTAGTCTCTGACTGGCACAGTGAAGGCACTCAGCGAAGCTTTGCTTAGTGAATATGAATAAATGAGTGCGTTCTCTCTCGGTTGCCTTGGGAGGTCAAAATTGCACAAGCTGGGCTGCTCCAAACACCCACGAGCATGCAGAGAGGAAGCTGGTCCCTTCCACGATCAGCATGGCATGACAGGTGACCTGTACGCGTCAGCCACCTCTGGTGTCCTCAGCTGTACCTGCAGCCAGACGCAGGCTCCTCTTCCTGCCCTCCTTCCTCGGCCTCTACAGCCCTGCACCTGTCCCTCCACATCTTGGGAAGCCGTGGGGAGCGGAGGGGTGTCTCTGGATGTTTTATCTCTGACAGGGCCTTATGGAGGCCTACTGTGTGCTTCTGCTAGAGTGCCCAAGCAGGCACAAGCGTATGGTGCCTATTCCATTGATAGTGCCCCACGGTGAGGAGCCCCTGCAGGAAGCCCCCACTTTCCCCCACAGTCAGTGACCCAGGCCCTTCCTTTCCTTCCGGAGCCATAGAAGCTCTGCAGACATCAGGAATGCCAGCCCCCCTTGCTGGGAGGTGGGTGCCTGCAGGGACTCGACGCTCTGTAGGAGGCTGAACTCCTAACACGGATTTCTCTGCATGGTTTCAGGCCAGGCTGCTCATACCTTCAGGAGTCAAAGTCCTGGGTTCTAACGGGTTGGCCATTAACCAACTGCGAGGTCTAGGTCAAGTCACTTTCCTTCTCTGGGTCTTAGTTTCTGCATTTCTCAGGGACTTTCAGGCCCTAGTAGTTGATGATTCTTTGGATCCAAGACCTGAGTAGAGGATCCAGACTTGAACAGATTAGAAATAAACCAGACTTGGGGATTTCCTGTTAATTCTGGGTTTCTGCCAATTTTCATCTAATTTAGTCCTTTTTTGGGCAAGCCCTCCCCCTGGGTTCTTCTCTAGGATGTGTCCCTTTCCCGGTCTTCCAACCTCGCTCCCTCTCAGATCTCCCCTGTGTCTTTGTACATGCTGGTCTCTTTGTCCTAAATGCCTGGCCTTTCTCCCTCTGCTGGTTTGGGCACTGCCCACCTCCCTCCCATCCTCGCCCTTTCTGGGCACACAAGCCCAGACCCCTGCAAGTACCTGCTCCTCTCTGCCTGAGGGCTCTCTGGCTGTCGGTACCTGCACTGACACAGTAGGGAAGGAATGGCTCTCTGGTGATGGATGGAAGTGAGATGAATTGGTGAGTATCCCCAGTACCTGCCCTTTTCGGGATAATTCCAGGCCAGCGTTCCCCAGTAGGACTGAGCTTATTTGCCTACAGTTGTGGGTAACACACGCTTTACTGGCTGCTGTCTTCCCTTCCCTGTATCACTTCTCCATTCCCTACTAATATTTCTGGGGGGTTGCTTCCCAAATAAACCCATTCCACTCCAATCCAGCCAGCCTGGAATACTTGTCAATGGTCACTTCGGTTTGAAACACCTGCTGACTCCCTCCAGTTAGCTCCCACCCCAGTCTCCTCAGAGCTTTCCTCTCTGGGCCCACCCTCTTGGTGGGACTGAAAGGATCCATTCGGGGTCTGTCCGCCCCACAGGTGTGAAGGCCCCCTGAGGTCAGGGACCCATGCCTTAGTTCCCTTTGTCCTTGTAGCCATTGGCCAAATGGATGGGACGTTCAGTACCAAATCCTCAGCTTCCCACATTCTTTCATCTTCCTGGCTCTCTCAACTTTCCAGCAAGCCTCCTGCCACCTTTGCAAGGAATTCAATCAGTTCCAGGCTTTTCTCCCCCTACTTTGACCCCAGATGCATCTGGGTCCAGCCGTATTCATCTGCAGCTGCTCTTCTTTATAAATGCCTTCTAAGCTGACTGATTGCCCATCAGTGACCCTGGAAAACACCGTGTGGATTCCTTATACATATCACAATGGTTTCTGTCCCCAACCCGTCTCCCCACGGGCACCGAGGCCCAGGGAGAGTGTTCTCACTTCCTGGCTCACCTCTCCTGACCAACTCTCCTCCCTGGCTCTTGCCTTTCTTTCCTGGGACTGGGGGGGTGGGTAGCATCTTCAGAGACATCAGCACAGTCCTGACCTTTCTTCTCATTCACATTGAAAGGTTTTTGTTTTTTTCCCCTCTTTGAATTCTCTAAAGGGAAGAGGGAGAGAGAGAGGAAGGAGGGGACATGCTTTAGATTACATATTGATCTCCTGAGCAAATGTATCCCGCCAGGACAGCCCGCTGTCTCAGAGGCGTGCACCTTTCATTCCCAAGCCTGGCTATTGACCTGCGCCTCACCCAGAGCCGCTGGGCCCTGGATCACCCTCACCCCCACACCCTGGGAATTCTGCCTTTCGGGAATCCAGAGCTTCACAAATCAAACCCTCTACCTCACAAAGCCCTGGACTCTAGGTACGGCTCTCGCTCTGCCAGCTGCCTCCATCTCTCTCGTCGGGCGAGGAAGCACCTTCTGCTTGGTTTGATTCCAAGTGCAAGATGAGGTCTGCTGCTCCCCACCTGCTCCCGGGGTCTCCTATCCCCCACTGAGCCCAGGGCCTAGTGTGGAGCCCCACACAGCGGCACGACTGCACTAGTGACCCTTGGGATCACGTGATGGTGGGAGGGCCCTCCTTGCCTTAGCGCCCGGACGCGCCACGTGGCTCCCTTTGCCAGACCAGCAGCTTGTCACCCCACAGAGAGCAGGAGGTAGAGGGAAGCATAGAACAGGGAAATCTGGAGTGGGAGGGGGAAGGTGGGAGAAGGTTGAAGTGAGGGGTATGGCCCAGCGGGGGGTGAGGGGGCATTCCTTCTGATGGCAGCCTTGGGGAGGGGGTGCAGCCTAGAGGGGGTGGAGGCCAGTGGGGATGGGGAGCCCTAGACAACCTTCTACTTCGCTGTTTTTCCTGGGTGGTCACAGGGCCCCTCTGCTACTGTTTCCATCCGCCATCACCAGCATTCTCCTTCCTGATACATCATGCACAGAAAGCCGGGTTACCCTCAGGCACCCCAGACGCACCGAGTGCCAGCTGCCCTCTGCTGACTCCTGCCCGGAGAGCAGGAGCCTCGGGTGCAGCGCCTAGTCCTCCCTGCGGCCTTCGGAGTGTGAGCCTCACCGCGCAGGTAAGCTGTGGTCGGAGGCGCACGGGGCCCTTGGAACGCCAGCGTGAGCTCTCTGGCCTGCCGGCTCAGCCCCCTTCAGTTACTGGCCCGCTCCTCAGAACAATGTTCCTGCCCTCTTTTTCTTCCAGACCCCCAGGTTCCAGGGAGAAGCCCAGCTTGGTCCTCTCAGCATCCTAAGGCAAAGACCCAGCCTGAGGCCAGAGCTATTCCCCAGAGTTCTGGAGGACGCTCTCCTCCCTGGCCATTGCCGCAGCGGCAGCAGTGGCCCCGTGAGAGGAGGCTCCCAGAGCCTAGAGCTGCAGCCCTTACCCCGGCGGTGATGCCGCCTTAGGGCACATCACTTCCCTGTGCAAGTCTACTGGGCTGAACACTTTGGGAATCCTTACCACCTCCAGGTACTGCTATAGTAGTTGACAAGAATGACTTTACTCAATCCTCGTAATAACCTACCAGGCTATACTCTCATCCCATTGTGCAGATGAGGAAACTGAAGCACAGAGCAGTTCAGTGACTTGGCCAAGGTCACAGAGCTAGTACCTGACAGAGCTGGAACTGGAAGCCAGGCTCTCTGGCTCCTGAGTTCCACTCTAAACCTAGACTGCTCCCCTGACCACCAGGAGCCTGAACGGCTCAGAGAACTGATTCTAGACTAGATAGGCCCTAAATAGCTTTTGTTGGCTCCTGGCTCATCTCCCAAATTAACTCCCACATTCACCCATCCTTCCATTTAGTCACACATTTGTTCAACCTGCGGTTATCTCCTATGCACAGGGCGCTACTTTGGATGCTGAGGGTGTAGGCATGCTCTTGCCCTCGAGGGGATTATACTTTAGGAAGGAAGGCAGACAGGAATAAAATAAGCACATTATGCATATGGTATGCTTTATGTGGTATGTAGGCCGTATTCAATCGAAAGTATAATATGTCAAGATATGATTAGTGAAATAAAGGTAAGGCAGCTGGAAGAGGTGGTGAGTGCTGGTGGTGGCCAGGGAAAGTGCAGGAGGAGGATCTATTTGGGCAAAGATGAGTGAAGTGAGGCAGAGAGGCCCTGGGATCCAGGAGAGAGCCTTGCACATAGAGGGAACATTAAGTGCAAAGGCCCAGGGGCCAGTGTGTGGGACTGTAAGGACCTGCACGGACCCCCAGGAGGCTGCCAAGCGTGGGGGTTAGAAGACTAGGGTTAGAAGCCAGGGGTAGGGGCCATTCCCTCCTGCAGGAAGGCAACGCTGGAGGCCTGGAGGGGGAAAGGGGAGAAGGTTCAACAAGAGGCTTCTTCATGAATAAGGAAAGGGCTGAGCCCAAGAAGAAGGAAAAGCCAGCCCTCAGTCCACTTCTGGAAGGCCAGCTGTGTTAGGAAACAGGGCACAGTGTGAACACTGCCTCTCTCTCCTCCCACACTTCCATATGGATGAGAAGGCGGGCAAGGCACCTGAGTGCGGCTGAGAAGGCCGTGTGGGGGAATCCGGAGGGATAGAAGCTGGAGCCATAGATATCTGAGATGGAAAAGACCCGCCAGGTCATGGAGTGTGTCCCCTGGGGCCCATGGAGAAGATGTGGTGGCAGGAGGAACCCCGCCTCCTCATTTCACGGTCTGGCTGAGAGCTCAGGCTGGAGATGGGAGCTAGTTGAAATTAGATGGGAATTTATTTAAGGCTTTTAAACATTTCTGCTCTCAGGGGGCCTCGAGAGAACCACAGATCATCTCCTCCACAGCTCGCCCGGGAGCCAGGGCGATGACACATCAGGCCCCAGGCACCCCAGTGCACAGCGGGGGTGGGAGGCAGGCTGCCCCATCCCTCCTCTCACCCAGGAGGCCTCTGGCTGGAGGGTCCTGGGCCGGTGGTGGGCCCTAAGGCACTTCCCGCATCCCTCTGCCTGGTGCATCAGGCAGACAGACGTGAAGGGTGGTGGCTAGTGTCCTCTCATCCATCCCGGGCTCTAGGGGAGGGCTGAACACCCGTGCTAGGGTAAGCAGAGGACAATACCGCTCCCTGCATGCCCTAAGTGAGTCTGTCACAGTGGGCTGGGGCACAGACCTGGGGTCACTTTTTCTGGGTATGTTGCCTCACAAATGTCTTCAAGCTTCACCCAGAGTACTAGGAAGCCACTTTGTATTATCTGCAAGGGAGAAATGAAAAATAGTACAGATACAGTATTGGGCATAGTTATAAGCATAGGCTCTGGAGCCACACTGCCAAGGTTCAAATCCCAGCTCCACCACTTACCAGCTGGGTGACGTGGCCCTCTCTCAGATCAGCTGCCACACTGCAAGGACACTCAGGCCGCCTATGGAGAGGCCCACGTCACGGGAAGCTGAGGCTGCTGGAGAAAAACCACATGAATGTGTTCGGAGGCAGATTCTTCACCTCAGTCAAGCCTTGAGATGACTGCAGCCTGACAGCTTGACTACAGCCTCAGGAGAGACCTTGACCCTGTGGTAGGTACCCAGGTAATCTGTGCCCAGATTTATGAGCCACAGAAACTGTGAATGTTTGCTTTTTTAACCTGCTAACTTTGGGGGTACTTTATTAAGTAGCAATACATAACTACTACAGAGGCCATCCAGGGCTGGTGCGGTGGCTCAATTAAGTCTCAAGGTTGTCCTCAGGGACCTAGGCCGCTTCTGTTTCCCCATCCTCCATATCATGAGGCTTTCATCCTCAGAGTTACAAGATGGCTGCTGAACCTCCAGAAGTCACATCTGCGTACTAAGCAGGAAGAAGGCCTATTGAGTCTGTCCCTTTTGCACATGCTTTCTCAGAAGTGCCTAACAACTTCCGATTTCATCTTACTGGCCCAAAGATGTCCAAGGCCACCTGTAGTCCTGCAATGAATGGAAGGATGGACCAGGTGGCCTCCAGTTTCCAGGATGTCAAAGCTCTACCACAGAGCCCAGCGAGGGCCATTCAGGCCACCTTAGGGGAATGTGAGCTCCTCGAAGGGAGTGACTCTGATGACTCTAAATCAACTATTATTCCCAGGGTCTGACCAAGTATCTCACGTAGTAGGTAGGCAAATAATGGTCTTTGGATGACTGAACTAGGTTACAAGCTCTTCAAAGGCAGGGATCGAATCTTCCTTGTTTTTAGCTCCCCAGGGCGCAGCAGGGCTGGTAGGTCTACATTTGATTGCCTTCCAAGGCTCGCGTCCCAAGCGCAGGGACTGTGCCTCACTACTCTGCACAGCCGGGTGCCTGGTCCAGGCCTGGCACTCTGTGGGGCACACTGCAGGGTCGGCTGAATGGATCGGTGCTCTGACTGACCAAGAGCCCTGGTCCCCTGCCTCCGACCTCGGGAGACTTGCGTGATCTTGTAGTGGTGTTCTCCGTCAGAAACGGAAACGAGGTACCTTGCCCCCTTACTAAGGAACCAGAGTGCTTCCCTCTTCAATGAGTCTGCCCCTTCCTGGCTGGCATTGTCACTGCCTGAAAACCGGAAGATGATTAGAGGGAAGATGCTGCTGGCTGGCTGGGGCTCTACCCTGGGAAATTTCGAGAGGGCTGGGTCCTGCCAGGATGCCCTGTCCCAGGGAGCCTTTGCTGTGGTCTTCGCGGGTTCCAGAACCTAGTGCAGGAAGGCAGGGGGACAGGTGCCACTGGGCCAAAGGAAGGTCCTTTCTAGGAGACAATCCAAGGACCTGTTCTGGCCATGACACCTCAGCGGGGACATACTTGGGTGTGGTCACAGGCGTCCTAAGAGCAAAACGCCAGGTGCCCCTTGATCCCTGAAACTACTTCATTTCCTGGTCTCGTTACCCTTTCTCTCATTTACTTTTTAACCTGACCCCTCCCCCCTACAAAAGGGAACATTAGCTTTCTGAACAGAATTGACCTTGTAAAAGGGTTTCCATGTTAAGAGACATTGGTCAAGTTAGACTCAGAGAATGTTCCAGGTCCATCGTTAGAAAACCACTCATGGGACCACCATGGATCTGTCCCCCTGGAGGTCTAGCGGAAGACTTTCCGCTTATTAGCATGCAAGGGACACATGAGGTGAGGTCCTGACAGCCCTTCCCCCACGGCCCTCTCTCCCCAAGGCGCCTACTGTTTTTATTCCCTTGTGGAATATTTATTGTGCATGTGCACCGTGACCCAGGTGTACTCTGTCACCTCATGAACCCCACGCCCCACAGCACTGAAGAGATTTTTACCTCTCTTCCTCCCACTAGACAGTAAGTGCCTTGAAGGCAAGAGCCCCTCTGGGCCCATCCTGCAGCCTCAATGCTTACTGAGCTCTCTGAAAGGGTTAAATAAATGAGTGAGTGAGCAATGAATGATGGAGCCCTCAGGAACCATTTAGACCCATCCTCTAGCTTTGCAAATGAATCTGTCAAATGAAGGCCCAGTGTCCCTGGGTTGGGTCTTTTTTCCTTCCTATGTATGTGTAACAATAGTGTTATGTAGCAGTGTAACAGTAGCACAACTCCTTTCTGGCTCTCAGACCTGAGTCCAACGTGTGTGTGTTGAGGAGGGGGTGTTCCCACACACACAACACCAAGCAATATCGAATACCAGCAAGGTTGTGGGAGAGCTCAACTCAATTCTGATGCTGTCTGCCCGGAGACAGCACCAGATTCCCCAGGTTAAGGGCTCCGTCCTACAAGACGGCCCTCCACCCCACACTCTAGATGCCATTTGAAGCCCCAGGCAGTTCCCTGTGCTTCTGACCTACCAACTACAGATTGGAGGTTCCCACGACCTCCCCCTTGAACTCGATTAATATGCTAGAGAGGCTCACAGCACTCAGGAAAACACTTTTACCAGTTTAATAAAGGAATGAGAACAGACAAGTTTGCCTGTCCAAGGCAGCTTGGAGATAAGGATGCTCTGTAGGCTGTGGCGGGCGGGGTAAGACCTGGATGAAAGGTTAAACCACTGGGACATTTAGGGCAGCCCATTCTGGGTCCCCAGATGAGGAAGTGCCTGCAGATGGTTTGGTTTGTGGAGCAGGAGTAGCTCAGCTGAGGGCTGAGTGAGACCGCAGCTGCTGGGGACAGGGCTGGGGACAGGATGGCAGGTCCTGGCGTCTGCATGTCTCTGCTCCGGTCCGCCTGGCTTCACAGGCTGAGGCTTTCCAAAAATGAAGGACTCATGGGCAGAACTCATGATACCTCAGGGACACATCCTGCCTGCTTGACTTTGCAAGATCAGTACCCAGCGCCCCACATGGAGGCCTGGTGGCCGCCTGCAGTGGTATGTCAGAAGGGGCTGTTTGACTGGGAGCTGGCCAGCTGGAGAGAGCTAGGCAGCAAGTGGCTGTCCATCCTGAGCTTCCAAAGGGAAATTCTGAGGGACTCTCTATCCTCTGTCCTGCAGGCCGCTGTAGACTCCTTCCCTTCTGGAAGCAAGGAGGCTGACTCCCACCTGCAGGACTGGGTCACCAAGTGCACCCCACCCCTCTGTCAGGCTGTTCGGGTGGGCATCCTAGCTCCACACCACAGGCACCTGTAACCACTTGGAGCCTGTTTCCACATTGGCAAATGGCTTCCTCATAACAACGCACCCCCCTCACAGAGCTGTCCTGAAGGTTAAAGGGAATAGCGTGTGAAAAGCTGGAATTTAGTAAGAGAGATCCTGGGAAGTTAGTAAGCGCTCCTTTCTCTTGGAAAGCTCTGCCCAGGGCTCATCTTTGATGCCCCTTTAGTGGTTTTGGTTTCCTTCTCCCTCCCTCCCTCCCTCCCTCTTTCCCTCCTTCCTTCCTCCCTAGTCTTTCTTTTTAGGGAAAATGGAAAATAGCTAGTTAGTAACTTTTATCTCAAGATCCCTAAGGACTTATTGCCCAGGAGGATGCGACCTCCTTCCTGTCCCTGGACACACACCAGGTTCATCCATGTTCTTCCCAGGCCCTTAAAGGGGTGAAGTCCCGAACTGAACACAGAATATCAAAGGAACCAAGGGCATGGGTCTTTTTCATCTCCACAGGCATCATCTAGCACAGTTCTAGAGGGCTGATAAATCTTAGTGAAGGGAAAGAAGGAAGGAAGAAAAAAGCACAGTACATGGCTGAGTGTGTGGGAAACCTTGCAGCCAGCCCACTTCTGTGCACCAGGACACAGGATGGATGCCAACATGCAGCTCGTTTACTTAACAAATGTTTATCGAGCACCAGGTACTGGCTGGGCACTATGGGTAAAACAATGATAAATAATAGATGGAGCATGCCCTCAGGGTGCCTTCAGTCTAGTAGGGAAGTAAAGCTCTGAACACAACTAATTTTAAATCAGGGAAAAAGGAAGACACTCCCAAGAGCCAAGCGGATCTGAGCCCCAGGGCTCTAGGTTAGCAACGTGGTACTTCTCATTATTGATTGACTTTGCAGGGATGGCAGTAGAGTGAGAAGACTAGGTAGGAGGGCTGTATCTGCATTTACTATCCCACCTGTGGCCCACCCTCTTGGGAAGGAACCAGGCTGCAGCATTCAACATGCCCTCAGCAGATCCTGTTCAAATGCCTCCAGAAAAGTCCTGGCAGGGCTGGGGATAACAAGCTTTCTCAATGGCCCCTGCACTGTTTCCAGGCCATCTGCTTCCCACCTTCATGCCTGTGCTCTGTTTCTGAGCTGGTAACACTCTTGAGTGCATGCTCACCCAGAGGTGTGCATGCACACACATACCTGCAAACTCATGCACACACACACCATGTCATTACTGCCATTTAGGATGTTAAAACTTCCTAAGAACAGTCCCCTCAGGCCTGCCCCTCTCTCCCAGACAGCTGGCTGCCTCCTCCACCCTCTCGCTCTGAGGCTCTCGCACTTCCACCCCAGCCCTGCCTTCCTGTCCTGTCCTGTCCTGTCCTGCCTGCACTCGGAGGAGAGCCCATGAGTCTCTTCTTGCCTGTTTCATCTCCGTTTTTTCTTTCTATGACTGCTCTGTCATGCCTCTCTCTCCACTTCTCCTGTGAGTGATGTGTGCGTGCATGTGTGTGTGTATAAAAGGAAAAGAGAGGGGTAGACCATTCCTTGCTGGAGTTTTTCTCCTTGATCTAGCTATAGTTTCCTGCTGAGGAATCACAACTGTGGCAGAGCTGATTTCAACTCTGGAGTGAAGGGTGATGGGTAAACCATGGCAGGGTGGGACCGGGATATCTGAGTGAAGCAACAAAACCCAGCCCATGTGGGGCCTCAGCAGTACACCCACCGCGCCTACCCGCCCAATTGGCTGGCTTCTGGTTGTCTTAGGGGCACATCTTACCATCGCAGGGAGAAAGGACAGACCAGCTCTAGGCAATGGTCAGACAGGGCCATTTGCTCAGACAGGGCTGGAGTTCCCTATCCTGGGGGTTTCACCAATCAGTGTGGAGACTAAAAGTCGGCTAAGAGGCTGGTGGTGCTCTTGGCCCTGGACAGGTGGGCGCTAGGGCAAGGGAGGGAAAACGGAGATTTTCCATCTCTCCGGGCCCTGTGTCTGCATGTCCACCTCCCTGAATTCAATTCGCACCAAAACTCTGAGAAGTCTGTGTGGGTTATTGCAGGACTGCAAATGAAGGCACTGAGGCCCAGAGAGGTTAAACAGTACTCCTGAGGCCAAACAGCTAGTGAGTCATCTGCTAGACTCAGTTCAGATGTGTCTTCATCTTTCACCGCTCAAAGCACATGTGATTTCTTGGGAGGTGCTACAGCTCAGGACCTAGGCACTGACTTTGCATGTAAACTGCAGAGGTGAACTCCCCTAATAAATTCATACTCCTTACCGGAGGAAACCCAAAGTTTGGCTTTGGAAACCCAAAGATGCTCAGGATTTAAGTTGTCCGCACAGGGCTATGAGTTTTGGAAACCAGGGCAACTCTGGGGCATGAACTACATCTCCCAGGTGTCCCCACCAAGGATGAGCCCAGGTATCCCCAGCTGTAGCCTGCTCTCTGGAGCGCCCTGAGTCGGCTTCCTGCCTTCCTTGTCTCATGTTCCCACTTCACTCCAGGTTGTCCCTGGGCACCTTCTGTGGGTAAAATGGCAGTATTTCCAGAATCTCTCACCTGGCTTCAGTGCATCTCCCTATCAGTAGGTGTTTCCAAGGGGTAGAGAGAAGTAGTCTATCTCCATATCAATAGGTAATTACATGAACTAGAGAGGGCATATCTGGACCAGAGAGGTTGGGTGGGGTCTCTTTTTCTGCAGCCTGGTTGAGAGAAATGGGGGGAGGACTGCTTGTAAGAAACAAGTTTCTCCCACTTTATTTCTCCCTTTGACTGATTTCGGTTTCAAAGGTCTTTTGCCCAGGGATTTCCCCTCTGGAGTTACACCCTCATGTAAATCCTCAAATCCTTGAATCAGGTTCTACTTCTGGGGGAGCTCAATTTAGGACAATCCCACACTGAGGAGTCCAGGAGCCAGGATTCAAACCCAGGTCTTCTGACTCCAAAGCCCACAGGTCTCATCTCAATCCTACACTGCAGTGTGACCAGGAAAGCCACACCCACACATACGCTTACCTTCTGCTGCAGGCAGACGTGTATGACACTGAATCTGCTCTTTCTCTGGGATTCAAGAGGCACTTAGTGAAGTTGCAAGAAACTTACATTGCCCTTTTGTGGGGCAGGTCCTTCCAGGTATGGGTTGATAGGCTCCTTGTGAGTTTCACCAAGTCTCTCTGCTCAGTAAACAGACTCATCCCCCAGGGTGGGGAGGGATGTTCCTCTGTTTTCTGGACTTGCTCAATTGTAGATGGCCCAGGACACACCTACCTGCCTCCAGTATGTGAAGCAGCTTTATTAGGTTTGTAGGAAATGGAAATCTCCTGCTTTTCTTGTAATAGAGACAAATTGGAAGAAAGAGAATACAGGGCTGGGTTTCTATGGGCACTCTTTTTGTTAGCATTTGAGCCTGGGTACTTTCAGAACTTGAGGGCAGTTTGTATGTATGCCATATCTTTATTTTTTCTTTTAAATCAAAACCTGTTCTGGCTTTGGAAGTTGGGATTTTCTTTTTTTGTTTATTTGTTCCCTTCTCCCATTAGAAACTGTGGTAGGAGGCGGCTTTGCAGAGGCAGCATGGAAAGAGGAGAGGTGGAGGGCGTTGGACCCTGGCCTACTTTAAAGCTGCTGCGGCTGTGGAGGGGCTGCCTTCCTAGGTACCCCATTCTTCCAACTCCCCCCACAAAACCCAGCGGAAAATTACACTCTGGGATAGGAATAAGCCAACGGAGTTTCATCGGAGCCTGAGGAAAAACAGGCAGTTGTTAGAACCTGAGTGGGGAATGAGCATTCCAGAGAGAAGTGAGGGGGACAGATGAGAGATGAGGGAGCCCACTCTCAAGGTAAAGGGGTCCTGTCTCCCTGTGGGGCAAGCACTGCCCACGTATAACCTTTTGTCCCAGAATAACTGGGTCTGCATGGCCCTGTCCTTTGGGCAGTGTGCTAACTATACGGTGTGTTGAAGGCCTGTGGCTGGCCATTCCCAGGCCTGCTTTGTCTATGGAAACATCTTACTGGGTGGCAGACCTCCTTCACCAAGGTTTTGGTTACACCAAGGACACTGATTACAAAGAATGATCCTTTCTTGCAAAGCACATAGTCTTTGTCCCCTGGCACACACTTTGTCTCCTCACCCCATTTAAGCAGCTCCCTTCCTGTACACGAGAGGTGTGAGCAACCTTGTCCAGCCAGCCATTCCTGGACTTCCTGTATGTAAGTCCCAATAAACCCTCATGTCTCACATGGCATCTCTGGGTGTTGCCTTCAGTCTTTTCAGTGCTTTCCCATTGCACTCGCCCACTTGGACATGCAACCGGACTTGTGATCACACGTTCCCTTATGTGAGGATGTATGTAAATGGCCATTTGGATGACCATGGAGGTGTCACTGAAGTCCACTTGGATGGGAAAAATGAAAGTAACTAGGGACAGTGGGGGAGAGAGAGAAGAGAATTTATGTTTTTGAGACTGAAATTCAAATATTATAGTCTACTGGCCATACTCACCAATTAATTTCCTACAGCCTGTTAATAACTATTGCAGATCCCTTAGCCTATATCCCTATCTACCTCTACCTCTATCTCCTCCATCTCTCTCCATCTCCATTTCTATGTCCATATCCCTAGTATCCTATGTCCATATCTATATCTATATCTCTTATAGGTCAGAGTAGGACCAGAGCATTTATGTCTTGTGTGTCAGGCCACAGCAGAATTTTACTCATCTGGCCACTGATTATTGTAAGACAGCAACATATAGATTTGTTGGTTGCCTTACATAATATCACTTCTCTTCTGGTGTTGTTTGGCAGTTGACAGGGGCCTTCTAGTTTGAGCTATCATGAGCTCTTTGAAGTAGGGAGGGATAAGTTTACTCATTGATCTTGATTTCAATGAGATTTCTCTTTGGGATGTCATACTCTCTGGTCGGGCATGCTGCTTCACTTGGAGCAGAAAGAGGGTGAGGAAACATTCAGTTGGCCAATCAGGTCAGCCAGGACATCAGTCATGGGCATCAGTGTGTGCCCAATGGCTGTCATACCTTAGTCCCATTTAACAGGGAAGGAAAGAGGTATTGAGAAAGGGAGGTGGCTGGCCAAGCTTCCCACTGTTCACACTAGTAGATGTCACCCAGATACTTAGTTTCTCCCCATTTACTAACCCCTGTTCCATGTTATGCCAAGCGCTGAGGGTATTGCAAGCCAGACAGATGCCCTCCCTCCCTCATGCTTTTGGTATGGAGGGGAGGATGGACAATTAAGTAAGCAGTAGCAGCGTGTTGTGGGGAGTGTCCTACAACTGGGCAAGCACAGGGTGCTATGGAGCATGTAATGAAGACTACATACCTAATCTGGGTATCTGTGACCCAGGAAGGCTTCCCAGAAGAAATGACACTTAAACTAATATAAAACCTCAAGGATGAACAGGAATTACCGAGGAGAACTGGAGATAAGACGGTAGGGTTGGGACAAAAATGTTCCCGGCAGTGGCAACAGCATGAACAAAATTTTAGCCATGAGAAAGAGCATGATGCGTACAAGGAATTTTTAAAAAGTACAGTATCGTTGGAAAATACAGTGCAAGTTGGTTGGGGTAGTTGGAGCTCATAAGACATACACAGGAGACTTGCCTTCTCATATAGGTTTTAAATTGTTAAGGCCAAGGAACATGTTTTTGCCCCTCTTGTGAGCTGAACAGCTCAGGGCCAAGCATTAATGTTTGATGTCAATGTTTGTGTGAATGAATTTATGAGGGCAAAAAACCACATACATCCATACAAACTCTAAGAATGCCTATGTCTTTCATTATTTGAGTTAAGTATTAGCTAAAATACAATATCCTAAAAGCACATGACATTTGAGGTTGACTCACATTTTCATCAGTGTTGATTCCTTTGAGCTTGGGGAAAGTATCTTCCTGCCTTTCTGAGAATCTTGCTTTTTACCCAGCATTTCTGCTAGGTTCTGCGTGGGTGAATGAACCCCCAGCCTTCTCTGTCAGGCTTTGCCTGTCCCTCAGGGTCTTGTGAATGGTCAGCCCAGGTGACTGGGGTCTCTGGTTCAATGGCTAAAGGCTCAAAGAACATTTAGAAATTTGACTTGGGGAAGTGGTTGCCCAGGGAGGTCAAGTTTAAAGATGAGATCAGAAAAGATCTGATACTGGGAGTAAAATTCATATTAACTACTTATAATCCTTATATATGGGCCCATCTTTTGCTGGAATACTTGAAGAGACATGCTTGCACACACACACTAATGAATACAGGGTGAATTTCCTTATCTTAGGACTCACTTTTGAGATGATGCTTTCTTTTCCCCTTTGCTACTTTATTCCATATTTGAGTCATTTTCCCTAATGAAACTATCAGGCAGAACTAATCCAAACATCGGCTTAATCAATCAATATTTGGCAGTCCATAACTACATGCTGCAGTCTAAATTACTTGTGACAACTTCCTTAATACAAACCAAAACATCTACAAGGAGGTAGTGGCCCTGTCAGCTGGCTGGAGAACTTGGCTCTTCAATTTATCTAATATATTTTAATAAAGTTGCAATAAACCTTTAGTCCCCAGGTATGACAGGGAGCATTTTGCTGCCAGAAAATATTATTTTATTTTTAACTCAATAAAGAAAACATGAAGTGCCCTTGTGGTATAGATGTGCTCTCACTAAGAATTTCCCCTGGACAGAGGGTGAATTCATGCTCCAAGAATGCCTTTGGGTCAAATACTCAGACAAACAGGGCCCTCATCTTGGCTGATGCTCTGGCCAGCCAAGGAAGTAAATGTAGCCAGCTGGCTTCTTGTGGAAGGTGTGATTCTCTTTCAGAGATTGATCTCACAATAGGAAGAAGAATCATGATAAGAATGATAATGTTTCCTGTTTGTTTACTACTTCATGGTTCACAGAATACTTTCATGCCTCTGGTCTTACTTGATCTTACAATGTCCCTGGGACATAGGTGAGGGAGGAATTCATTTAACACCAGTATATCTTTACCTACTCAGTGCTAGGAACTGGGATATTCATAAGAGACTTGGGGGTGATCAGGATAGATGTGCTCTGCTGTGATGGACATCTTCATTTGCCCCTCCAGGTCTGCATCCTCCTCCACCCTGACCTGTGCCTGCCAGGCTGACCTGTATGGACTACAGCACCTGGCCTGCCTGCCCTTTCAGTTCGGTTTGGCCAATGGGAGGCAGGAGACTGGAGGTGAGACACTCATTCCCCTGGCTCCCTCCTTCTGGGCCGTTCGCTGGCAAGGTCTGCATTCCTCTGCCTAAAGCCACAGCTCCCATTTCTCCAGAGTACAGCCATACCTCTCTCTCCCCAGATTGTAGAAACCGCTCTCTCCTCTTGCCCCTTCAGGCTTGGGAGAAGTAATAGCTTCACACCCTTGCTGCCCCAAACTCTCAAAATCAATTACTCCACTAGAATACGCCATCTGTTTCCTGCTAGTAGTCTGACTACTACACCTAGTTTCATGTACATACAGACTGGTGGTCATTAACCAAATAATTGCATAAATAATGAATCGCAATTGTGATAGATGCTACAAAGGATGAGTGTAATGTTCTGGGAGAATATATAACTGGGCCTCTAACTTACCCTAGGGAATCAGGAAGGACTTCCCTGCAGGGTTAGTATTTAGCCTGAGACAGGAGGGCTAAAGAGGAGCAGTCATGAAGATTTTAGGTTGGGTGGGATAGGGCCATGTTTCAGGCAGAAGAAATGACATGTCTGAAGTCCTGAGGGGTGGAAGGTACTTTGTTCATTGGAAGAAGACTTGGAGAACACTGGTGTGAATGGGTCCAGAAACGATGATGGCTTGAAAGCCCTCTGGCTCAAGGAGGAGGGGAGGAAAGGGAAGAGGAGACAGACTCAAGCTGGGATTCAGGGCTGACACTTAGGGCACAAAATAGAAGTGTTCACTCCCAGGGTCTTGCTGGGGAAGGGGCAGACCTGACAATGATGCCTACTTCAATTTTGTGTGGTAGAGCCTCACTTGCTTTGCCCTAGTCCTGGCCCTGCAGAATTCTGGAAATGATATCAGGAAAGGGAGTGTCCTGGGTGAGGATGGGGACAAGAACCAAGAAAGGTGGTCTGAGAAGAAGGGAAATTTTAAATAGGGAGAAATTAGAGGGGAAAACCCAGGTCTGAAGCAAAAAAACCAATATTGAAGTTCAGAAGGCACAAAGGAGACAGTCTGGCGATATTCTCTGCACAGCTGCTAGGTTAGATGTGGGCTCACTTTCCTAGGATATCTGTAACCTTGTCTATGGGGGGGAAAGGGGGAGCTTTTAAGGGCACCAAACCTCAGTAGATGTGTTCACCTTGGCAGGGGCCAAGAGCCTTTAAAGGCAATTTCTATTTCCTACTTATAGCTCATAAGTAACAGAGCTGGTACTATAACCCAGGACTCTTGACACATGGTCCAGTGTTACAGCTAAAAATATTATCAGCAGCAACAGCCTGAGACCCCAAGCAATCAACTTTCCTGTGCATCTGAGATGGGTGCTCTGCCAGCCTGGCCCTTCCTCATGGGCTGCAATGAGTTCACCCAATTGTGAAGCTAGAAGGAACAGACCACACACAGGACCACCTCCACACCAACCTCAGTTGAGGAAGGGGGTCCCCAAACCACTCTCAGGTTTGATGATTTCCTAGAAGAGCTCAGAGAAC
Organism: Smutsia gigantea; assembly: GCA_032199065.1. Lineage (NCBI taxonomy): Eukaryota > Metazoa > Chordata > Mammalia > Pholidota > Manidae > Smutsia > Smutsia gigantea. The sequence continues at coordinate 235,556 of JAVSCE010006992.1, forward strand.
TCCTTGAAAGCTGTTTTATACTCATGATTATGGTTTATTAAAGGAAAGGATACAGATTTAAATCAGCCAAGAGAAGTGCTGAGGGCAGAGTCCAGGAAAGGTACCGAATGTGGAGCTCCCACTGTCCTTTCCCTCAGCTTGTAGACAGAACTACTTTTCTGCCATAAATATGTGGCAATACACTTGTAATATTGTCAACCAGGGAAGCACACCTGTGATTTTTGAGTCCAGAGTTTTTATTGGGGCTCCATCAGATACTGCCTATGGGCTGACCATTAGTTTCCAACCCTTACGGTAAAACTGATACCACATGGTCCAGAGCCCCCATCATAAATCACACTGTCAGAGCATTCAGTGGCCAAAGCCACAAGCAACAAAGACACTGCTCTCAGACATGGCATTCCAAAGGCCTAGAGCTCACCTCCCAGTAACCAATGGCAAAGGCCAGACTTCTCCTTGGGTAGTTATCCTTCACTGCACATTTGCCCTTATGGGAAGTCTAGCTGGCTTGCATTAATTTCTTAGATGGTAGATGAAGGATCTAGGGGTGTTTGATCCATTAAAAAATTATTTATTGTTTTATTATAAAATTAACAAATGCACATAGTAAATTTTTCTAACAATACAGAAATGTACAGTACAGAAAGTCCCCCATGATAGAACATCATCCAAAAGTATATATAAAACAGAAATTTCCCCATAATTCAAGAAATAACTCTTCTTAAAAATTTGGTTTATATTTTTCCACTTTTTCTATGCATATTTTAACATATAAATATGTAATTACTTTTAACAAAAATGATATACTCTACATAATGTTCTGCAACTTGCTTTTCCCCCTTAACAGTATATCATAGATATGACAAGGAAATGTCACCACATATAAATGAACCTCATTTTTTCAATAGCTGAATAGTATTCCAGTGAACGGATCACAATTTATTTAACCAATCATTTATTGATAGGCATGCAGGTTATTGCCAATTTTTTTCTTTTGCAAATAATGCTGCAATGAACATCCTTGTACATATATAATTGAACCCTGTGCTGAAATTCCTGTAGGGCAAATTCTTAAAAGAGGTATTGCTGAATTAAAGAATATGTGCATTTTGCAATTTAATAGATTTTGCCAAATTGTACCCTGAAAAGCAGATCCCATTTATATGCATATTAATGATGTTTGGGAATGCTCGGCCCCCCTCACAATATGGTTGTTATTAATCTTTTACATAAATCCAAATATTTAAAGTGAAACCAGCATCGTGTTATTTTCATTCCATGAGCTGGATGGCTACCTACTTCCCCACAATGTCTGCACTGGGGGACAGCTCTCCTGGCCCCAGCACCAACCTGTGAGGATTGGGTGATGGAGAATGTCGGTGGCCTGGAAAGCTGAAGTCTGGAGTAAAGCAGTCATATGGGGACTTATTTAATATTTTTGTTCATGTAGACATTTGATTTGACATTGAACATTTGAAACTTAGTCCTTTGGGCATGCGTAGTGCCCCATGATTTCTCCCTGAGTTAGATGTATTAGATTTTTTTTGCTGTGTAGCAAACTACCACAAATTTAGTAACTCAGAAAAACATGAATTTATTATCTTACAGCTTCTGTAGGTCAGAAGTCCAGGTGTGGTGCCATAGCTGGATCCTCTGTTTAGAATGTCACCTCATTTTTTCAATAGCTGAAATCAGGTGTGGGCTGGGCCTGCATTCCACCTGAACCTCGGGTCCTCTGCCAATTTGGCAGAATTGCGTTGCTTGTGGTCTTATGACTGAGGTACCTGATTTTTGCTGGAAAGAAGTGTCAGGTTGGGGGTTGGGGCTCAAACTCAGCTCCTAGAGACCACCTTCAGGTCCTAGCCACATGGGCCTCTCACAACATTGAAGCTTCCTTCTTCAAGGCCAGCAGGAGAATCTTTCCTCAATCTGCTACTGCAGTCTTATATAAAGTAACAGAAATTGTGCGAGCATCTGATCACTTCCGTTACATAACATAACCTAGTCACTGGAGTGACTATCCGTTCATATTCCCAGGCCCACACTCAGGGGAGGGAATTATGCAGGCATACACAGCACTGGGGATGTCTTGGAAGCCGTCTTGGATTTCCATCTACCACTTTAGCTAAGACGGGAATGCAGTCTGTGTGTGCTGGGCTTCAGGACGGGGCTGGGGAAGCTGTAATCCCAGGTGCACTGTCCTTTGGTAGGAGCATCATAGTCCTCTTCTATTTTTGTCTTTTATATGGTTACTATGGAGAGTTCCTGATGGGCCCTGCAATAGCACCATTCGGGGTTTCTGCTGGCTTTCACCTCCTTTTCCTGCCTTGTCCCTTCAGTTCATGGGCTGGGTCCAGGTGGCCATAATTATTCCACTCAGCTGGGGTGGGTGTCAGGCCTAAGCTAGAGCAATCAATTTCTTCGTCCTGAAATTTGGAACTAGGATTGAGGATACATTAGTTAGCGGTTGGAGGTACTGAAGCTGGGACGATCTGGAGCCCAGGCAGGTACAGCAACTTACACTACCTGCACTGAGAAGAAGGAATTTAATCAGGAGAGAAAAATTAAAAACCAAAGGCAATAGGTGAAGAGAAGCAATGATTAGGTGGCCAGTTAGCATGGTTTGCTTAGGACTAAAGGGAATCCTAGGACATAAGACTGTCAGTGCTAAAATAAAAAAGCCTCAGGCAAACCAGGATAAGTTGGTCATCCTCAGTAGAGAAGACCTGTGGCCCTGGAGAGGGACAGAGGAGCTTCCCTGAACCCTGATGCTCACCAGTGCCTGCTCCCAGCCCTGAGTCCCCTGGATCACCCCATAACCTTCCCATCCTTTTTTGTTTAAACTGGCCTGAAGGTCTAACTTCAAGGAAGATCACTTCCCATTACAGTGGGCCTGTGTGACTGGATCCTTGCCAATGAGAAGGAGAGCAGATGGTATGTGTCATTTCCAGTCTCCAGCAGTTAACACTGAGTGTGCAAGCTCCACTCACCCTCTCCCTGACACTGAGGCTGTAAGTGAACAACTCTGGGGTAGGAGTTGAAGAGGGAACAGCCTCATCCTGATCATAGTTGGAGGACAGCTGCCAAGGAAGGCTGCGGGACCCTCGGGGTGCTTTGTGTAAGAGAGAAATCAAGCTTTTTGTGTTAAACCACTGAGATTTCAAAGCTTTTTTATCTCTCCAGCAGAGTCTTTTGACTAATATAGTGGGCTTCTTTTACTTTCAACCAAAAAAGCTTTTACTAAGACAGCTGGGTCACCTGTATCCTCAGTTTTGGAATGCCTGGGAAGGTTCTTATTTGTTAAATTCCAGAATGATCAGAGATAATAAAGCCCATGCCCTTGGGCGGGATTCAGGAGCCAGGGTACAGAACAGGAACTGAAGGATGGCAGCCGATTTTGCCGAGGTTTCCACTTCCCTGTGAGCTGCCTTTCAGCCCATCGGCAGATAGCAGGGTTGAGGGAACAGGCAGGAAGCTTGTGTGGCCAGAGCAGGGCAATCAGCAAGGCACTTCTACTGCTCTTGGGTCAAATGAGGAGACCAGGGCCAAGAGTCTGGGGACAGAGCCAGGCAAAGGGGAACACTTGAGAACAGAGCAGCCTGGCAGCAGGGATCCTAGGTACTAATCTGACCATTACCACCTGCCGAGGGAAGGTGGAGCTTGGTTTCCCAATCATAATGCTTACCATGGACAAATTCCTAGAAACAGCCAAATTACCAAAACTGACTGAAGAAGAAATAGAAAATCTGAACAGATTTATAACAAGAGAGTAAATCATTAAAGATCAAAACAAAACTTCCAATAAAGAAAAGTCTAGAACCAGCTGCTTCACTGGTGAATCCCACCAAACATTTAAAGAAGGATTAGCACCAATCCTTCTCAAACTCTTCCAAAAAACTGAATAGGAAGAGAAAGAAGAATTAGGAAGGACCACTTCCTAACTCATCCTAGGAGGCTAGTACCTGACACCAAAGGCAGTCAGCTGGTACCTCTGTGGACAGTTTCCACCTGACATGACACAGATGGAATGGAGATGCTGGGTGAGATGAGTGTCTGGGACAATTAGCTCTGGCCCCTTCTGAGGCCCTTGCCAAGTCTCCTGTCTTTACTGCAGAACATCCCCTACAACCTTTCTCCTGCTTCTCTTGGCCACCCAACCCACTATCCCACCTGCTCAGCCAACGGGCAGCTTCCCCAGGCTGGGCCTTCACTGCTCCTTGCTGCTGTCTTGTCTTCCCCTTCTAATCCGAGTCCAGTCCTTCCCATACCACCATGCACAGAAGCATGGGGGGCCTGTTCACAGGCAGACTCTGACTTGGTTGCTCTGGGGTAAATCCGAGGCTCTGAATTTCCAGCAAAATCCCAAGGGTTGTCCGTGCTTCCAGTCCTGGGGCAAGGTTTTGAGTATTGAGAGTCTAAAACACCCATCCCAGGAACACCTTTGACCCCAGTTCACATGGCTGCCTGAGGGAACTGGGGAAGTCATGCCTGGCTGGGGAGCCCTGGGGAACAGGACCGTGCGACCTGTGCAAAGGGACGATCAGTGGCTCTGTCTCCAGGGCAGAGAGGCTGCTGCACTGCAAACGACTCACAAATGCACATGCATACCACAACACACCCAACTCTTGCCCATATCACACGTGCACACACACATTCACCCTCCCTCATGTCCCTACACACCACACACATGCACTGACATCCCACGCCTCCCACATGAACACCCTCCAAAACCTCCACATACCACACATGCATGCACACACAGACATGCACCCTGTACATACACATGCACACATGCACCCCCATGCATGCACCCCCACACACACATGCACACACACACACACATGCAACCCTCTGACCTGTGGGAGGTGCTAGGCTCTGCTAAGGGCTGCCATGATAACCAGAACTGGTATGCAGCGCCTTCTACAGTTTACAAGTTTCAACTTCTCATGAGACATCAAGATTCTGATTTTACAAATGAAGCAGCAATGGTCCTCAGTGCTAAGTGACTTGTTCTAGTTGGCAGGAGTCATGGATTCAATTGGGTCACCCAGAAACTATGTTACTGTTGCCGGAGTCAGCACAGAAGGTAGGTGGGGGACACAGAGGAACCCTGTGGGTCAAATCCTCCCTTCTGCACAAGGAAAAGGAAAGGAAGATGACAGGGAACACTGTGGTCCCTGGGTGATGAAGCAGGGGGTGCTCCACTTCTCACAGAAGAAGGTGACCCGGATGGCAGGATGACAGTAGGAGGTCACAGCAGACCTGCTGCTTCAGCCCCTCCCTCGCCTTTCCGGAGTGAACCAGGCAGCAGCCAGAACTAACACAGGAATGGGGGTTTAAAAATGCCTCAACCCTAATCATTCACTTGGGAGGATTTATGATGCTAAAGGCAATCTGAAGGGGCAATCATGATCCCTGCTGAATATGCCTAAAGCATGAAGGGCACTTACAGTTCGCCCCTGGGGCCAGCATGCACACATGTACACACACTTACACACATATGCACACATCCCCATATCCTACATGCCATTCTCCACTCCCAGTCCCAACAAACAGACAAAGAATAGGCACCTGGTGGCCCACAGATCACAGACGCTGGTGGTGAACCTGTATCTCACCTGAAGACAGAAACAGAGAAATCTTCAGTTGTCAAATTTCCTTCTAGGCAAACCAAATCAAGCAAGCTCTAAGCTTGGCTCCAGAGCCCCTGTACTCACTAGCTGTGTGCCATTGGACAGGACTTTTTGACTTCTCCGTGAGTCAGTTTCCTCATCTGGAATATGGGCAGCATAGGCCCTGCAGAGTGATATAAGCCTTGGATGGGGTAACACACAGGAACAGGCTCAGAAAACTGTAAAGCATGGTGTGAACATGGAAAGCCAACAGTAACAATTGCAAGAGCATTTGCAGACATGATTAGTGGGAGCAAACACGCAGGAGCCAGGGAAAAGCCCGAGGCTCGCTATGCCCATTAGTGGGCCCTGCTTAGGGGACTGATCCCTTCCTCTCCCTCCAGCCCAGCCACTTGACACAGAGGAGTGTGTGAACCGGCTCTGCGGAGCCTCTGCTTGCTGCAGTCCGCCTCCCTGGAGACCTCAGGTAGGCACTCTCGCGCTCTCCTCAGGGGTTACACTGATTAGGTGTTTATCTCCCTGGCCAGGAAGTGTGGTGTCTTCAGCCAGTGTGGCTCTCACTCCCGGCTCCCCAGACTGGCTGCCCCTCTTGAACACCAGCCCGTTGTTGTTACCAAGCCCCAGGGGTGCTGTTCTGAGAAAGGGACAAAGCTGACATAAATCTCCCTGTAGTGCTCACCGCTGCTCTTGGACTCACTCAGCAAATGTGCCTTGAGCATCGGCTACTTGCCAAGCTTGGCACTGGGCCTGGGATGCCAAGATGGAAATAGTGCCAGCAATCGGGGCACACTGAAACCAGAGAGGGAGGTAATGCGTGTGCTGCGTGCTGCAGCAGAGAAGAATCAGAGTGGGAGGTAGTGTCACCAGGAGGGGCTTCACGGAGGAGGTGACACTGGAATAGGGGCTTGAAGGGTGAAGAGAACTTTGTCAGATGCAAAAGCATTCTAGGGGCAAGGAAGGGGACCCCCTAAGTAGAAGTGCAGTGTGTACAAAGGCACGAGGGCATGTTGAGGGGACGGAAGGAGGCTGATGCAGCTGGGACACCAGGTCTGTGGGGCACTGACCTGCTGATGCTTACGTGGTCAGTTATCTTTCCATGTGTCTCTTCTGTTCCCCAGCTAGACTGGAAACTCCTTGAGGGCACAGGCTGTATATTTTGATTCAATTCTTTGTGATTCAATAAACATTTCCTGATAATATGTGATATGTAAGGCCTTGAGCTGTTCCCTAAGGAAAAGTCAAAGACCAGGTCAAAAGTAGGTTCCTGCCTTGCAGGGGCTCCCAGTCTAGGGGATGAGACTGACATACCCAGTTGGAGCCACAAAACAAGGCAGAAGGCACCGGAGTCTGAGTGGAAGCTCCTAAGGTCCAGGGAGTCTGAAGGTGGGAGAGGAAAGAGATTAATGCCAACCAGGACGGATCAGGGAAAGTGTATGGAGGAGGTGGTTATTGGGCAGGCTCTTAAATGTCAGCAGGAAAGATGGTGGGAAGTTTATCTTTGCAAGTGGAAGGGCTGGCATATGTGAAGTTCCAAGGTTTGAAAAATGCAGGTCAGTTCTGGAATAATGATGAGACACCCCTGGCAGCTATGGTAGACGTATAGGTGTGTGTGTGTGTGTGCAAGGTGGTGAGGGAGTTAGGAAGAAACTAACAATAATTATCCCCTATATAGCACTTACTGGGGGCCAGTCTCTTAAAAATTATGTATGTTTGCATATTTTACATATATTAAGGTATACAGTCTTCAAAGTAGCACCATGAGGTAGATTATATTATATTCCCCAAGGAATGTGAGGCACAGAGAGGCAAATTAACTTGCCTAAGGTCACACAGCTAGTTAGCAGCAGAGTGGGAATTCAGCCATTCTAGTTCCATGCCCTGAATACTACACTCCTCAAAGGGTGATGATAAAATGTAGCAGACACTGCCAAGTGCCTGCCCACTGCCATTCACTTCCTCTTTGCTGGCAGAGCCCTGAGTTTGTGTGAAATCTCTACCCCTCCTCACAAGACTCTAGGATAAATTCCAGTTAGTTTGAACCAAGTATGGTCATCTCATTGCCTTTGCCAATCATTGGTTCAGAAAGGGGCATGTAACCTAATCCTGGACAATGAGAGAAGAGAAATCCGCTGGGGGAAATGGTTTTCACTAACTGAAAGACACCCAACAGGAAGCAACTCATCTTCTATGATGTGATGTGCTCCTGTCTGGAAAGGATCCCTTGAACTCTAGCAGTCGTTTTACATCCCGGAAGGAAGCTAAACAGTATGCTGAAGATGGTGGATTGGAGAGACCCGGAGACTCTGCAGAGAACCTGTATCAGACCACTGAGTACACCAGCCTTGAGAGTCTCTTTCCTCTGGGGTGTCCTATTGCGGAAGGCCATTAGTTTTCCAGGTAAAAGCCAACTGAAGTGAGGGATTCTGTTACTTGCATCCCAAAGCATCTGCTTATGCTGATGTTAAGGAAATAGGCTGTGACGAGGCCTCCTCACAGAGTCTTGCATGGTGTTGTGCACCCAGGCAGCAGCAACTAGGGAGAGGGGGGCACTTAGGACCCTTACACATCACAAATTATAGGTAGCACTCCAATTCGGCTCACCACCTGCAACAAAAGCAGATTGAAGGGGTGGGAGAGGGCAGCTAGGACTCAGTTCTGGGTTCTAGACGTGGCCCCGCGCTTGACTGGTTGTGCACCTAAGGAAGCTACCCCCCTCTGTGAGTCTTTGCTTCCTTATCTGTGAAATGAAGGGGTTGGACTAGATGTTCTTTGAGGGCCCTTCCAGCTCTCTGATTCTCTGATGTATTGCCATCTGTCTAAACCCATTAAGATGATTTATTGAAAAATACAGTGGGGGATGGTGGTGGCTAAGGGTGGAGATGGTAGAGGGTCAGTTTATTCCAGTGACTGCCTTTGTGTCACCAAGACTGGCTGAGAAAAATGTTCTCTCTTCAGAAAAGTGTGGAATTGTCCAATTTTCACAGAGATCACGGAGTGGTGCAATGGGGAGATAACAGAGTTTGAGGCGACTGCTCACCACATTGTGAATCTGCTCTAAGGACCACAGAGAACATTGTTCCCTTCCTTATAGGGCAGGGGTAGGGGTGGGAGGGCAGACACTCAAGAGCCAGCTGTTGTGGCTCTCTGATCCCTCCAGCCAGAGTATCCTGGAGTTGGAACAGCATTGCAAATTCTCTGCAGATAGAAATACTGGATTGCTTTAGGCTGTAACATCTGCTTTACATTCATATCCAAAGCAACCACTAGGCTAAATTCAAGATGTAAAATAATAACCCAGCATGCTTTCTTATCTTTCTTTTGTCCCCCTGTCCTTACTTAACTCCTGGATTCAGTGTCCTGACATTTCTTTAGGGATGCTGGGCCACCCCAACCCATTGCTACCTCTGCTGCTCTTCTCTGGATATTGCCCCAAGTTGGTCTGTCCTGAACAGCTCTGAAATTGCTTTCTTATGTTTAAATCTCAATCCACGCACACCTCTATTTTCCAAGTGGATTGGTCTCAGATAAGTGTCATAAAGGCAGTCTGGTTTAACAAATTCACACTGAATTATGAATGACTGCTGGATTTTTGCTACAGCTAACTTTTCCTTCCTTCCTTTCCTTTCTTCCTTTCCTTTCTTCCTTTCCTTCCTTCCTTCTTTCCTTCCTTCCTTCCTTCCTTCCTTCCTTCCTTTCTTCCTTCCTTCCTTCCTTCCTTCCTTCCTTCCATCCTTCCAGAAATTTACTAAGTTGAATTAATTTCTAATTGTCCAAAATGTTAGGCACCTTAACAACAGTGAAGAGACTATTTTCTGGTAGCGAAAAGAAATTGTGGAGGAAGCAGGCATTGGGACATATAATCAACTTTGTCTCTGTTTTTTGTTAACTTCAGATATACACTACACAGTCAGCAAATAAACTTGGCTTCTACCAGCTATGAGTCCAGCACACTTAACCTGAGAATATTAAAAATATTCTAAAGTTGACACACACACAATAGTCTGGTGGAAGAAAATGGCATTGGGTGACTGTGATATATATCATGATGGAAAAAGGGGTGGAAATATGGGAGGCCCTGCTTATCTAGGCTGTACAGGATTTGGACAGACCCCAGGGAACATAATGATAGTCAACATATCCCAAATGACTAGCACTGTTCTAATGTTCTACATGTATTAACTCATAATCCTCCCAAGCAAATCAATGAGGTAGGCACTAGTATTATCCCCATTTCACAGATGAGAAAACTGAACCACAGAGAGTTAAGAACTTTCTCAAGGGCTTCCAGTAGCAGAGCCAGATTTTGAACCCAGGCCTTGTGGCTTCAGGGCCACTCTCGGGCCGTGCCCCTTCACACCTCTGATTTGAGGGGAATGTGCCCCTCTCATACTGGCTCCTGGGGGTTTGGGAGCCCACCTTCATCGAAGCCTCCTCCTACCTTTCCAATCTAAATGGCCTGTCCCATGCTCTGTCCATTCTGTCTCATGAAATGAAAATGTAGTTAATCAATGTCAAGGTACAAAAACTGAGTGTTTGTACTTTGGTTATTAAACATTTTCTGCTGCCTCCTCCATGTCTAGCAAAATGCCAAATACTATGAGGAATATGAGAGATCAATGCTGTGTGGTCCCTCCCTCAAGGAGCTCATAGTCAAGTTCAAAAGATAAGTGTGAATAAGTAGAATGCTGGACAGAAAGGGATTGAGCCAGGATAGGTAAAAAATAAGGAAGAGGAAGAGATTACAGCCTGGGGGTTTGCTCTGGAGATGGATGATGTAGCTCGGAGCTTAACTTTGAAGCCTGAGCTAAAGAAAAGAACAGTCCCACTGGCAGAAACAGCAAGAGCAAAGGCCTAGAGAAAGAAAGGCATGAGCCGATTGGAGGAACGGAAAATGACCCTGTAGGCTGGTGCAATGGGAATAGCTGGCAGGGAGTAGGGGTTGAGTTTTGCCAAAAAACAAGTTTGGGTACAGACTGGAGACAGAAGGGCTTGGTTATTCCCTTTCAGATGCTTTATGCAGTGGTGTTCTGACAACAGCACTTTAGATCCTTGATTCTCAAACTGGGTTCTCCAGCCACCAAGGGGTACCCAGCAATGTGCCAGGAGGATCAAAGCCACATGGTGATCATGTGCATCTTCTTGGAGCAACATTTTTTTTGATGGATAGTATTTCAAAACGTTACTTTCATATGAAAACAAATATGGGTACATTATGGCATAGGATGTAACATTGCTATCATTTTTCAGCTAAAACAGGAGATTCCAGGTAGACCATTTGGGGCTGCATTCGGAAAAGACAGTCAAACTGTCTAACAACCAGTTTGAGCAGCAGCCAGTCAGAATGGGAGAAGGGCCTGAAGGACGCCAGCAGCATGAATGGTTAACCCTTTAGTTGCTGGGTGGCTGCCTGGAGCCCTAAGGGAGGGGTGGAACAGCAGTGAGGGGAGGCACTCAGGGGCTCAGGACAGCATCCAGCTACCAACTGACAGAGAAATATGTCAGTATTTTAACAACCAGCTGCATACCCTCCAAGCAGCTCCAGGGAGCACATTGGCTTTTATCTTCCACTAAGTAAATGCTGCAGGAAACTTGGAGGAGGGGTGCTTTGATTTATGGGGCAATTCCATGTAGGAGTTAGGGATCTGAGGGTAGGGGAGAGGTTTTCCAGGGTGCAGTATGGTCCTGGGGGCCCCCAAATCACAACATCAAAGTGACCACATCCTTGGCCCTTCCTGATAGCCTAGCCCACCTGATCTATCTGGTGGTAATACAGCCAAGGGAGTTCTCATCTCTGAGCTGTGCCCCCACAACCCAGCCCTTCTGTAAGAAAGCAAAGCCCACTCTGGCCTGGGCTTGCTTACATGCACCTATAAGTATTTTCCTCACAAGTGCTTTGGGGGAAAAAAATTATCCAGACCCTTTGCCATACATCAAGGATACTTGAATGCATTTGAAATATAATGAGTATGTAGCCATAAAAGACATGCCTCATAAGAATCTTTTGAAAGAAGAAATAAAACAAATGATCCTGCCTTTGTATCTTGCCTCTCAAAGGCAGCAATGAGTCCCCTGGTGCTCTCTGCAAATCACAAACTAAGGTATAAATTACAATTAGTAATTAGGTTCTTGCACGGGAAATACCTCAGTTAAGCAGGCAAACCCTCCACCTTTGGCTTGGCTACTTCAAGCTGTTCCTGCCTCCCCAGGCTTGGCGAGGAGGCAGAGATACCCAGCCCTTCCCACCTGACACAGCCCGCTTCTCAAGATAAAACAGGAAATGCTCCATTCTTTCCTCTCAACCCTTTCTGAAGCCAGAGTTGGCCAGGTGACCCAATTCAGGCCAATGGATATAAGGAACGGTATGCTGGGGCTTCTGGGAAAACCTTTGCTCTCTCTTAAAAAGAGACAGATAATAAGAGGGTACTTTTGCCTCCCCCCTTCTTTACTGCCTTAGACACTGTCATGGGCATGAGAACTGTGGAGCCATCTATTGAGTGGAGACACGGCTGACACACGGAAGAGGGCAGGGTCCCTGGATAGCAGGACCAGGGTCCTTCTTAATGTGGACCAGCTCTTGCTCGACCCTTCCCTCTGCAAATCTTATCATGAAAGAAGTAAAGTCCTATCTTTACCTGACTTTTAGTCGTATATTGTTACTTGTAGCAGAAGCATCCTGCAGTACTCAGGGTAAACTAGACTTTGCTGCTGTAACACACTGACTCACAAATCTAGGTAGGTTAAGCACCAAAGGTTTCTTTCTTGTTCCCTGCAAGGCCAGTGAGGGTTGGACAGACCTCCTCGCTCTGTGGCTTTGTCAGTGTGGCCCCCCAGGTCAATGAGCAGAGGAAGAGAGCGCTGCAGGATTACACGGACCGTGCTAAAGGCCTGGAAGTGGCTGCCATCACTTTGGCCACATTTGATGGTCCCATCCAATCTAACTTCATGGGGCTTCTGAGAAATGAGGGCTCCCTGTGGGCACATACAACCGTGTCACTGAGACACTTCCTCACTGATAGACTCTCTTGTCTATCCTCCTTCTATCAGAAAATCATTCACTTATTCAATAGATATTCACTGAATTTATTGTGATAGGCAAGCCATAGGGAATATGAATGGAAGACTTGGCAATCTTATACACCACTGCATCCCCAGCCATCAGAGCATCTGAAAACACTAAATAAAGTGTAAATAAACATATATAATATATTAAAACATGCCCATGTATTTATATTAAGTTATACTAAATATGTACATATATTAATATCTATTAATATATTTTAATGAATTCATCTTTCCCACCCTCAAGAAGCTTCACGTCCAGCTGGGAGTCAGATGAGCAGGTAAGCTGAATTTCCATGTGGCAGACATTTTCCCAGAGGCAACAGTGTGGTAGTGGGGTGTAGCTCAGAGCACACAGGCTAGCTTGGACCACAAAAATCAGGGAAGGCTTCAGAGAGGAGACAGCATGTGGTGAGGGTCTGGAAGGATGAAGAAGAATTTGCCAGAGAAAGCTGGTAAAGTGGGAAGTCTGGGAACCCAGACGGAGCAAGACTACATGTGTGGCATTGGGACGAGTCATGGCTGGTAGGGCCACAGCCAAGAGTGCCTGTGTGTGTCTGCAGGATAGGGGGCAAGGTGTGGAGGGACAGGACTTGGGGTGGCAGAGAGGATCTAAGGTTCTAAGGCAGAGGTTCTCAAACCTGGCTGCAATCGGAATCACTTGAGTAACTTTAAGAAAATACCAGGCCTGAGGATTTCCCCACAAACCAATTAAATAAGAGTTTCCCTGGGTTCGAGCCTGCGCATCAGTATTTTTTAAGTCCCCAGGTGATTCTAATGGGCAGCCAGGGCTGTATGCCACTGCTCCCGAGGTAGGTGGGGGACAGGTTTGCTGGTCTTGCTCAGAAATGGACCAGCAGCGCCCTGCAGGATGTGCCTCTCTCTCCTCCCTCACTGGTCTCAAGACTCCTGAAACGGAAGTCTTTTAAAATCAGAAGGTGGGGGAGAAGAGAGCTGCCCAACTCTTGTCATTATTTTTCCTTTCTCTCATTGTTCCTTCTCTGCCTGGGTGGTCCCTCTTCTCCTTTACCTGTGGCACCCTGGGGTCTGACAGCAGTTGTGCTCACAGTTGGCAGGAAATTTCTCAGCCCCTGGAGGCTCCTGAGACACAGACAGGGCAGATGCCAACCTTCATTCCTCGTTAATTACTGTATATAAGGAGGACCATCCCCACCCAGAGGAGTCCCCTGCACCTCGCTCGGTGTACGACCTCCTCCTCCGTGTAGCACACCCTGCCTTGTGCCCCAGAGTCCCTCAAACCAGCCAATGGCAGAGGCCACCTAAGACTGACCAATACTGCATAGTCTGGGTTTGGTCATTTATTCAACAGATATTTCTTGGTTCTGCCATCTGTTAGACTCTGGCATCTTGGGACAATGTCCCCCTTTTCTCCCGCAGCAGCTTCTCTGGGTGTTTGCCTCCTCTCATCACTCTGAACATGTTCCCAGATTGCAGACACGTTTCACGCCCAGCCTACGGTGGATCTGCTGTGGGAGCAGTTGTAGAGTGCATTCTAAAGCCAGCGAGGAGTTTTGTCTGTGTTTGCTGCCAGTTGTGGGAAGTGGCAGCGTCTCGGCACACAGGGCCTCCTCTGGAATTCAGTCCCTGGTCCTGCTAGGTGCAGGGCACTCAGGAGGCTTTAGTTCTGAGGCGTTGGTGCTGGCTCTGCCTCTTGGCCTAGGCCTCTGTCTCAGTTTGGATTTCTAGTTTTGAGTTTTTGGCCCCTTCTCCCCTGGTCTTGGTCTCTTCTCACTTCTCAGTTACGACGTGTTCTCTTGCATCTGTTTTATATACCGAGTTCTGCATAAGATCTCGTGGTTAATTTTATGTGTTCGCTTGGCTGGGTTTGGTCATTCATGCAACAGATTTTATTGGTACCCAGATCAACATGGTATGCGGATATTTAGTCGAACATTATTCTGGATGGTTCTGTGAGGATGTTTTGGGGATGAGATTAACATTGAAATGGAAGGACTCTGAGTAAAGCAAATTGCCCTCCATGGCATGTGTGGGCCTCATCCAATCAGCTGAAGGCCTTAATCGAACAAAGACTGACCTTCCCCAGCATGAAGGAATTCAGTCAGCAGACCGCCTTCAGACTTGAACTGCAAGATCGGCTCTTTGGGTTTTCCTCCTGACAGCCTGCCCTGCAGACTTTGGACTTGCCAGCCTCCGTAATCACATAAGCCAATTCCTTAAAATAAATCTCTCTCTCTCTCTATTCATTTATTTATGTATACATTCATTCATTCATCTTCATTGGTTCTGTTTTTCAGGAGAACCCTGACTGATATAGATTTCATGTGAAAAAGGTTTACCTGCTAAACAGAACTTTAAAAACTGCCAGGCTTGAAAATCTTAAAGTCCTTTCCAGTTCTACCAGTTTGTAATGCCAGGTGTTCTTTTCCTGGCTATAACCTCCGGCCCTGCTCCTCTGCTCTTCCTCTGACCTTTTTGTACCCCTCTGAGCCTTGGATGCAGCTTTCTTCCTGGTTCCAGGTGTCTGCCTGGTTTTGACCTTGGTTGTCTGGGTCCTGGTTGAGTAGCCATTGCAAATTAAATGTATCTCGTGATTTACTGTTTTCAAAGTGTGTTGCAGCCATGATTTAAGCTTCCCAATACCCATTTTACAGATGAGGGTGCTGAGGTTAGGTTGGCTTAAATGACTTGCTCAAGGTCACATAGTTAGTAAATAGCAGACAGAGAGTTAAATGTCTTTGGACTCAAAATCCCAAGTGCTTCCCTCTGTACCATGCTGTCAGCCCATTTCCTGTGTTAACACCAGAGAACTATAGGCATTCTTAATATTCCTCCAGCAGAGTGGAGCTGGAGACTCCACCCCCAGGGAGAATGGCTTCCTTCCTGATTTCCAGACTGAGCAGGTGGAGGAACCTTTGCAGTAGTGAAAAGTGACCTCAGACGAACCACAGCAGCTGCTTGTCAAGCCAGAGCCCTCTGGAGCTGGCCAGGTTTCCCGGCTGCTGCTGGCAGAGCGTCCGTGATTCACGGCCATGTGAGGACTTTACTAGCCTGTGATAAAACAGTAATCATCAGCTGTGAAGTTGACGTGAGATTATGGAGCCGCACAGTTGGACTGAGTGACTGTGCTTTCCCAGTGCTGTTCACGTGACGGCCACAGCCGTGTTGACCTAGCGAGGTATCAGTGGGGGTAGGGCTCTGGATGGAGTCTCCCAAGATGTCTTTCCTGGGGTGGGAATGTTGTTGCTGGGTGTTTGTGAGTGTGCTCGGGGGACCTCAGGGTAGGGGCCGGAGTTAACCATCCCCCTCTGTTCATGAGGATGCCACCTTCCTCTCATAGGCCCATCTCATCTGTCAGCAAATCCTTTAACCTCTACACAGACTGGGTGGTCCCTGCTCTCCTGCCCCAAGGCTGTCACTCCAGTGGAAGCCACCTTCATCACTTGTCTGCCTGACTGCAGAGCCTCCTGTCTATCCTCCCCACTCTGCCCCTGCCCCTGCTCTGCAGCCTGTTCTCAGTGCAATAGCAATACTGATTTGGTTCAGAATTCACTCTCTCTTCTGCTCAAAACCATGCCCTGGCTCCCCACTTCACTGTAAAAGCTGAAGTCCTTACAGTGGCCTATAGGGCTGTGCATGGTGGGGCCCCTGTCACTCTCCTGCCTCCAACTTCCAGAACTTGTCCCCTTTACTCACTGTCCTGGATGTGGTGGCCTCCTTGCTGTCCTCAGACATGTCAAGCTCACCCCAGCTCTTCCAAGGCTCAGCACAGGCTGCTCCCTCTGTATGCAAGCTCATCCCCCAGACTGCCACATGGCTGTTCCTCACCTCCTGTGCTTAGTGAGGCCAACGCTGCCCACCTTATTAAAAATCGCAACATCCTGTCCTTTCCACCCCAACCTCCCTACACTGCTCTACTTCTCTTTTCCCATAGTACTTTTCAGCTTCTAACACACTAGACAACATATTTATCTATATTAATTATTGTCTATCTCCCTAGTAGAATGTAATCTCCAAGAAAAAAAAGGATCATTGCTCTTTTGTCATTGATGCATACCAAGTGTATATAGTAGGTGCTCAATTAATGTTTGTGGACTGACTAAATAAGGGCTGTATTTTTTCATTAGATCAGAGACTCTGAGGGCCAGACTATCTTTTTCCCATTACATTGGAAGTTCCCCTAAGGCAGGAACAGTGCCTTCCCCACTAAGGGTCTGTTTACTTCATTACACTATGTCTTTTGGCCCTGCCCTAGACCTAATGCTTTGCAAACCATAGCCAGGGATTGGGGTGAAGTTGAAAAGGCCCCCTGTAGGCCTGGGGTGTGGAGCCCAGCCATGCCACCAGGTCCCTGGCATGTCGCCCCTTGTTGACTTGAGGCTGCCCACCAGCCATAGACCTAATGTGTGGCTTGCCCCTGGCCTCTCTTGACCTCTGGGTGGGCCAGTTGTAAATTGTAGACCCCTGCTGAGTTTCTTTCCGTGGTTTTATGTAGTCCTAAATAGCATCCAGCACATTTTCAGGGAAGTCTTCCATCCCAGCCATTAACTGGGACTCCAGCACCTGTCTACCCTGCCCCACTTCCTCCTCAACCCTGGCTCGTCCTACTTCCTTCCACTCTGCTCACTGAAAGGGTATTGGACTCTTGCAGCCAAGTCCCAAACAGTGCCTGAAAATCACTGGATTTTAGAATTGTTGTCCCTCCCCTGCCTCATCCTTGCCAGCCCCTTATATCAAATCCACTGATTGGCAGGCAGGGGAAGAGCAAGGGGGTGCTGAGGAAAGACCCATCCAGGGGGAGCATGACTGCTCTGCAGCTCCAGCCCTAGCCCTCTGAAGCCAACCTGCTCCCAGGCAGTGTCTGAGTGCCCCACTGCTGAAATGTGGGTCCCTGCAGATGGGCCCCTTTGGCTTGGGGACTGTAGGCCTTGCTGAACCTTCTCATGACTGCACTGTGGCCTACGATGCTGCACACCACCTTCCTTGCTGCTCTGCTTCACTCCAGGGTCAGATCTGCACCCCACTTGGGCAGCTCCCACTGGCCCTCTCGAATCTTGTGAGTCTGCTTCTGGGAGGACACAGACTAATACTCCTGCCTTGGAACCACGCAGACCTGGGCTCAGATCGCAACTTCCACAGCTGTAGCTTCTGCATCTGTAAAATGGAACAACCCACCCTAAGAGCATGGGAGCATTATACGTGTCTTGCTGCTAAGCTGGTCTTGTGCTCATTGCCTTGCCTACGCTGATTCTAGCCCCTGATCTGGGTGGGTTCCCCTCAATCCCGGCTCTTCCACGCCCTGGATTTCTGCCGCCTGTCTCAGTCACCCTGGGCCAGAGCCTATGCAACCCCAGCCAAGCAGCTCCTTGGACCAGGAGACTCCACCAGGCCCCTGAGCTCTTTGCGGGAGGGGCTGGGTCCTACTCAGGATGGCAGCTCATGAGCTTGCTTGCTGCTGAAGCCGAGTGGTACATCTGCCCAAATGGAGGTCCTACCTCATCTCACGAATGTGTGCTTTGGAGGAGCTTTCCACTCAGAAGCCTTTTTCTTAATCCTAAAAATGGAAATTACTTGCTTAATTTAATTTGTTTAATATTCCTATTAAAAGATGAGGTTCAATTAAGATGCCCAGAAAAACCATAATGTTCAATAGAAGAATAGAATTTGAGTTCCACAAATGCATTTTTTCTCTTTTCTGTTTTTTTTAAACACAAATCCAGCTAAGTGAATTACTGATCTTTATTAGATGCTTTAATTACAGGTTGTTAATGGAAATATTACTGAAATTAAACTCAAATGTGTTAAACGAGGAAAAAGCTTTATGTGTCCTTAAAATAACCAGATTTCAAGACTTTTTTGATATGGTCAATTGAAAAAGCACCTCAGAAACTAGCTCCTTCATTGTGATAGAGGGGCTGCCTTTCTGTGTAGGGTTGGCCTCTCTGAGCCTGTGGTGCATAGACACCACCCTCATAAGATAGAGGCTTTCCGTACATGGGCCAACTCTGCACGCACACGTGGGCAGGCCTCACAGAGGCCCAAAGCACCAGGGTGAGTCAACTCCTGCAACTTCTCAACATACACCCCAAACACACACACACACACAAACTGTCAAGTCTATAGACCTCTGTGTGAAAATTCAGAATCTTTCCGTGCATTTATTCATCAAAACCTTCCTATGTTTCTTCTCCTTGAACACACTGACATGCCACGACAACAAGATCTGGTTTTGATGAAGCAGGCCCGGCACCCTTAGCAGTTTCCTCCATGGTCCCAAATGCCCACTCCCCAGGGCTGGTGGGGGTGTGCTCCACAGCACCTTTCCTTTCTGCCTTTTCTGTAGCCTCTCTTGCAGTGGCACTGCATACAGCTTGGGCGGCTATTTGGGAAACAGTGATATTCCTCCAGGGCTGACAGTCTCTGGGGATGAGCTGGTACCTTATACCACCCGGCCTCATGTCTTGAGCCAGCTGGACTCACTTGACATGAACTCGGTCTCTTGTTCACTCTGACTAGCAGACCAGCTCATTCTTTACCCTGTCCCTAGGGGCCATTCCATCCTCCCAAATAACAATTCAAGTATGACTCTGAAATTTCCAATGAAAGCTACTCTCAATGGGGCTGCATGGGCGGGCTGTTGCAGAGATGCGTGTACTATGAGGTTCTCAAGCCAGCAGGCCTGGGTTGGAGCTCCTACACGCCCACCTACTGTTGGCGTGACTTTTGGAAGATTATTCGCCTCCCTGAACCCCGGTTTCCTCAGTTCTAAGGAGGGGCTAATTACAGCTCCCCAGCTCCCTGAGACCTAACTGAGCTCCCTCAGTTCCTAAGCCTGCTTGCTGCTCTTCTCTCCTAAAAGTACTCTTCTTTGACCTTATGCTCTACTTTCTTTCCTTCCTTTTCCTCTTTGTCCTAAAAGCTTAGTCCTATATCCATGTCCTTGCTTCCCATCCACTCATTCATCAGTGTGCTATGACAAGGAACAGAACCTCCTGTAGCTACTTAAAGCAGAGAAGAAGTAAGTGGAGCAACCCCAGGGATCTTCCAGAAGCTCCGGGAAGGCCAGAGGAGCCCTGGAACTCGCACACAGGAAGGGTGCCCAGAACCCACCACTGCTCCACACCGGAGATTCTACTAACCTCGGCTGCGGAGCCCTGAGGGTGGCCGGCACCACTGACCATTGGCTCTGAACGCCAAAAAGTCCGGAACTGCTGATCCCCAAGCCGACACCTCCCTGCCACCCTAGCCAGAGAATGGATTCCACCAGTGTGGCGGTTTGGTGGGGCCTGGGTCACGCCGGCTGTACCACAGCAGCAAGAGAGGCTGGGAGAGAAGCTTCCTCCTCCAGGAAGAGTGACTCACAATGAGAAACTTGCCACCAAAGGGAAGGGGATTCAGGGGATGCTGGCAGGTGAGCTGAGCATTTGCCACACTTCACCCGGTGCCCCACCTCTTCCATTGCTCCACTGCAGTGCTCTGGGGAGACCACCAAGCCGGGCATCTTCTTTTTGTCCCTCCATGTTCACTGTCACCCTCCTCCACCCTGCTCTCTGACACCAGATGCGAACCTGTTGCTTCACCTGAAAGGAGGGAGAGCAAGGTCAGGAAATTTAACTGCCTAATTTCCTACCTGAGGGGTCTTGCCCCACTGTGTCCCTTCCCCAACTTCATGTTGACAGCTCTTTTCACTCAGCCCTTCCAGCCCACTTCATTGTTAACCTCTCCCTTTTCATGGTCCATCAGCCCAGGGAGCTAATGGCGCATGCTGCTCCGTTACCCCTTCCCAGGCACGACACTCTCCTGAGGTTTCCCTGCACCGTGTTGAATTGTTATCAAGACTCTCTGTTAAGATCCCATACAATTATGCAATTTAAGAGTGTTCTTTCTCTTCTGCCAGAACCCAGACAGCCACAGTGACCTCGACTTTGACAGAGCCACTTAGCCTTGATCTTCCTCGACCTCTTGGCTCTATTTGACATTGGAATGGTCAAATGGTCTTGGCTGACCGTATCACCTGCTCAGCCTTCAAGTCTCAGCTCCTTCCTGCACACCCTCTGCTCTCCTGGCTTCCAACTCTCTGGCTGTGTCTGCTTGGGCTCATTGAGGGGTGTCTCCTCTTCTGTCTACCTCTGAGCATGGCTGTCCACTGGGGTTCTGTTGAGGGATTTTCCCTCTTTCCTCTTGACCTGATCTCTATAGTTCTCTTAGTTTTAACCCCACCCTTGTGCTGATGTCTCTCGGTTCTATGTCTCCAGCCTATTTCCTGAGCTTGAGTCCAGGTACTGACAGGACGTATTCACCAGGAATTCACTTGAGTATCATCAACTCGCAAAACCCAAACTGATTCATCATCCCCTCTCACTAACCTGCTTCTCTCCCTGTGTTTCAAACCTTAGTTAAAGGCAATACCACTCTTCTCCAACCCTACTCCCCTTTTTGTGATGGGAGACCTCATGATATTTTAGGTGAAATAGAACAGACTCCTCCTTCCAAGCCTCCTAGGTTTCAATCTACCCCAGGGAAAGCCATTGCCCTCCTCATAGCCAGAGTTATGATTCCAAAGTGCAAACTGACATGTTAGATTCTGCTAAGCCCTCAGTGCTCTGAAGGATGGAGCCCACACTCCTTAGCCAGACGGTAGCTTCATCCCTGTCCACCACCTGTCTATCACCCCTGCTAGACTCTAATTTTCCGATGGCAAGGACTGTCCCTTAATCATTTAGTTCATGCCACTTCCTTTCTGCAAGGCCATAATAAGCTGATTAGCTTATAATTTCAAACACAAACTGTGCTGTTCCACACCTCCATGATCTTGCTTATACAATTTCCTTTAACCCAGGGTGCCTTTTCCCCCTTTCTTCCCCTATCACCTGCTCAGCCTTCAAGTCTCAGCTCCTGTGTCCTTTCTTCCTGGGCTGATGTCCCAAGTGTGGGGACCATACATTCAATCTCTGTATTTATCATCTATATTGATTCTTCTTTGTCTATCACCCCTGCTAGACTCTAATTTTCCGATGGCAAGGACTGTCCCTTAATCATTTCTAGCACTTAGTGTCTGGCACATGAATATTTATTGATCTGAATTGAAGATATGGGCCCAGCTGGGTCACCAAGACTCTAAAAGTGCCAATACCCTGGAGACAAGATCTACAAGAAGACCCTCCTGTCCTTACCCAAAGCTGTCTTGGGTTTCCCAGAGGGAGCCCTGGGAAATCAAAGAACCCCAAAGCCCTTCCCCTCCAGTGAGGAGCTCTTAGGGCTGGGAGCAGTAGCACACACCTACTAGGAAAGACAGAGTCAAGTTCTTGCATCTGGCTGGAAAGTTCACTTCAGCCAGAGTTAGACCCCCTGATACCCTCCCATCTTGGCGCCCTGCCTCTCTAGCAGTGCCCCCATCTCAGTTCTCTCCCTGGAAATTTTACCAGTTTTCAAGATTGGAGGAGGCCATAAAGCATTAAGATCCAGAGCAAGGGCTTAGGAGTCAGACAGGCCCAGCTTTAAATCTTACCAGCTTTGTGGTCCTGGCAGTTCCTCGACAGCCCCAAGCTTGTTTCCTCATCTGTGAGACCGGGTGATGATTATAATATCCAGATCATGGGGTTATTGTGAGGATTAAATGAGATGATGGATGTCAAGCACTTAGCTCCCAGCCTGGCACAGTGGGGAGGGCTGCTTATGGGGGAGACCTGAAGGTCTTGAGCTGGGTGGGGGGAGGCAGATGAAGGGGGTAAGGGGGACACTCTATGGGGACCGTTTGTGGGGATGCTAACTTGCCCTCTCCTATCACAGCCCTGAGAGGCTGGGAACACTGAGGGACTGTTGCTAATTCCTAGAGAACATTTCACCCAGATGATTCTCACAGGGAGGCTGTTCAGGGTGTGCAGGGCAGCTCCCTGCTCCTGGCGTCTGGAAAGATGCCCCCACGGCCGTTCGCGGAGTGAGGAGCACCGGCAGCCACTGTTGACCCAGAATGGTGTCAAGGAAACGCTGGCTGTTGAAATGCCTTGGAGCTAAAGCTAGCAGGGTCCGTCCCCCTTAGAGAAAACCAGAGCCTGGAGAGGCTTTTTACCAACACTGCCCCATGCAGGGGCTTGCGCCCCCGGTGTGTTTCTGCTCTGCACGGGGTCCTAACACTTAAAACCGAGGGCATGTCGCCTGCCGGGTCGGAACAGGCGTGCCCCCTCCGCCTCCCCAGGCGGGCACCCCGGAGCCGGGAGGTGGGAGGAAGGCAATACTTCGCCGCCGCCCCGGGGCTACCGCAATCCCTGGGCAGGGAGGCAGCGCCCGCCGGCCCCTTCCAGACGCTCGCTCCCCACCGAGCCCGGGGAACAGGGCGGGGCTGGAACCCCGCCCCTCCCACAGCCACGCCCACCCGGAGGCTCCTCCCGCTCGTGGGCGGTGGGCCGTCTCAGCCCCCACTTCCACCTACAGCTACGGCCGCGCTCGTCCCGCCTGCTGCAGACAGGGCCTCCCACGCGCCTTCACTGTATGTGAAAAGTTCATTCAGGTATAAACATGAAGGCTTAATGAAAGGAGAGCGCTGCGGAGTAATTGCGCCCTTTTCCGCCAAGGTGACGGCACGCCGCCCCCGTCCCTGCCGCAGCCCTGCGCCGGCAGCTCCCGCGCCCGCAGCCCTGGGCCCTGGCCTCTCCTGGGTGCCTTCCCGGGTCAGAGGCCCGCAGGAGCCCTCCCTGCTAGCTGGTGCCGGGGGGTGGGCAGAGGAGGCGCCGTATTAATTGGGGAATCTGGAGAAGAAATCGGCAGGGGTAGTTGTAAATAGCTGTGTGGCGCCTGCGGTCCTCTTGCCACCGCGAGCCAGGCGCCTCCCCCGGAGCTCTCAAACCTTCCAGTCTTCCTTGACCCTCGGCTAGGTGCTGTGGGGGCCTGAGGAGCTCAAAGACATGCTCCTTCCCTCCAGGCACTGGGGCACAATTGGGGCTTGCTCATGTTATGTTATCATTTAGTATTATTACTATGTTATTAACTTCCTGAGCATGTCCTGTGGGCAAGGCACTGTACTAGGCACATTATAGCTTATTTAGTTTCATCTTGCTAGCAATCCTATGGGGGTAAGTACTCTTGTCCCCGTTTTACGGATGAGGAATTAGAGACGCAAAGAGGTAAAGGCACATTGTCCACGGTTGCACAGCCAGAGATGAGCAAAACTGGACTCTGATCCCTGTTCTCTTTGATTCTGAGCTGTTGTGCTGCTGCCCTTTAAGAAAGACACAGCCCCAGGGATGGAAACAAACAGCCTCAAATCATATATGGGAGTGTGTACTTCTGCACAGCAGAGAGCATATGATGCTTGGAAGTTCTAAGAAGGAAGATCACAGCAGGTTTGGGTGGCCAGGCAGGCTGCCTGGGCAGGAAGCACTACCTGCTTTGAGGTAGGTTATTAAAAAGCACGGGAACTTGCTTCCTTATTTCCCCACCTCGAGGGTCAGCACAGCTTTCCTCCTCACCCTCTCCACCCTGAGCTCATTCTAGGAATTCACATTTCTTCTGTGATGGGAGAAGGACTTCTAGCCAGTCCCCGGCCCCTGGGGAGGAAGCACCAGTCAGTATGCCATCTTCCCATCTGGGCAGGGTGCCCATCACAGATGTCTGTCCTGTCATGCTGTGATTGAACTGAAATGGCCTCCATGCCCTGCCTGTCCCTCCCAGAGCTGATGGAATAGAGAGAGGGCCCAGGAGTCTGACCGACACTGCAGGCTGTGTCTGGGGGACGAAGCCTCTGTGTCTGTTAGAATAGCGTTCTCCAGGGGTCGTCAAATCAAGGGACTTTTCTCTCCACAGCTGCGTTTGTGTTTCACTTTCATTCAAAGAGCCTACGAGGCTGGCTGCTGCTGCTCAGACACTGCATTGAAGTGTCAAGGGCAGCTGCTGTGGTCAGCAAAGTGACCTCCTGACCCAGAGAGCCACAAAATGCACAGGGGGTGGAGGGAGGGCAAGCCGGTGGAGTTCAGAAGCTCAAAGAGTTTGGGAGACAAGCTCAAGGTCAGAGTAAATCAGAGGAACAGAATCCCAAATCTGCATTTCTAGGTTTCCAACAGGCCTCCGCACCTCAGAACTCTGGCTCAGCTCCACTCTTTTCCTCTTTGGGTGTGGCTTTAGGCCAGAAAGCCCATGAACAGGACAGAGGAGCAGAGGGTCTCCCCTGTGACACGTGAATGAATACCATCCTGATCGCCGAGGCTTCTTCAGTACTCATTAGGTGCCAGGCACTGGGAAAGAGAATTCTCTCTCTTAATCCACAAGATGACTAGGTGGGTAGATTATTCACATCGTCCCCCTTTTAAAGATGTGGAAAATGAGGCTTAGATTGACTTGCTCAAGACTACCGAACTATTAAGGGGTGGGACCTACATTGGAAATGAGGGGTACAGCGGTGAACAAGACAGGCAGGGTCCCTGCCCTCACAGAGCCTGTGGTTTAATGGAGCGGGTGAATGTACCATCTATGAGACACACGGGAAACTAACATGTTTTGCCCAGTAATGAGTTCCCTACAGCGCCGATTCTCCACTCAGGCTGCCAGCTAGGATCATGTGGGGAGCTAAAGAAACTAGCAGAGCCACAGCCCCCCTCCAGACCAAGGGAACTCAGACCGGTGGGGGGAGGCTGGGCTGCCATCGGTATGCGGCACAGACTCTCCAGGTGAGTGCGCTTGACCACAGGTTGAGGACCACCACTGGCCAACAGCTACCAGAGCCCCTGAATGAAGCAAACCGAGAACACGTGTTTTAAACTAAAGAACTGGGGGAGTGTTATGACCATCGGGGCTGCGCCTTTGGAAGAAGCAGTGCCCCTTGGGACATGAGTGGAACGCAGAAAGGGCTACTGGGGAGACCTCAGACACACCTCCGCCAGGCTGCCCCAGTTGGCAGAATGGTGGTGGCAGAGTGACAGGCTAATATGAATTATCTCAAGGCTCCTGGCTGTCATCTGCCTGAGAGGTTTTATTTATTTATTCCAGTTTCCAAAGAGGGTCCTTTTGCTAGACTGCCTTGAGATTTAGGTGTAAAATTTAAAGCACTAATTACAATGCATAAAACATGGCATGGAGCAATTAGAGTGGCGGAAGTAGCACAGAGAAACCTCATCAGCCTTGAGTGTCTGAGCCTGGGAAAAGTCCAATTTACTGGATTTAAGTGCCTTGCCCGGGCACTGGTGGGCAGGCGTAAAGGGGCGAGGCGGTTACAGAAGCCCCTCTCCTCCAGGTTGCATGTTGAGAAATGGTCTTTAACCATAAGAAGCCTCAGTCTGAGGGGAGCAGCCCTGCCCTTGGGGAGCCCCAGTCTGAGGGGGACACAGCCCTGCCCTCGGGGAGCCCCAGTCTGAGGGGGACACGGCCCTGCCCTAGGGAATTCCTCATCAGTGTCTGGATATCCAGTGAGTATCTTCATATCACCCATGTGAAGTCAGTTGATTTTGGGTGAAAATGACTGCTGAGTAATTGTGATTATTCTCAGTCCCGCTGGAAACTTTGTGTGTGGAAAGAGCTTTAACTGGATGTGTGTGCTATCTCTTCTTTGGTTGTGATTTCATAAACATTTTGTCAAAGAATATCTTTTATTCCTGTGTCTATCCCTACCAGCTGATGGCCAAAAAAAGACCCATAAGCTATATGTTTACCAAAAATAATAAAAGCTGATAGTTACAGCTTTGTGTCAAGTACTGTTCTAAAAACTTTATACACCATAACTCATTATTATCCTTACAACAATCCAGTGTGTTGGGTGCTCTCGGCCTATTTTATAACTGAGGAAACTGAGGCACAAAATCTAACTCCTTGGAAGTCACCCAGATGGTGAGAGGCTGACCTGGTGCCAACCTAGTCGTGCTGATCACAGAGCCCTTATGCTGACGCATGGTGCTACCTGAGGGTGGCGTGGGGGGCTCAGTCCCCTGGGTGCCCTGCACTCCTTGAGGACCTCTGCGCCCGATGAGAGGAGTGTGTGCAGACCCCACCCTTAGGAACTGTGTTGTCCATTTGTGCGCAGGGAGTCAGGGTTCTGGGCGCAAACACCAGGTCCCAGTGTGACTTGTGAGAAGCCCCCGCCTGTGTGGGTCTGGGTTTCCCATCTGTAAATGTGGGAGCTGGATTAGATTAACCACTAGTGCTTACAGAACCTCCACGGACAGCTTTTTCAAAATATGGATTCCTGAGGCCCAGCGCTGGGGACTTTGATTCAGCAGGTTGTGTGTGGGGGGCTAAGGAATCAACAACAATAAAACAATAATAATAATCCCTATCACAGCAGACATTAGCAGCTGGTATTTATATGGAGCACTACCAGGTCCCAGACCCGGTGCTCTGTGCTTTCCAGTGACCATCTCATTTAATCATCATAACAGTCCTGTGCTGTACTGATGATGCCGTTATTATCCTCACTTTAGGATGAGGAAGCTGAGACTTCGAGAGATGGAGTGGCTTTCCGAGGTCACGAGCCAGCGACTGGCACAGCTGGGACTTGCACACGGATGGCCTGACTTCCACGCTGATGTTCGTGCCCATTACATTGCGCTGGCACTTTGCTTGTTCAGCCCACTGCCATGCCCTCCCCCAGATCCTGCTGGATGGGCAGCGGGCAATGTGACCTGTCCTACAGCTGTGTGTCCCACGTCTGGGCAAGTGACTCAAACTAGCCAGTAGACTGGCTGGCCAACAACGGTAAGAGAGTTTCCCTTGAGGATTTGAACTACAACATAGAGATGAGGCTGGAACCATTTGGATGGCGTTGTGTCCTGGGGTGATAAGGTCAGAAGTGGGCTAGAGTTGGCACATGGCTACTCAAAGGTATTTTGACATTGATATATGGGGAGATTTTCAGAGGAGGCTTGTTTGCAGAGATGAGAGTGGAGCAGAAGGACAGACAGAAGGGAGGCCAAGAGATGAGGAGGAGAAGGATGGTTTCTTGGTGCCTTTCTAGGTCTCTTGAGCCCAGCCTGCACTGTCTGAAATGAGGACCCATGCTCTCGGCCAGGGTCTTCATGATAAATCCCCTCTTTTGAAGCTAACTCAGTGGGCTTCTGATCCTTACAGTTGAATTTTTCCTTAAAGCACTTGCCCTGACTTCCCAGCAAAGTTTTAAGATCAAATCAGATCATGTACGTGAAAGGGCTCAGTGACCTGGAAAGAACTACACCAATTATGGAATATCTGGAAAACAGTTCTGAGCTTAAATATAATCAGTGGCTTGCTGCAAGAAGAGCTGAGCCAGGAGGATGTACTGCAGGGAGAGTTTAAGGGAACTCTACAGAGATTTGCAGCAGGCATAGGATCTGGACAGCAAGAGAGACAAGGAGGACCCTCCAGGCAGAGGAAAGAGCATGAGCGACCACGTGAAGAAAGTGTTGGGGTGTTGGGGGGGTGGGAAAGGAGCTACTGTGGCTGGTGTCTAACAGGGATAAATTTGGGGACTCCAGTAAATGGATGTTTTTTGTATATGCTGGGCACTAGGGAGCCATTGGAAGTTATTGGGCAGGTGTTTTTAGAAAGACGAGACTGATTGAATGGATTAGTTGGAGAGGGGAAGGTAGAGACTAATTAAGCCAGTCATTTCAGGTCTGGAGAGGCATCCAGAAAGAGGGATTTCATGAATGAAGAGTAACCAGACCTAGGTCATAGGATGTACGTGGGTTAGTTATTCATTCAACAAACTTCTATAATCATCTGCTACGCCAGGCACTGTTCCAAGCAGAGGTGATGTTGAGTGAATGAAACAGGGGTGGTTCCTGCCCTCTGGAAGCTTGCAGTCTGGTGAGGAGATGGACATCAATACAACAGTGATACAAATAAGTATGGGATTACAGATGGTAAGAAGTCTGCTCCGGTGGCTTGATCAAATTGGGAAGAGGGTGGAGGTGCCTCAGGGAAGGCTTCCCTGAGGAGCTGAGGCTTTCCCTGAGATGCAAAGTCTGAATAGAATTTTTCGAGGTGAAAAGCAAGAGGGAAGACATTCCGAGTTGTGAGAACCAAAGGCGTGGAAGCAGTTGGAAAACAGAGATAGCAAGGGGCTGGGGGGTTCTTGGTGAGGAAAGGGGCTGGGAAGCCAGGTTGGGTCTTGCAGGCCATATTGAAGATTTGGGTCTTTATCCTCAAAGCAGTAGGAAGCCACGGAAGTATTTTTTTTCTTTTTTTCTTTTTTTTAAATGTAATTTATTTTATTATCATTAATCTATAATTACATGTGCAATATTATGGTTATTAAACTACCCCTTCATCAGGTCCCCCCACCAACCCCATTACAGTCACTGTCCATCAGCGTAGTGAGATGCTATAGAATCACTACTTGTCTTCTCTGAGTTGTACAGCCCTCCCCGTGCCCCCCCAACATTACATCTGCTAATCGTAATGCCCCTTTTTCCCTCTTATCCCTCCCTTCCCACCCATTTTCCCCAGTCCCTTTCCCTTTGGTAACTATTAGTCCGTTCTTGGGTTCTGTGAGTCTGCTGCTGTTTTGTTCCTTCAGTATTTTTTCTTTGTTCTTATACTCCACATATGAGTGAAATCATTTGATACTTGTCTTTTTCGGCTTGGCTTATTTCACTGAGCATGATACCCTCTAGCTCCATCCATGTTGTTGCAAATGGTAGGATTTGTTTTCTTCTTATGGCTGAATAATATTCCATTGTGTATATGTACCACATCTTCTTTATCCATTCATCTACTGATGGACACTTAGGTTGCTTCCATTTCTTGGCTATTGTAAATAGTGCTGCGATAAACATAGGGGTGCATCTGTCCTTTTCAAATTGGGCTGCTGCATTCTTAGGGTAAATTCCTAGGAGTGGAATTCCTGGGTCAAATGGTATTTCTATTTTGAGTTTTTTGAGGAACCTCCATACTGCTTTCCACAATGGTTGAACTAATTTGCAGTCCCACCAGCAGTGTAGGAGGGTTCCCTTTTCTCCACATCCTCGCCAACATTTGTTGTTGTTTGTGTTTTGGATGTTGGCCATCCTCACTGGTGTGAGGTGATATCTCATTGTGGTTTTAATCTGCATTTCTCTGATGATTAGCGATGTGGAGCATCTTTTCATGTGCCTGTTGGCCATCTGAATTTCTTCTTTAGAGAAGTGTCTATTCATGTCCTCTGCCCATTTCTTAATTGGATTATTTGCTTTCTGTTTGTTAAGGTGCATGAGTTCTTTATATATTTTGGATGTCAACCCTTTATCAGATACGTTTTTTATGAATATATTCTCCCATACTGTAGGATGTCTTTTTGTTCTACTGATGGTGTCCTTTGCTGTACAGAAGCTTTTCAGCTTGATATAGTCCCACTTGTTCATTTTTGCTTTTGTTTCCCTTGCCCGGGGAGATATGTTCATGAAGAAGTTGCTCATGTTTATGTCCAAGAGATTTTTGCCTATGTTTTTTTCTAAGAGTTTTATGGTTTCATGACTTACATTCAGGTCTTTGATCCACCTTGAGTTTACCTTTGTGTATGGGGCTAGACAGTAGTCCAGTTTCATTCTCTTACATGTAGCTGTCCAGTTTTTCCAACACCAGCTGCTGAAGAGGCTGTCATCTCCCCATTGTATATCCAAGGCTCCTTTATCAAATATTAATTGACTGTATATGTTTGGGTTAATGTTTGGATTTTCTATTCTGTTCCACTGGGTGTGGGTCTGTTTTTGTGCCAATACCAAATTGTCTTGATTATTGTGGCTTTGTAGTAGAGCTTGAAGTCAGGGAGCGTAATTCCTCCTGTTTTATTCCTGCTTCTCAGGATTGCTTTGGCTCTTCAGGGTCTTTTGTGGTTCCATATGAATTTTAGAATTATTTGTTCCAGTTCATTGAAGAAAGCTGTTGGTAGTTTGATAGGGATTGCATTACAGAAGCATTTTAAGCTGAGAGGGAGGGACATGATTAGATTTGTGACTTTAGAAGTCTGCTCTGCATGGAATGTGGAGAATGGACAGGAAGGGATCAAAAGAGAATTCTGGGAAGTCAGTTAAGAGCCTTTGGCCATAAGCATGAGGGACCAACCCTGATGATTTCAGGCACAAAAGGGTTGATTGGAACTAGGTAGGGGACTCACAGAATGAAGAGAAGGGTCTGGGACCTTGATGACTGGTTTGGGTTTAAGCTCAGACTTTCTTTCCCCCCTTCCTATCACATTCTCAGAGCCCCCCACATGCTGGTGATATTGCTGACAGCGGCCTGGGGTCATACCTACATTCACTGCCCAGGAAAAAGAAAATTCAGGGGAAGATCTCTGATTGGATGACATGCTTGCACTGGGGTCCAGTTGCTGTGACTTGGAGGTGTACTGGGGTGGGAGGCGGGGGTTTGATAGCCTCACAAAAATCAGATGGAGTCTAGGCAGAGCCTCAGTGAAGGAAGCAGTCAGGGACTAGAGAATCCTGCTGCCAGAAAATGGCAGAAGGGAAGGCACAGACCAAAGGGAAAAAAGGTGTAGAAACTTCTGGAGTAAACTAGGTGGGGAACATATAGCCTCAGGAATGGTTTAACTTTTGAATGAGGATGGGAGGTGAAGGAAAAGGACTTGCATTTCTGAAGTTAGTATGTTTCAGGTAGTGAGTTGGGTCACTTTCTTTATGTTCTTGATAGCCCCATGGTAAGAGACTCATTTCACAAATGAGAAAACAGGTTCAAGAGAGAGAGAGGGCTGCTTGCCTCAGACCCCACCGGCACTCAGTGGCAGAGCTGAAAGTTGATCCTGGGATTTGGGGGTTGATCCCAAGCCCCTGTGTTCTCTCATCCCGTGTGTAATCTTCCTGCAAAATGAATTCGGGAGGAGGAAGTCATATTGGCCTTTGACCCTGACTTTCAAATCATGGGGAAACCAACCAAAACAAAGAGAATGTCTTCAGAAACAGCCTGACATTCAGAGTGCCACAGAGGGATAGGGGTTCAGGACAGATTTGGAGGTTGAGATGTCATCCTGACAGATGCCAAGGCATGGGGGTCCCCATTAACATGGGTCTCTGTGGGCTATCTACCTGCGTCCTCTTCCCTTACCCCCTAGATGTGGTTACCTGCACTTTTTGCTGATCTTCTAATTAACAAAAGATCCAGTGGCTTGGTTTTTCAAAAATTCATACTGTAGGAAAGGAAGCAAGATGATTTGCACAGGTTTGTCTGATTCCTGGATTAGCAGGCACCTTCCACCTTCTTAATCCTTATTTAATTCCTTGGTCAACCTTGTTCAGCTCAACACAGCCTGCACCTAGGAAACTCAGGGGAAAAGCTGTGTTTTCAGGAGTTACGCACCAGCTTTGTGTTTATTCTTTAATGTGATCAAATTGTACCTTCGTCTATATGAGAGGGACGGGCTCACAAATATGGGATCTGCCAGGTACAGAACTCAAAGAGCAGAGTCTGAATCTTGGAAATAATACCCAGGAGAGGTGGAGCAGGGCATGGGCGTGGGAATGGAGCCTGGAAGAGAGTGTGGCTGGATAAAGTACCCGAGGCCTGGGAGCACCAGGCTGAAGCAGAGAATGCTCACATCACAGCCAGGGCCCAGGCAGGAAAAAGATGTCACCTTCAAAGTGGGCAGCTTGAAGAGAGTTAATAAGGGGTCCATTTAAAAGGGAGGACAGGGTGCAGAGAAACCTCAGGGTCCAGGGTTAGTAACAGGGCCATTCCCACTCCTAGATCTTCAGGGCCACTGGGAGGGCACAGATACTGGGACCCAGAGGCAGCATCCGTTGTATGGAGAGGACCTCCTGACAGCTGGGCCCCCACAGGATGGGACGCGGGGAATGAGCCCCTTCTCCCTCCCCTGATCTCGTGTCTCCTGCTGGTGTTCTTCACTGGCCAAACCCAACTGGAAGCCAGGGATGGGGAGCCTGTTGAGGGGATCCACCTAGGGGACGGCTCCTGAGGCACAGACGGGGGAGAGGATGGGTGGCAGGTCCAGAGGGGCAGGCAGAAGATGCCCGCACAGCTCTCTGCATGATCCTCTTGGCCTCTGGCTCTGCTTCTGGCTGAGGGCCATGGAGAAGGAGCCCAGTAGGTGAGTGGGGTGGGGGCCAAGCTTTTGGATTCCTATCTTTGCCACCTGAGCCTGGCCTCCCCTGTCTTCAGGCCCTTCCTTTCTTTCCATGCTGCCAGCAAGGCTTATTTGGCTTATTAGGTAAGAGGAACTCATCTAACAGATTGAACATATCAGTTTCGATGTGTTTGCCCTTCATGTTCATACAGAGAAGAAGGAACCCTATGCCTTTTAGACCTGCTTTGGCCCTTAGAGGAGTTTAGATGAAGCTCCTCTGAGGATGGGGAGCGTCCACCTGTGCCAGATGTGCCAGGCTGCCTTCTTTTAACTCCATGTTTTCCAGGATTTGAGAATCTGTCAGAGTGGAGCAGCATCTGACATGTTACCCCCTCACTCTTGACTCTTTTACAGTTTAATGGACTCCTGTCCTGCCCTGCCCCTTCCTCCAGGAAGCCTTCCCTGATTACCTCACCCAAGTCATTTGCTTCTACTCCATAGCCCCTCATCATTCCCAGGTTCAGGTTGTCCTGGATATGGCTCTGGCAGTGTGGGGTCTAGGTCCCTCGGACTGTGATCACCCCCAAGGAGAGGCTTTTTGGAATGTCCCTCAGCTCTCCACCCTCTGCACCAACATAGCCGTTGTCTCTGGGAAATGCGTGTGGTAGGGGGAAGGCAGGATGTTTCTGGTAAAAACATCTACCCAGACCCCAGAGAAAATTGCTGAGACATAAAACAGGGCCCCATGGCTCAGTGAACAGAGAAGAGAGAGACCACGGAAGCAGGGTTCTTTTGGTAGGATTTTCGAAGCTGAAATTGTTAGACTTGGAAAGAAGCAAAGACATCACCCAGCCCAATGGTTTGCACTAATTTTTGGCTATAGATTCTTTTATTTCCCACAAATGTAATTACAACTCCAGGGGGAAAATCCCAGGGCAAAATACCTTTGAAACCGAAATCAGTCAAAGGGAAAAATCAAGTGGGAGAAACGCGTTTATTGCTTACAAGCAGTCGTCCACTTCTGCTCGCCCGTGTCTCTTGTGACCTGGCTGCAAAAAAAGGCACCCCACCCAACCTCTCTGGTCCAGATATGCCCTCCCTCTCCCTTGTAATTACCTCTTGGTATGGAGATGAACTACTTCTCTCCACCCCTTGGAAACACCTATTGATACGGAGATGAACTAAAGGCAGGCGAGAGATCCTGGAAATATTGCAATTTTACCCACAGTAATCTCTCACGGACTGTAATAGGTAACAGAAACATGGCAGCTGCCTTCATTAAGAGGTATAAGGATTGGAGCCCTACTCAGTTTCTGATGGTTCTAAGGCCCTAGAACCAAGGGCTCTGTGTGTCATAAGGCCAAAGCCCTGAACTTGTCCAACCCTGGTGTGAACACTGAGGCTGCAGGGGTGGGGGGCAGTGGGGGGGAGCAGCTTGCCCGAGCTGGTTACTGGCAAAGGAGGGACTAGCATTCCCAGATCAGTGCTCTTTCCTTCTTATCTGGCCTCCTCTAAATCCTCACCAGCCATCCACCCCAGGGTCAGTGTTGTTTAACTCAGTCATTCTCAGCTGGCCCTCTCCCTTTCTCACCAGACGTGCCCCAAGAAGCCAGGCCTGTGGGACGTGCTGGACATCTGGGGCCAGAACCAACCTCCAGAGTATTTCCTGATTTACCCCAGCTCATTAAACCCCCATTACCGAGCAACTCATTTGCCAGGTACCCCAGGGCTTTGGATCACAAAGGGCCCAGACCACTTCCTTTCTTGTCCTTAGATGGGTTCCTTCCTTCCTGACCCCCTCCCGGGAGCTTCCCGGTGACCTGGCTGCTTGGCTCTGTCTGAGCTCC
Organism: Smutsia gigantea; assembly: GCA_032199065.1. Lineage (NCBI taxonomy): Eukaryota > Metazoa > Chordata > Mammalia > Pholidota > Manidae > Smutsia > Smutsia gigantea. The sequence continues at coordinate 270,046 of JAVSCE010006992.1, forward strand.
CAGGTGGAGTTCAATTAGCATGCTGGGCCAGTGCTGGCTGGCTCCACATATTATTTGCACAGGTTAAGTATTCCTGATAAGGCTTCTCAAATCAGAGGACTGAAATGAACTTAATTAGAACTCAGAATACTCGAGGTAGAGATCAAAGTCAGCAGGACCAAGTCTCTGAAGCAACAAACTGGGGATGGGCAGAGGAGGCTGGGAGAGGAAAGGAGAAGGTGAGGGAACCTGGTTCCATGCCATACTGAAACCCTTTCCTGCCCAGAAAAGAAAGGAGACTGGAGCTGAGTTCTGGTCTTCACCCCAGGGCCTTCTCTTCTCTTAAACTCAGACGTCCCTGGAAAGGGGGTGTACAGTTTGTATGGGCCAAGCAGCCCAGGTATGAACAGAGAGGCTGGGCTGCATGGCAGAGGGGAGGAGAGGGAATTTTCTTTTTAGTAAAATGTGGGAGGATTTTCTCTCTACCTCCCTCTATCTCCCTCCAGCACCCTTGACTTCTTCCAGGTTGGGGGAGGAAATGCCATCACCAGAGATGGCAGACTTCTTAAGTGAGGATGTGAGGGTAGGAGGGAGGAGTTGTCTTGAACGTTTTCAGATTTTTCAGTTAGGTCTATTGCCATCAGCCTCTGACCCCTACACCTCCTGGAATCCAAGTCCCCTGGAGTTGCATAGTTAGACGGGACACCCTGCCATGCTCAGTGTAGCAGGGGTTGTTGGTTCCCCACCTACGTCCCCATGCATGCCAGGCTCCCAGGCAGAGCAGGCTGGAAGTGGCTGGGAGGTGAGGGTAGAGGCAGGCCCCAGCCTGAGACACTCGTTCATTTCTGTAGGCAGCTCTGTATGGCCCTGTAGGAAAGGATGCATTGGCAGGTAGCCACGCCAGGCCTGAGAACCAGTGTAGAGTGCTCTCATTGGAACTTTCCCCTGGCACCTCAGAACCCCCTTGCCCTTTTGCAAACATGTAAAATTGAAGGGCATGGAGAACTGTGTGAGCAGACCATGGCTACCAGGCTCAGCTCGTTTGGAGTCAGAGCATCAGGGATGCAGCTGGCATGAGCTGTAAGGACAAGGGCCCCTGCAGGCTAGAGGGCCAGGAAGAGGACTGCCTGGAGCCCACGGCTCTGCATGGGCCAGGTCAGGCTCAATAAAAGTTACCATGTGGCTCCAAACCTCCTGGTTCCTCAGCACCGGCATCCCTGGACCATCCTTGGACCACCCTGAACCACTGGGGGCTTTAGTCTGGGGAAGTTTGCAAGGGTCCTCCAGCTCTCAATGACCTGTAGAGACATGAGAATTTAGTGCTCCTGGGCATTAAAGATCCATTCCCATCGTGGTTCAGAGGAGAAACTGAGGCCCAGAGAAGGGGAGTGCCTCGCCTAAAGTTTCTGAGCTGGAATTAGACCCCGATCTCCTGGTCCACTCTTTGTTACACTGGGCAGGCATAGCCTCCTCCAATTTTCCAGTAAAAATGGATGTCTCAGTATGGACAGTCATCCCTTACCTTTGCTTAGGGCTTTAAAGTTTCTAATACCTATCTAAATTGTGATGGAGATACTATTTTACAAATATGAAGTCAGTATGTTTTAATTTCCCCACTAAACGCATTCTCATGCAGCCTTCCTCCTCCAAGGCTGAGCCATGGGTTTGTCAACCCAGGAAGGAGAGGGTGTGAAAAAGTCACCATGGTCTAGAGGGCTCTGGTGAATCAAGGGGGTTTATGTTGTGGCTCATTCACTGTGAGCCCTGGCAGAGAACTTCTCTATGCCATAGCCTTTTCCCCTGCACCCAGTGCCTCCTTTGTGGAGTTGTGAGGTATAGACAGTGTCTGGTGAGGAGGAAGTGCCTCCTACATGTCAGCAGGCCTGGAGGACTCACTCACAGGGCCTCCAACGGGGATAGCCATCAGACAGAATGGGGAGCCCATTCATTCCTGTCTCGGGAGTTGCAGGGGGAAGGAGGGAGCTGGAGATGGGCAGGCAGGCAATAAGAACCACATTTCATCTCTGAGCTGCAACCCCCGAGGGGAAGGACATGCTGGATTAATGAGGAGACGCCAGACCCAAGGGGATGCTGATTCACTCCTCATGTAGGACTCGAGAGGACATCAAGGCCCATGCTGCTCCCACGCCAGCATGGGGTGGCTGCACTGAAGTCATCCAGGTGCTGCTGTGGTATGGTTGCTGGGGGAGGGCGTGAGTTCAGTTCTGCAAGCACGCCTTGGTTCCTGTGTGTCTAAGACAGAGCTCAGAAACCTCTGCTTGCCCCAAAGTTATGTGTCTGGTCAGGGAATTTTTCAGAATGCTTGGAGAAGGCTGCAGGGCAGGACCCCATAGGGTCCCCAGCATCATCAAGATGCAAAATGGGGCCAGTTCTATATGGAGTGCTAGGATGGCCCAGGCCAGATGGAGTAGAGAAAGAACATACCAGAAGGTTGTCAGTTTGCCCATTGGCAGTGAAGGCTGCTGAGCACTTAGGGTAGACAACACCACCCCACCTCACCGGGCACCAACTCACATACACCCAAGGACTGCCTTGGGGCCAAATGTGCCCTTCCCTCCCAGAGCCATACAAGCTGCTGCCCCATCACCAGGTACCATTCTACAGAGCAGAAGGGAAAGAGAAGTAGAAAGCTATAGATCTTTGTCTACAAAAAACTGAATGGGTCCTTTAAAACACTGCTTAAAGCACTGAACCAGACCTAGATTACTGTACTGGGTTAGGACTTAGTGGCAACCTTCCCATTGTCTGCAGAGTAAAAGCACAAAAGGAAGCCCCAGTCAGCTGATAGAAAGTAAGGAAGAGTGGTTTCTCACATACCTGAGTGCCCTGTGAGTATGTCGGTGGCCTTGCGACACATGTATTATCTTGTTTGGTCCCCATATGTGCTGGAAAATGGCCATCATTGGGGATCAGCTTAGAGCAACCATATGGTTGGAGATGATAGAGGCCATGGTGACTTGCCCAGAATCACCTTTATTATCATTTCCACTGCCAGTCTTGGCTGGGTTGAATTTGGTGAATGAATCACTGAAGGTAGATGCAGCCTAACTTGGAGGAAACAGCTCAGGTTTTGGAACGCATCTGGACCAGACCTGGGTTGAAATTCCAGCCCTGCCATGTACCAGCTGTGTGACCCTGGGGAAGCAACCTGGCCTCTCTCAGCTATAAAAAGGAGATAATAATAACATGAACTTTACATTTTAAAAGTGAGAGATAGAGATGTATGTAGAGGGCTACCAAGCCTCGGGCATACTCAGTAAACGGTGCAGATTTAAGAATGAATGAATGAATGAATGAATGAATGAATGGACTATATGCAGAGATAAACACACATGCATGGATCTTAGGCTGAAAGGCAATATATTGTAGCATTTAACAGGAGGGCTTAAACTAAATGGCCCGGGGTTCAAATCCTGCCTTGGTCACTTACTTGCTGTGTAATTATGGAAAAGTTACTTTATCTCTCTGGACTTCAGCTCCCTCATGGGTACAATGGGAAGGAGGATAATGATGCCCATCAAATGGGGTTGCTAGGAGGATTAAATAAGCTATTGCCTATAAACCCCTTCCAGTGGTACCTGGTACAAAGCAAGTGCTCCATAAATGCTAGCCATTATTATGACAATGATGTGTGGATAGATGCTGTTCCATTCCTATACCCAGTGCCACTCCAGGTCCTGTGAAGGATATATGAGAAGTGTAAGGCATGACATCTGGCTTCAAGGAGCTCATTGAGGAGCCCAGATGTGCAGCCCTGAAGCAACCATGCTCTCAGGCCTGCATAGGGGCATGAGTGACACCAGTGTAACCAAGGACCCAAGGAAGTGTAGATCACAGATGCCAGGGGGGGCAGAGGAGCAGGCAGGGGGCTGCAGGGGCCGGGTATTAAGGTGGAAATGGTGCTTATGTGTACTCTCCAATTTTCCCATGCCCACATCTCATTATTGTTTCTTCCCATGTGGGCACCTACCAGTAAGTCAGTGGCCATGTAACAGACGAGGGCTGCTAGCAGTCCAGACACCTGGGGCCTTTTTCTCTGATTCATCTTTCAAAAGACAGAGGACTGGGAAATTCACTTGCCTTTCCAAGTCTCAGTTCCCTTAAACATAAGATGGGAATAATAGAACCTATACTCCCAGCCTCAAAGGGTTATAGCCAGGGTAAAATAAACCAAAATGGAAGGGCAGGGTAGGCCGCTACAATCTTTGTATGAATTAGCCAGTGTATTAACCACCAGTCCATGGAACCACTGGGAGGAGAACTCTCTGTGTCTCTTTAAAGGTGTGGGATACTTTCACCCCTGCTTTGGGGAGGGGACAGTCATATCGCATTACACAGGCTTAAAGATCTCCTATATTTTTTGTTTTAATTTCCCAAAGCCTTGACATTAACCATGGGGCAGATAGCTGGCATCTATATCTTCCACCACAAATATCAGCCCCTGAATGTCACAGCTGGTGAGGACAGGACCACCAAGCTCCACGCTACTTAGGGGAAGAGGGTATTGCAATCCATTGCCAGGCCTATTTGTTGGGTGAACTTTCTTCCCTGACTCCATGAGATGCTGGTTGAGGGGGGGGGGCTCATCTACTCACCCTCCCCATGCCACCTACCTCTGCTCACCACCTCCACCCTATTTGCCTCTCTGCTCATCCGCCAACCCAGAGACCAAACTCAATCACCTGCCATCCAGCTTCTGCACTTGGATAAACAGTTGTGGTATGCTTCTAAGGAAAAAAGAAATCTGCTCAGAAATTATTATTCATGAGGTTTTTGTGCATGCATTAGAATTTTCCCTTGAGGCTGAGGGCCGCCTGCTGGAACGAACTTTGCCACAACTTGGCCTTTCTTTCCCTGTCTTCTTTTCTCTCTCTCTTTTTTTCCCTCCCTGCATTATGATTCTTCAACACATTCAGACTGAAGCATTAAAAATGCTCATCAACAGGACATGGATGGGGCCATTCTGACTCAGCAACAGAGGGAGCCTGCTGATGGAGAGGGAGGACCTTTGAGATAGACTGGCCTATAGAATCCCCATGCCTGACGTGCACATCCAGTCTGAGAGGGGAGACCCAGCCCTGCCCTCGGGGGGCCCCAGTCTGGAGGGGGGGGTACATCCTTGCTGCCAGAGGACTTCTTGTCTGATCAGAGATTCCATTCTGATCTGGGAAACAGTGTTCTGAACTTCACTGATTTTCTGATAGGGAAATATGTTTGAGAGTTCCATTTTGAATGAGCAACTGTACTCGTTCATTCATTCATCCATTCATTCAACAATATTTATCAAATGCATGTTGAACTCTTACACCAAGCACTGATAAGCACCAGGGGATTCACCTAAAAGAAAATGACTCAGTCCTTGTCCCCAAAGAATGTAGTCTTCTTTACAAGGCAGATACGTAAATATTTTTATGATCAGCTATGATAAATGCTGTAACCAAGATGAGTCCACAACTGTGGGGAGACACCTGGCCTTTCTCTGGAAGACCTGGCAGGCCTCTTCTCCCAGCTCATGCTCCCCATTATCTTCATTTTCTGTGGAGTCCTAGAAAAAAATAGGACCAGCAAGAAAACAAGGTTGAATGGCAAATATCTGAACTTCTGTAACAATGTTTCTACTCATTAATGAATTTGTTCCATAAATAGTTTTGGAGGCCACCCAGATTCCAGTACTACAGAAAATTTTGGTGATAGAGAGAGGCATAGGCATAATTCCTCTTTTTGGGTAAATGGAAGTTTTCAACCAGAATTTCTCACCTGGCCCTGAGAGTGATACGCATATAAGCACCTGTTTGCACATCAATGTGATGTTTACTGCAAAGCTGCCAGTCTGTCACAGAACTGCCAGTCTGGGGTAAGGGGGTAGAGTAGCAGCCATTCCCTCCTCTCCTCTGTTCTTGGTATGTGGTCAGGTGCCTGCCAGTCACCAGGGACCCATCCATGGAGTTCCTCCCAGAAGAACACCCTTGTTTTCCTTCCATCAATACAAATTTATAGAGAACTTTTCCTGGGCAGGGAATCCCCTTCCTCCCAGAGCCACACCTCTGCTCTCAAGCATCTCATGGCCTGTAGACTTTTCAGCAATTCTCATTTGGTATATTCCAGAGCATTAGAGCAACAAGCACCTGCAGGGCACCTGGTCCTGTCCTCATCTTCCAGTATAAAGTGCCTGGGCAGAGACCCAAACTTTCTGGGAAAAGCAATCTAACACCTGCATTTACTTGATCCCCACTCCAAGAGATCTCTGTTTGTATCTAATCAGCTTTCCTCCATCCCTCTTGCTGCAAAAGTGTCCCCTTTCCATGTGGGCATGCTCTGGAGGAGTTGTCCCCCCTCTCCCTCTTACTCTGCCTCCCTGGTCTTTGCTCTGCTGCACACAGCCCAGCTATCAACATGGCTTCTGCACTGAAAGGCCCTGAAGAAGATGACCAGTTGATAGATTTCCTGGCAACCAGAATCAAGATTTGTGATGAATGCATTTCCCTGGGCAAAGGTGTGTCAGACACTCAGGGTGGGGTGGGGAGAGGGCAGTGCTAAGCCAGCAGCACACTTTGGGTATTGCAGCAATGGCTTTAGAGCCTGAGGGGTCTGCCCTGAGGGGGGCAGGTGGAAGAAGTCACTTGTCTGAGACATGGAGTGTGAGAGTATTGCTCATAGAAACAGCCATCTCTTGAGCTGGTAGGGGCCTCAGGGTTAGCTGAGTTAGATATAGATCAAGCTGCTCTAACAGAGGCTCAAACAGGATGGGTAGGGTAAGAGGGGAGTTTATATCTCCCTTGAGACAGGCTAGAAACTGATGGACAGTCTGGACCAGAGTCCCAGTCTGTGGGTGCTGTTCTGTCACCCTCAATACCAGCCTCCCATTACTGAGTCCATGAGGGCTGCTCCAGTGGTAGCAAGTCCCAGCCTGTGGAAGAGCTAGGAAGAGGTAGAGAGGAAACCTCTTCCTTTTTTAAGGAAATGCCCTGGAGGTTGCTTTGGTGGGGCTTTCACTCATATCCCTTGGTCTGAACTTAAACACATGACCGCTTCTAGCTGCAAGGGTGGCTGGGAAATGTAGTCTGTAAGTGGGCCACTAGAGGCTCCTCTAAAACTTGAGTAATACTAAAAACGAGAAGAATGCACACTGGAGCATAATTCATAGTTCCTGTTTCAGATGAAGGATCAGAGCAGAAATTTATTTCCCTCAAACATTTCAGCTGCCTTTCTGTTCCTACAGAACAGTAGGATTAGAGGGAAAAGCCCCCAGGTCTGGCCACTAAGAGTCAAAGAGGCAATTTTGAATTGCTTTGGTGCTGCCTTGGGATGGGTGGTCCTTCAGAAGCCAGAGCCAAGGCCCTCACTCTATCAGGGCCTCTAGTACAGCAGCAGGAGTTGAGCACCATACCACAGGGTGGCACAGAGCAGCCAGAGTACCCGCAGCCACCCTTCCAGGAGCCTAGCTGACTGGCAGTGCCCCAGCAGAGCAGGTGCTGTGGGTGGCCCCCACTTGTAGCGTGTGCCTTTCCACACCATTTCCACATGTAACAATGGCCCCTTTCTGCTAGCAGGTGTGGATGCTGCCTGAGGGCTTTCTCTACCAGAGTGTGCTCGGGCCCTCCCACAGGGCAGAAGTGCCAGGGCGTTTCCTTGGGGAGCAGCCCCCAACCAGTAATGAATAGCTTTTGGTGCATAAACAGTCGACTCTGAAGCATGCCCTACAGTCTCCCAAAGCTCCCAGCGGGATCGCTCACAGTTGCCTGCAGTAGAAATTTGCTCCTTGTATTGTCTTCTTTTCCTGTCTTATTTCCTTTCTTTTTTATGGGTACTTTCTGTTGTCACCTCCCAAGTGAACTACTTGTCCTGATATCATTGTCTGAGTCGGCTTCTGGAGAACTCAGTCCAAGGCCCCTGAGGTAAATGGCTCTTCCTGCTCTGTCCAAGGAGAGAAGATTCTACAGCCAGGAGAGGGGGCGGTCCCCAAACTGGGAAAAACAGGAAGTTGCATCCTGTTGTCACTCTGTTCCCAGCACCTGGCTTAGCACCACACACAAGGCAGGTGGGTGTGTGCCCACAAAGTATTCCGTTGATTGAATGAATTAACTGAAGTGCACTCTGTCATCAACTTGCAAGTTGCAACCTGGGCAAATTGCTTTACCTCTCTGAGCCATACTTTAACCACATACAAGAGGGGATAACATTACCTACTTAGAAGAAGGAATGAGACAACAGCTGTGAATAGATCTGTGATTCCAACACCCTCTGAATTATGAGAGGTGAAAGATTAGAAAGTTGCCTCTTAATCCTTGTAGCTGCTTTTCAAAATGCCCAACTAGGAACATTTTAGTGGCTAAAAAGCAACATCAATTTTCTCATTGAAATTCTTCTGTTCAACAAAGTGAATAATTTTAGAGGAAGGAATATACATTATATTTTCTGTAGGATTCATTAAAATTGTTTTCATTTTGGATTAAAAACATGCAGTTTCAGAATATTTATTCTGAAAGGGCCCTTTGCGAAAAGAAAGGCTGCTCCCCACCAGTCTTCTCATTGGGTAGCTGAGAGAATGGACGTGGAAGTCTGTGCTTTTTCAAAGGCCATGAAGCTGGTTAGAAAAATTCATTCATTCTGTGGATGCCTCATGGGCTTGTGCTCTGGCTGGGCCCTGTGCTAGGTGTGGGTGGGCCTTGGTGAGCTCAGCTGGACATGGTCCTATGTCATGGAGCTGTCAGTCTCATGGGGTGGGGGCATGGACAGAAAAGTTGCACTAATAATTGAGTATTAAGTGCTATGATGGAAAAGAGTTGTTTCTCCAGTAACTAAAGCTGTGGAACTAAGAGATGGCGAGAGAAAGTACCCAGAGGAAAACTGCTTGAGCTGAGGTCTGAGGCATTATCTGGGAGGAGAAAGGAAGGAAACCCTGCTCTAGAAGACAGAATATGCAAAGGTCCGGTGGCCCAAGGTGGTACATGGTGGGTTTGAGGAACTAAAAGGAGGTCATTTTGGCCACAGTGTGGAGACAGAGATGTTGAGTGGAGAGAGAGGAGGCTGCAAAGGTGGGCAGGGAGAGGCCATAAGGGTCCTTGGGGGCCATGTGCATTAAAGCCAAGAGTGGATTCCAAGTCTTATTTTTTTCTTAATACCTAAAATTGTATTATGAAAAATTTTAAACATACAGAAAAGATGTACAGTGTGGATGGACACCCATACCCCTACCGCCTTGATTCTACAACTAGCATTTTAATTCTATTTGTTTTTCCACATATCTTCCCATCTATCCAGCCCTTTAATCCATCTTAGTTTTTCAGGCACTTCAAGTTGCAGACATCAGTGCACTCCAGCCCTAAACACATCACATCACTGACGAGTGTAGACAGCTGTTACCCAAATCCTATCAGGATACAAAACATTCCATCACTCCAGAAAGTTCTTTTGTTCCCCTTCTCAGTTAATCCCTGTCTCAAACTCCCAGGCAACCGCTGTTCTGATAGTTTGCACCATACATTAGTTTTGCCTCTTCTAGAACTTTATATGAGTGGAATCATTCAGTATATCCTTTTTTGAGCAATCCTTCTTTCACTCAGCAATGTTTTTGAGATTCATCCATGTTGTTGCATGGATGTAGTTAATTCCTTTTTATTGTTGAATAGCACCCATAAAATTTATATATCACAATCTGGTTATCCATTCTGTTGTTAATAAGTATTTGGGTTGTTTCTGGTTTTGAGTAGTTATGGATAACACTGCTACGACTGTTTTTGTACATCTTTTTGAGGCTATGTGCTTGCACCTCTCTTGGGTAAATACCTAGGAGTGGCATTGTGGGTCAGAGGGCTGATATATGTTTCATTTTATAAGAAACTTGCAGACCTTTCCCACAGTGGCTGTACCATTTTGCATTCCCATCAAAAAGGTAAGAGTTCCAGTTGCTCCACATCCTATCCACATGTCATGTTGTTAGTTTAGCCTTTAAAATTTTTCAGTCGGTGGGTGTGCAATGTTCATTATGACCTTAATTCATATTTCTTAGATGGTTAATGGTGCTGAACACTTTCTGTGTGCTTATGGGCCATTTGCATTGCTTTTTGGTGAACTGTCTATGACAATCTTTTGTCTATTTTTAAAGAAGTGGATTATCTTCTGGTTATTGAGTTTTAGGAGTTCTTTATGTATATCCTGAATACAAGTCCTTTGTCAGATATAACAGTAGTTATTTATTCAACAAATATTTATTGAGCTACCACTATGTTCCAGGCAATGTACTAAACTCCACAGCATGGGGTCTGTTTTGTGGAAAGCCGTATTCCAGATCTCTTGCCTACCAAGTCCAGCACTGTTCCTATGCCCACCTTTTCTTTCAGAGGGCAACTCTGGATTCCATAAGTCCCCAGAACCCTCAAGCTAGCAAGAAGGGCCTCAAACTGGGTATCAGATGACTTGTTTTTGAAACCCAGCTCCGCCACTTATTTGGTGTGTGATTTGGGGCAAGTCACCCAATGTCTCTGAGTCTCAGTTTACTCATCTACAAAACTAGAATAAAAACAGCCCTACCTCATGGATTTAGAGTAAAGATTAAAGGGGCAAAACCCCTGGGCTTACCATAGGCCCTTAGCTAAGGTCAGTTTCCTTTCTTTCCCTTCCTTGGGGACAAAGGACTGTCCTAACCCTGAAGAGACTTCAGCAAGACTTATTTCTATCATTGCAGGCCTCTAGTGGAGAAAAATTATTTAGTTTAAAAATGAGATGTTATGAAGGTGCTAACAAAATAGGGAGTACTTATACTCTCCAGGGTTGTGCTCAGTGGCCCCTGCTTTCCAGAACGGATGAAGTTTCCTGGGTTTGCTAATGGAGTGTGTTTTTAATGGGCTTCCTGATTTCTCACTATCAGCAGAGGGCTGAGGGAGAAGCTCCCTGGTCTGGGAGTGGGAAGATCCGTTTCCAGCCTGGCTGTGTCCCCACCCGGCCATGTGCTCCCAGGCAGTTTCTCCTCACCACTCCCTGTGCACCTCTGGCATGAAGTTAGGCAGCACAACGAAGGCTTCCAAGATCCCTTCCAGCCCAGACATCCTGTGCTTGTGAGTTCTCTGTGTCCCTGATGGATACTGGACCACACAGCTGGACACATTTTCAAACAGAACTGTCCGTTAGGCCAGCAGGCATTTATTACACATTTTTGTCTTTTCTTATGTTTTGAAGAGTGCTGTGGGGAGGGAGGCACAAGGGAACTGTTAGATGCTAAAGCAAAACTCAGGGTCTCAATCAGACGTAGATTAAAAAAACAGTGTCGATAGGAAAGCTACAAATGACCTTCAAAAAACAGAAGCGAAACTGCCTGCCCGGTGATCCATGTGCCTCTGCACCCAGTTCTCCTTCAACTTCTTAACCTTTAAGAATTGATGAGGCTCTTGATTTATCCAACTGATAAAATTGGGACTGTCTCACCTCCCTCTTTATTTCTGCCTAATTAGAAAACAGCTCTGTTGACTGACACCCTTTCCCTGTAAGGGTTTTGGAAGCTTTTTTTTTTTTTTTGAGATTCTATAATGGTGAGAGGAAAGCCGTATTTCTTCTCTGATTTATTAATTTGGTAAATCCGAAGCTTCATGAGAGGGGTTTGTACAAACCGCGGTTCACAGGAAGCAGACAGATGCACAGGAGCAACGGGAGACGGGCCAGCAGTGCTGAGAGGGGCTTCTGCTGGCCCCACAGCTGCGGGCCCAGCCTTGGGAGCCCCTTGGGTGCCCAGCTATGTGGGGTCACTTCCAGGAGGCAGCTTTCCTTGGTGCTTCAGAGCAGCATTGGTCACCTCCTGGCTGGAACACCTTGGGCACATTGCTTAACGTCTCTGGCACCAGTTTTCTCATCTGTAGAATGGAGATAGTGGTAGTGCTGGCCCCACCAGACTAATTGGGGCGGTGAGGGTACTATCCCATATACTGCCCTGCATATTGCAGGCTCCACACCTCAGCTCTTGGGGAGAGTTGTGGAAACCATAGACAAAGGAAGAACCCTTAGCTTCTAGCCCTTTGGATGCGGGCTGGGGGTTGGGGGGTGGTTGGAGTCAGTAGACACACACACCCATCAACTCCAGGACCTTCTTCTGGGCCTTCTCTCTGGGGATGCTTCTCCTCTGGTTTTTACCTGAGGCTTTATCCTCAAGAGACAATTTTCCCAAAATCCTTTTCCTTCTGAAGCTCCTGGTCTCCATTTATATGTAAATTAGATGTCTGAGTTCTTGAGGCCACAGAGTAAGTTGAATCAAGCTTTTACATTTCAAGGGAGGCAGAAGAAATACCACCAAGGAGAGAGGTGCATTTTCTATGCAGAATAAATCTCCTTGCCAGCCCCTACAACTTCCCATTAGTAGGTAGTGGGACTAGGGATGGTGAATTTCCTATTCCAAAGGGTTTCCCCAAGACTGTTCCCAGGGGGCTCATTTAATAGGGCCCTTGTCGTCTTCCATCAGCATCTCTCAAGGGCAGGCCCTTTCTACCTTTGTAAGCTTCTTTATGCCTGCAGCTAACACTTCCAAACAACAGGTGCAGGGTGAAGGCCAGCCAGCTGTCCTTTCCCACAGCACTGCCCTTTTCTTTCCTCCGTGGGTCCTGCAGCCTCCCGTCAGGACCAGCACTGTCTGAGCTATAGGGGGCGGTGGGAGAGGAAGCCCTCATCTCTGATAATACAGCATACCAGCAGGTTGGACGTCAGCCACTTGGCTACCCACGTGCTTCACCTGCATCACCTCCTTTAATACTCAAGAACCCTAGAAGGAGATGCCATTATTAGCCCAACTTCCCAGATCAGAAGGCTGCCGCTCAGAAAAGTTAAGGAATCAGCCTGAGGTTGACTACTGAGAGCACCATGCCATCCATGCTCTGCTATGGGTGTGACCCTCATGGGGGTGACCAAACTGGGTCTCAATATCACACAATGAGTTTTATAAGACTGTACAAAACCTAGAGAACATCAAACTGTGCTGGATGCCATTTACATTTAATGTCTTAGAGATTCAAGGACATATATTGGGAGCATTCAGAAATTCAGGACCATCACAGCTGAGTTGATTGCACAGAGGGTGGACAAGAGCTAGGGATCAGCTCTGGCTTCTGGAAAGGAGACCTGGGTGATGCAGAGCCGCCTGTTTACATTCTTAGGAAAGTGGTGATTGGATTTCAGAGTCAGAGATGGGTGAAGCTCACAGAGGACTTTTGTGGATGTGTGGACTAGTTGATCCCAGTCACCAGATGTTGCTACCCAACAATAGCAAGTAATAATAGCTTCCACTCAATTTGTGTCCTAAACACATATATATTTAACATAGTATCTCACTTAAAGCTTGAGGGCTCTGAGTTAGATTTTCCCTGTTTTACAGACAAGGAGATGGTCACACAACTGAGAATTGGAACATTTGAACCCAGGCAGTCTGGCTCCAGAAAATGTGTTTTAATCATGCTCTGTACTCTGTATTTACCGAGCCCCTGACGGATGCCTAGCATGATACCACCAGTGCCTTAGAAGCGTGAACTCAGTTGATGGTCACATTTCCATATATGGGGCTTGTCTGCATCGTTGAAGATCACACTGCTAGTCTGCTTCTGCTCCTGCCCTCCGTACCTCAATGTCCCATAGTGATAATTAAACAAGTTCACATGTGGGTATTACATCAGAGGGAAAGAAGGTGAATGTGATAAAAAAAAGAAAAAGACAAACCCCAGGGGTTTGAAGGAAGGAGAGAGCTCTCCTCTGGGGGGAGGTGGGCGTGTTTCTCAGGGATGGTTTCAGGAGCAGGTGCACCTGGAGAGAAAATGGCCATCCCTCCACTCCAGGCCTTTGTACATGTTTCTGCTGTTAGAATTCTCCTCCTTCCCCACTCCATTCATCTCCAACACCAACTCATCTCCTCCAGTCTCTGCCTAGGTCTTCCTTGGGGGGGCTTTGATTGAACACTGGGTCAGGATAATCAGCCCCAGGCCCCCACATGTCCTGACAGTAGGCATCACAAGGGGATTGTCCTGTGTGCTCCCTCGGGCAGGAAGACACCTGCCTTGTGCTAATCCATGCTCGGCTCCCAGGAGAGTCAGGCACTCAGCACCAATTGCGAGGTTGGAATGCTCCAACCCATCACACTCTCCACCAGCCCAATGAGCTCCCAAGCCAATGGCAGGAGCTGCAAGAGCGACTGGGGTTACATGTTCTGTGTTTAGGAGAGCCGAGCCTCCAGGGTAAAGAAAGTGCCTCTGTGCTCAAAGTGAGACCCTGGGCCATTCCTAACAGCACTGGCTTGTCAGAAGTGCAGACTCACAGGCCCACCCCAGCCTTGCTAACCCAATTTGGCACTTTAACAGCACCCTCTATTTATTTCAGTATGCCCATGAAATGGGAGAAGCACTGGTATCAAGAACTGTAAATATAAAGGTCGAGGCTGCTCGGAAACTCTTCATGGGGTTGGCTGACTCCACAGGTCTTGCACACAAGGGTCAAGTTCAGAAAGGTGATTTCCAAGAAGATTATCTACTGAATCCCAGGGTTCGTGTCCAGGGATGGGGAAGTTGGAGCCCACGAGAAGGACTGAGTGCCATCCCATGCCAAAGGTTGCTTGCATCCTTCTCCTTTTTCTTACCTGTGTGTGGACGGCCCTGGCCTTCCTTGGAAGCCCAGTGTGCAAGTGTCAATCAACAGGATCAGAAGTCACTTTCCAGGGGGATCAGAGCTCAACCTCACCTTTGCTTGCTGTGTCTGGCACTTCCTTGATTCTCCTGCATGTAACCTCGGAGTTGGCCCAGACACAGTATTCTTTTTTTTTCACATGCAAAATACTTTGCAGAACATAGGTCTCTACTGCAGTCCCTCTCCACTTAAACTAGACTTAATTATTTAAATTTACTTCATTAGTGGTTCTATATTTAACTTTTTAATCAAATGAATTATTGGTCTATTAATAAATGATAAAGTTTAACATCTGTTAATGAGCATTCAAATTAGATAAGTCAGTTCATTCCATAACACAATACCAATATTTACCCATGAAAAGAAAAGTTTTCCCTATAAGAAACTCTACTCTTTTGACCTGGGTCTCTCTACTGTTAGCAAATATGAAGCAATTAACTTATTATGTGGCATAAATAAGAAAAGGAGGGGGACATGGAGTTTACTTATGTTCTGTGACACATTTTATGTCTTCCCCAGACTCCCCCCAACTCCCCACATCTAGCAGGAGATGAGGAAAAGTCTAGGAGGGTCGCCATCAGCTGCATGGCTCCATACACTGGTTAAGAATGAATTGTCCATCTCTCTCTTTTCTGTTGTTTCCCTGGAAGTGTTGCTAGCAGAGCCTCATGTAGAACCAGAAGACATAGTGGGGAGCCACACACTGAAGAAGAAAAGCATCCATGAAAATACTGTGACTCTTATTACATAGGGAGTGTAAAAGGCATGTAACTAAAAATATTTTATTCTGAAATTTGAACATTAAATTTCATTGCCATACCCTACGTACTTTGTTATGCAGACTGGCTTCTGCTAAGCATGAGACTGTGCAATTGCCTTTCCAGTTCGTGTGTTTCCGAGAGGTTCTGGAACAGTGTTTTGGAGTTTCTTCTCACACAAACTAATAGAGGCGCACCTGAGAGATATTGTGGGTTGGGTTCCAGACCATCTCAATATAGCAATATTGCAATAAAGTGAATCAGTTGGATTTTTTTTGGTTTCTAGTGCATATAAATGTTATGTTTACACTATACTGTAGTCTATTAAGTGTGCGGTACATAACGTTTGAAAAAACAATGTACATGCCTTAATTAACAATTACTTTATTGCTAAAAAATACTAACTCTCACCTGAGCTTTCTGCAAGCCATACACTTCTTGCTGGTGGAGGGTCTTGCCTCCGTGTTGATCACTGCTGACTGATCAGGGTGGTGGGTGCTGAAGGCTGGGGTGGCTGCGGCAATTACTTAAAATGAGACACAAGGACATTTGCTATATTGGTTCACTCTTCCTTTCATGAACAATTTCTCCGTAGCCTATGAGGCTGCTTGATAGCATTTTACCTAGAGGAGAACTTCTTTCAAAACTGGAGTCAGTCCTCTCAAACCTGATGCTGCTTTATCAATTGAGTTTATGTAATATTCTAGATCCTGTACTGTCTTTTCAACACCCTTCACAACATCTTCATCAGGAGTAGATTCCATCTCAAGAAACCATTGTCTTTGCTCATCCGTAAGAGGTGACTCCTCATGAGACGGCAGCAGTCCAGGCACAACTTCAGGCTCCACTTCTCATTCTCAGGCTCTTGTTGTTTCTCGCACATCTGCAGTGACTCCTCCACGGATGTCTTGAAAGTCATCCGTGAGGGTGGGAATCAACTTATTCCAAACTCCTGTCAATATTGATATTTTGACCTCTATCCATGAATTACGAATATTCTTAATGGCATCTAGAATGGTGAAACCAGGTTTTCAATTGCCTTTGCCCAGATCCAGCAGAGGAATCACTATCTATGGCAGCTACAGCCTTACACAATGTATTTCTTTAATAATAAGCCTTGAAAGTTGAAATGACTCCTTCACTCATGGGCTGCAGAATGGATGCTGTGTTAGCAGGCATGAAAACAGCATTCATCTCCTGTTCGCCTCCATCAGAGCTCCTGGGTGACCAGGTGCATCATGAATGAGCAGTAATATTTTAGAAGGAATTTTTTTTTCTGTGCAGTAGTTCTCAACAGTAGGCTTAAAATATTCAATAAACCATGTTGTAAACAGATATGTTGACATCCAGGCTTTGTTGTTCCATTTATAGAGCACAGGCACAGTAGATTTAGCATAATTCTTAAGATTTAGCATAATTCTAGGATTTTCTGAATGGTCAATGAACACTGACTTCAACTTCAAGTCCAGCTAACAAGAGGAAATCATCCTGTCCTTTGAAGCTTTGGAGCCAGACATTGACTTCTCTCTATGAAAATCCTAAGTGGCATCTTCTTGCAATAGAAGGCTGTTTCATCTCCATCAAAAATCTGTTGTCTAGTGCAGCCCCCTTCATTGATTATCTGAGCTAGTTCTTCTGGAGGACCTGCTTCAGGTTCTCCATCAGCACTTGTTGCTTCACTGGCACCTTGATGTTATGGAGACGGCTTCTTTCCTCACACCTCATGAACCAACCTGTGCTGGCTTCCAACTTTTCTTCTGCAGCTTTCTCACTTCTCAGCCTTCGTAGAATTGAAGAGGGTCAGTGCCTTGCTCTGAATGAGGTTTTGGCTTAAGGGAATGATGTGGCTGGTTTGATCTTCTATCCAGACCACTGAAACTTTCTCCATATCAGCAATAAGGCTGTTTTGATTTCTTATCATTCCTCTGTTCACCAGAGGAGCACTCTGCATTCACAACTTGACTGTTTGGTGCTAGAAGCCTAGCTTTTGGCCTCCCTTGCCTGTCAAAATGCTGTCCTCACTAAGCTTACTTCCTAGCTTTTGATTTAAAGAAATGTGTGATTTTTCCTTTCACTTGGACACTTGGAGGCCATGGTAGGATATTGATTGGCCTAATTTCCATATTGTTGTGTCTCAGGGAACAGGGAAGTCCCCAAGGAGAGGGAGACATGAGGGAACAGTAGTTTGGTGAAGCAGTCAGAATACACACAGTTATTGATTAAGCTCACTGTCTTATATGGGCATGGGCTGTGGGGTTCCAAACAATCACAATGGTGACATCAAAGATCACTGATCACAGATCTCCAGAACGTACATAGTAATGATGAAAAAGTTGGAAGTATGGTGAGAATTACCAAAATATGACACAGAGACACCAAGTGAGCAAATGCTATTGGAAAAACGGTGCTGATAGACTTGCTTGCTGCAGGGCTGCCACAGATGCAGTACTTGGGAAGCACAGTAACCTGAGGTATGCCTGTATGTGTGTGTACACATTGTATGATGGGTGCATGTGTTAAGTGTGTGTACATATACGCATGTGATGCAGATACACAGATATCCATGCACATGTATCCACTCACTGAGTTGGTCTGTCATTTATTTATTAAAATGCCTTCTAGGAGCTGTTGTAGGTGCTGAGGATTCCTCAATGCACCAAAACAGATAAAATCCCTGCCTTCATGGCGCTTATATTCTCATAAGAGAAAGAGCATATCCAAGCAGACAAGAAAACAAATATTAGTAACTACAGAAAACCCAGCAGGGTATGGGGTGGAGAGTGATCAGGGTAGTACTTGCACTAGGGTGAAAGGCGTCCCTGGGGGAGTAGCATCTAAGCAGAGACCTGAATAGGGGATGGAATGGGGCATGTGGGTGCCTGAAGGGCCCACAGTCTGGGTGGCCCAGCTCAGGCAAAGGTGGGGACATGGGAACTTACCCAGAGAGTTTAATGAATGCCAAAGAGGTCAATGTGGGGAACAGGAGGGAGAGAGAACCTCGTGTATGGAGAATAAACTCCTTAAACCAAGCAGTGTGGGCTCAGAGCTACAAGGAATGGGCAGACTCCATAGCTTACCCAGCCCTGCCCCCTTATTTTCTGGTTAAGTTAGAGATAGAACTGGGATTTTTCACTGACACAAAACAAAAGGGGCTGTTCCCTGTTTGTTTGTCGACTGATCTTGGTTCTTACACTCTGGCTATGCTCAACTCAGGACTAGGGTCCCCTTTGGCATTTCCTTCACTTTGTACCCCAATCTCTGGCCTTCCAGAAAATAGCCAACCTGAGAGGCAAGAGCCTCGCATTCTGCAGACTAAGGACAGAATGGTGTGGCATGGCTCACTAGCCACACTCGCACATCTGCAAACTGCCTAAGGAGACTTAAGTAAGCTTCCGGTCTCACCAGGCAGGGAGGTGGTGGGCCCACTGAATCACCCTGGGACGGATGACAGTAGTTTATAATGGGAAAGTTTGAGACCCAGGAGCAAGCAAGTATTTTCCTGGAAGGCTGTGATGGGCAGGCCCTGGCTCCTGGTGGGAGGTGTCACATGCCAAGGGGGGCCCTGGCTCACCTCAGCTCAGCCCTTCTTCCTGGGGTCTCTGAGTACCAGGAGGCCCTACATAGGCTGTATTTAGTATTAGGTTTGGTTGCATGACAGAAAACCCAAATATTGAGTAGGCTGTTGGCCTAAAGAAATTCACATTTGCTTTTTTCCTGTGTGCGAGAAGTGCGGGGGTCAGCAGTCCAGGCCTGTCTAATGGGCTCATTGGTGCCATTACTGTCCCAACTTCCATTCATCTTTCTGTTCTTTAAGGTCACCCCATACCTACGAGAGCCACTAGAATTCCAACCATCACATAGAAGTTACAGGCAGAAGCTGGGGGTGTTGGGGAGGGCAAAGGAGTGCCAATCAGCTAAGGAATCCCCTTTTAAAATTTATCTTATTTTTTCCAGCTTTATGGAGACATAATTGACAAAAATTCTATTATATTTAAAGTGCACAAGGTGATGATTTGATATACACATACATTGTGAAAACATTCCCACAAATTAATTAACACATCCATCACCTCACATAGTTACCTGTTCTTGTTTTTATTTTATTTTATTTTGTTACATTCTTAAGAATGCTTACCATCTCCTCTCTTCGCAAATTTCAAGTATTCAATAGAGTATTACTAACTACAATCACCATGCTATACATTGGGTTCTCAGGCCTTAACTCATAACTGAAAGTTTGTACCCTTTAACCAACCTCTCCCTATTTCCCTGCTCCCAGCCTCTGGCAGTCTCCATTCTGCTCTATTTCTGTGAGTTTGACTTTATCTTTTTCTTTTTTTAGATTCTACATATAAATGATACCTTGTAGTATTTGTCTTTGTCTGAATTATTTCACTTAGCACCATGCCCTTCAGCTTCACCTATGTTGTTGCAAATGGCAGCATTTCCTTCTTTTGTTAAAGGCAGAATAATATTCCATTGTGTGTGTGTGTGTATGTGTGTGTGTATGTGTATATATATATGTATGTATTTACAGGTCATGTTTTCTTTATCTGTTCATCTGGTGGCAGACAGGCTGTTTCCCTGTCTTGGCTATTGTAGTAGTGCTGCAGGGAACATGGGAGTGCAGGTATCTCTTAGAGATCATGGTTTCATTTCCTCCGGGTGGCAGGAAAGACAGAATGGGAGGCTCCGGCAGGCTGGGTTCCTCTGTGGCTTTGATTCCTGGTGTACCGTGCGCTGCTCTGTCATCCAGCAAGGTAGAGCAGGGTAGGGCTGGGCAGTGATGGGCTGGCCTCTCACAGAATTGAGTTTCCATGAGAGGCGATTTAACACTAAAAATTCCACAGTCCGATTTTGAGGGCAACAGGCAGAGAGAAGCTGGGTTGCCAAGCAACCAGCCATTAACAGAAAATTAGTCGCTCATCTCCAAATGTCCTGTCCTATTTCCATTCCACCTCTCCCTATTTTGCCAAACAGAAACACACACATAGACACACACGCACACACACACACACACACACACACACACATGCGCGCGCGCATGTACAGAGCAATATAACTGACAGCCACCAGGAACTTCTAGAGAGAGAATTCACATTGCTCAGCTTACCACCAGCTTGAGCAAGCAGGCCAACTCCCTCCCTCTACTCATCTTCTCAGGCTTCCTCCCCCAGCCCATTCCCTCCAGCCCTATCTCAGCTCTGTATTTCCAGTGGGTCCTGATGGTGTGTTTGTGTATGTTCCTTCCTTCTGTCTGCTGGTGAGACCCGGAGCCGCCTGAGGGCAGGGTCCATTTCTCCTCCACGAGGCTGGGAACTACTAGGAATGGGGGCAGCCAGTCTCTCCCATCTGACCCTAAATACTCAAACTTCTTCTTAAACCCCACCCCCAAACCTGATATTCAGCCCAGGTTTCTTGCTTCGGTCTGAGCTGGGCTGCACCTATTGCCCGAGAGGAGGGTTATCTCAACACCCACTTGGGGTGTGTGAGCCCTCAATGACCCATATGGAAGAAGGAAAGGAGAGTAGAACAGGCTTGCTCATCTCCCAGAGCTGGCAAGCCAGGCCAGCGTCCAGGGGCTCAGGCCATGGGCTGTTGCTGCCTTGACCCCATCCCAACAGAAGAGGATGAAGTAGGAGCCCTCTTAGTCACCTGGTTCTTCCCTCCCCTGAAACATGCCCTTTCCTGGATCCTGCCCTGGTTGTAGTGGGTGATACTTGGGGTTCTCACAGACACAAATATATCTGGGGAGAAAGCCCAGTACACAGGGTTACCTTCCGCAGCTTAAGCCCCATTTCCAGAAAGTTGACCTTGAATCCTGAGATCTGTTCTCAAACCATCCCTCCCTTCCACATACCCATTGACACAGACAACTGATAGTCAATTAGTAATATTGGTTAGGCCAGACGTTGTGCCAGCCTCTTCTGTGATCCCCCTGTCCCCCATGGAAGGAGCCCATGGGCCAGGGAAAGAAGCAGATATGTAAATAGTCAACTCTAGTTGTCACATGCCCAACAGAGTCATATGAAATGACATGGAGACCCAAGAAAGGAGTGATTCAATCTGTAGAGAGAGGGTTATCAAGGGGTAGAGAGAGGAATCAAGGAACAGGTAACATTTCAACTGGGCTTTGGAGTATTGATAGGAGTTTGCCAGAGAGAAATGTTTGGGAGAGTGTGGGGGAGAAGGTGTCCTAAGCAGAGGTAACAGCCTGGACACAGGGGCTGAGTATTTATAAATAATCACCTTTCAGGGTTCTATGGACAGTCTTGCTGTGTTTTGGAAGTCAACGTTTAAAGACTATTGGGATGGGAATGAGGAAGCTCAGGCTCCAGCTCTGTTCCTCATTGGTCATGCATTCTCAGATGAGTTATGTGACCTCTCTGGGCTTCAGTTTTCTCATCCATAAAACACTGGGCTTGGGTGGTCTCTGAGGTTCTTCTCCACTCTGATGACCCTTGGTTTTGTGTGTGTAGTGCTCATCTGATGAAGGGAAGAGAAGGAGGCTCAGGTGGGCGTGTTCAGGGGCTGGTGGAGGGTCGGGTCTGCAGGCTAGAAGGCCTTCCATCTCATCTCTTCCCCCTCCCGTCCCTTCCCACCTGGGACTGCCTCCAGTGCCTCCCCAGGGTCATCAGGCAGCTCAGACCTTTGCAGAAAATTGCCCATTTCAAAAGACTGAGCTGTATTTCAAATCAATGTGGGAGGGTTTTAAGCAGAAAGTGGCAGGTATCCTGGAGTGGGAGGACGGGCTGAGAATTGTCCTGGAGACCAACAGGTAGTTCTGAGGCCACCCCTGCCTGGGAACACTCTGAGCTGGGAGAGTGGGCTTGAGACTGGGCAGTCCTTTTTATTCCTCTGACGCATGGGCCTATAAGGAGGGGAAGGTGGCCAGCTGGGTGGAAGAAGGGCTTGTCCTGAATCTTCTGAGTCTCCAGTCTCTCCAGCTCAGAGTGAGCCCCACCCTGGGGCTGCAGGATGGCTCAGAGCACTCATACAGAGACCTCTGGGCAGCCCGTCCCGCTGCCAGGCAGCAGGTGGAACCCACTGCCCCTGTCTCAGCCTCCTGCAGTCATGACTTTCAATGCCCTTCAAGGCCTTAGGGACAAGGACAGTTCTGCAGTGACAGGAGCAGGGAGAGGAGAGCTTGACCTGCTGGCCCTGCTCCCCAGGGTGGTCACTGCTTCCTGGCCTGAAGCTTTGAATCTTCTTTAAAGCCTTTTCTTTAATGCAAGAGAAGTGTAATTTATTTGTCAAATCAAAGGCTCCTTAGCTGTGCAGAAGCTGTTCAGCCCAAACACCCTTGCCTTGGGCAGAGCAGGGGCCTGATGACTTGCCGTTGGTATGCTTGTGCATGTCTAATTTAATTTTTATTTATGGAGTGCTGGGCTGCCTGCCTATGTGGGGCCCATGTGCCTGAATGCTCCCTTTTGCAGGCCTTTCCGTCTGCAGGCAGGTGTGCGTGCATGTGTATATGTTTGGCATCTGCGCCAAACTGGTGGACTCCAGTGTCTGTGTTCACACCTTATGCTCAGGCCTGGCGGGGAGGTTCTGGGTGGCATGTGCCCATGGGAAGATGCAAAAGGGATGCCGAGCAGGAGTGAGGAGAGAGCCATAGAAAGCCTGTGCACTGGTACACCTCCTGTAAAGTGCCCAGACCACACCAGAACCTCGGAGAGGCTGTTGCAGGGCCCCAGGGTGTGCAGGGCAGAAAGACTCAGGTCTATGGAGAACCAGCCTTGCTAATCTTAGGGCACTGAAGACACCAGGTGCCTCTCTCTGCCCTTGATCTGGGCAAATGATTTCCCAGCATAGGTCCTTGTCCCCGTATCATGATCACTGTAAACCTGTTCTAGTCCCTTTTGCCATTTGAGTAGGGTTGGCAGCTGGCTGGGGAGGGAGGATGAGGGAAACGGGGGCCTGGCCATTATCTTTCCCAAGAGGGAAGCAGTTAGCAGTGGTTGGGGCCCCTGGATTGCATCCACAAGGCTGGACATTCCCCAGCAACTGGGAGACCTGATCTGAAGACAGATCTTAGCTGGAGCGGCCGGGAGAGCAGAGCATGGAAATGAGGTGGGCAGAAGGGCCACACTGAAAGGGTCCGTCTCATCACCCAGAAGAGAGTTGCATTCTCAGTGTTTATAGGGCCCTTGAGAAGAAGAATCAAGTTTCCCCACTTGGAGCTGGCTGGGAAATCAGGGCTTGCTTAAGGATTCAGGGAAGGTGCTGATGAATTTGAAAGGGTGCTTTGGGTGGGGTTGGGCAGGGGCTGTCCCAACTCAGGACAGAAGGGGATTATTCTCTGCAAAAGGTAGTGGGAGGATCCTGAGGGGATGTCCCATCTCTTAATGTCCCTCTCCTCCCTTCCCTCCTGTGCTTCCTCTCCCCAGGGCCCTTTCTCTCCCTGGTTTCTCCATCCAGACTCTCTCTCTGAAGCCCAGCTGGCCAGCCCCCCTCTGGCTCCGGAGGGGCCACTGTGTGTGTGGCTTATGTCTGTGATGGCACCCAAAGGTTCCTTGGGAAGGGCAGGGAGGCACCACACACTGCATGCCTTTCCCTCCACACCTCCGCGCTCCCCATCCCAGGGCCCCTGCAAGCTTACAGGATTGTTAAAGACAGCGTGTAATTAACATTCTGGGCTGGTCTGCGCGTATGGCAGGGCTCTGGGAGGTGGGAGATCACCTCACTGTGCACCCTTTCATTCTTCCCGACCCTGCTTGCATGGATTCACACATGTGCACTTCTCTTCATGTCTGGCCTCTTCCCTGTTATCTCCCTCCATGCCGGCCTCTCGGCCCCAGGTTCTGTCTCCTTCCTGCTCTTCTGGACTCCAGCTGCCTCTCAGGCTTTCATTGTTTCACTTCCTGTCTCGTGTCCTGGTGTCTGCCTGCCTCTTTCTCTCCCAGTGTTCTGATCTTGCTTTCAGTTCCTCTCCCTGTCTCCCTGTAGGTCTCTCCCTGTCAGCCTCTCTCCAGCTCTCCCTCTCCCCACACCCCACTCCACCCTCCCTTTCTGACTGTAAATGTTCAAATGAAAAAGGCCAAACCCCATGTGCTTGGCAGTAGAAAGTAACTTTGCAGCCCCAGGAGTGTGGCAGGGACTGTGTGGAACAAAAGATTCCCAATTACTGCCTCTGGGCGCTGGGCTTATTGCCCTAAAAAAAGAGGAATTCCAGGCAGGGAGGTGCAGGGGCCTTCGTGAAGTTCGGGGACAGAAGGGAAGGTGGGGAGCAGTGGATGTGGCCCATGTGAACCTCCATGGGGCGTTTCCGCCTCACTCCTGCCCTGACTGCAGAGTCCAAACCTTTCCATCCGGAGGCCCAGTGCATGAATCCTTTGTCCAGGAGGACTGCCACCCCCACACACCCTAGACCATCAGAACCCCCACCCCATCGCAGTCCCACAGCCCCCCAGGGCATGGCTCTGTGATGGTCAGCTGTCGGGGAGGTCAGCTCACTGGCTCCAGATTCCCTTCTGATCTCCATGGGAATCTGTCTCCCAGGAGCCAAACTACACTGGGCTTCATCCATGTTTAGTCCTTCCAGCTTTTTCTTCTCTAGCTGGGAGAGGATGAAGGAAGGCACTTTCCTAAAGTAAAATTTCCCCTTTTCATGTTCATGAGGACCACTTCTGTGAGGTACAGGAGACACTGGTACGGACTTTAGTGTTAGAGGTCCAGCGCTCAATCCTGCTTGTGACCTTGGGCAAGTTATTTAACCTTGGAACTCAGTTTCTTCGTGTGTGAAATGTGAGCTTAATCATACCTATCTCACAGAATACTAATAATAATATCTATATTATAGGTAACACACATCTCAAAGATCCACTCATTAGGATCAAGTGCAGTTGGCGATCTGCCAGGACACAAATAACAGTGGCCGTTTGGGGCAACAAGGAGTGTACCTCGGGCATCAGGTTCGTCCTTGAGTTCGTCCAGAAGGGCCCTCCTGGAGTCTGCTGGTGCAGGACAGAGTTACTGGGAATTAAGGCTCCTAGGAGCAGCCCTCCATGGCTGCCCAAAATTGCTGGAAAGACACCCCAGCTTCTTCAGCCTCAGGAGGAAAATTCTGAGGCTCGGTGCCACACTGTTACCTGAGGTTCCCTGCAGGATGGAGCAGCAGCTTCCACAGGGTTAACCAGCTTGCTGGGACATCTGGGTTGGTTCCTCACCTTCTCTGTCCCAGCAGCACTTGCTTCCCTTCACCAATAAGCCCCTTGCATCCACACCCTTGCCTCAGGAGGTGCTTCTGCACAAAACCAAGCCATGATGGCATCAGTATGGCACTAAGACTTTTGAGTTTTAGGGTCAGGAGCCTGGGCTCTTGTTCCAGTGTTGACATAATGAGGGTTCTTGCCTCTTAACCAGTTTTGAACTTAGTCTCCCGTCTTTGAAATGGGGCTACTAAAAATTCCTCTCCTACCCATCCCTGGGGCAGATGTGAGGATCACATGAGAAGACGCGAGGGGGAAAGAAAGGTGAACCATAAAGCGATGAGAAGAGTTGCTGTCATCATTAGTATTTCCTCTTGTCCGTTCAGGCTTAGCATCAGAAGGCCTTCAGGTGTGGAGGGCCCTGGGCCATCTTCCCTGGCACGGAGTCTGCTGGGCCTGTCTGCCAGCCCCTTTTCATCCCACCTGTACCTTTTGCACTGTGATCACTCGTATTCTTCGCCTGCTCTCCTGACTTTGTAGTATTTAAAGAAGCTTTGGAATTCCTCACAAGGGGCTTCTCACGTTCTTTTCCTGGATGTTTGGCTTTGAATTTGCATCTGACCTTTCCTGCGATAAATAATTAATAATAACATGTAAATATATGAATAGATTAGGCACTTTTAACTGGTGGCTTCCTCTTCGCATGACCTCCTTTTCTCTGCTAGTTAGCCATGCAGATGTTTTTTAGATTCCTTTCCAGAAACTAGTCTTTTGGATCCTCAGCACACATTCTTCCTCACTTTCAATGAGGATTTTCTTTTTCTTTTTTTCCAATAGTCTATGGGTTTCTTATGCCTTTACATTTTTTTAAACTTACTTTTAACCATTCCTTTCTATTTTTCCCCTTTAACACATGCTCTCATTTTCTGTATTTCTACAAGAAATGCACAGTGGCACAATGGCTATTTTTGGCTTTCCCACCGGGGGAGGGTTGAACTTCAAGGTGCTGGGGTCTGAAGGAGGCAGAGCTTCACTCACACCTGCTTTCTGTCCAGTCCCTGCCCTGCCCCCTCCCCAGCCCCGGGTGCCGCCAGCCCAGTGTGTGCATGTGATGGATACCCGCATCTCGAACTCCACTGGGAACGCCACTTTATCACTTGCACCAGCTGCCTGCGTTTGCTGCACCTCACCCTTCATTAATTACGCCCTGTGCGGTAAGAAGCCATCTCCTGTCCAATGATAGCCTTCAAGCCACGTCAGATGAAGGAGCAAAACCCTTTCATCTTCTCTGATGGCTCCTCTCTTTCTATATCACTTTTTCCCCTGTCTGCCAGCCTTGGCTCCTCTGCAGGCCTGCTGTGCTCTTGGACCGACGGCATCCCATGGGTCTGGATTCTGCAGTGAAGTTAAGCTCCAGAGACACTGGCATGAGCACTGATTGGCTCCACAAATGGAGGAACCAGGAAGAATGGGCTTGTCGACACCATGATGCCAACGGAGACTGTGACAAGTGCCGCAAACAGTGACACAAATAGTGCTAGCCTCTTCCAACACCACGGGGCTTTGTAAACAAAACCAAACTCTCCAAATGACAAACTCTCCAAATGGTGACACAGGCAGTGACAAGCTTTGCAAACAGCTCCAAGCTCTGCAAATAATGACACAGGGCACCCAGCCCTGCGAACAGCCAGTGTAGGTGTGGGCGACGCGCTGGGGCGCACAGCTGGTTGTAGCAGACCCGGGCTCTGGGAACACCCGCCTTCCTGTCACCTCCTACGTTCCCTGTCTCTCTCTCACTCTCTCTCCACTGGTTCAACAGTCCTTTAATTAAAAAATCCTCCACTTGATCCACCTGTCACTTCTTCCTCTCTGCTGGTTTCCTGCCGTTCAGAGCTAAGCCTGTCCAAGCCAAGGCCCAGTGCCCCCTGGAACCCGCTCTTCTCAGTGGTGACCTGTTTACAGGGAGTAGCGCTCTCCCCCCGGGCCCTGACGCTCTCCCTCCCAGTGTCTGTAGGGCTGGGCGGCCCCTGCCCCTCACTGTCCTTGGCTGTGCCTGGTTTCCAGAATCTGCCCCCATCTGCCTGGAATGCTGATCACAGAACGTGTTAGGCCCTGTGTATACATTCTCTGCTTCATGCGTCACTGAGACCCTGTGAGGAAGGGGATGTCAGGAAACAGAAGGGGACCCCCGCTGCCGGGGCTACAGAGCTCCTACATTGTAGCCCAGTGCTGGGATCTGTCTGACTCAAAGCTGATGAGTCCCCATCGTGGGCAACGTAGCAGAGCAGTTAGGTGTGCAAACTCGGCAAGACCTGCTTAAAACCTGGCTCTGTGACCTGTGGGATTATTTAACTCTCTGTTCTTGGTTTCCTCATCTGGAAAATGAGGATAATAATCATACTTACTTAGAGTGTTTTGGCAAGAGAATTACCTGAGTTGATACATGTAACATGCCCCAGTTTTTCCAGAAGCTGCATCTAGCCCTCAGCCCTGCTCTGGTCCCATCTCCTCATCCTGCTCTGGTCCCCTGACTTGACTCCATGCTGCACTCTTGCTCTTTGTCAAATACGACAGCACACTCCCCCTCTCCTTGGACCCTGACTACCCGAGGTAAAATAAGACTCTCCCCGCCTTACCTCCCCCTTACCCTGATTTATTCTTCTTACGATGTTTGTCACTGCCAGGTGCCCACCATTATGTAAGCTCTGGAGAGCATGGAACTCAGGGGGTGGGTTGCACATTTAAACAGGATAGCACAGGGAAAGCCTTGCTGAGCCAAGGTCTGTGGGAGTTGAAGGGGCAGTGGTGTGGCTTCTGGAACCAGTCGAGGAGGATGTTGCCAGCTCTCCATTCTGATCCCTCCCCTTGGGAGTCACCCATCCAGGGCCTGTCCCGTGGATAGTAGAGGATGGGCATCCTTCCTCCCCTGTAGCCTTTGGGCATACATGGGATGCTCACCACCAGCAAGTGAGATGACCTCCGCCCCTTTTGCCACTGACTACTGCACCCACCCCTGGAGGTGAACAGACATGGAGGCTGAAAGATGCAAGACCAGAGTTGCCCAGATGCTGTGAGCACCAACAGAGAGTGGTCAGCCTGCACTTTCAGCCTGCCTGCCGGCCTGTGGCACAGTTCTCCCCTCCAGCCTGCCTGAGAAGAGAGAGTAGCAGAGTAACAGGAGAAGGAACTGGAGGAGGGGAGGGGAGAGCAGCATGTGGGAGGGCTCCAGGGAAGCATGGAGGCTGGAAACTCCCCACTTCCTTTCAGCAGGCTTCCTCCGGGGCAGGGGCTGGCAGACTCAGTTGGCCACTCTCTGAATCCCAGTGCTTCAGATGTGCATAAACCCAAGTCTCAAAACCCTGGGTTAACATGTGGGCACCAAGGAGGATGCTACCAACCCTTTGGGATGCAGTAAGCAGATAAACTCCTTTGGGCACTTCCATTATTGAAAGCCTGGGCTCTCCTCAAGGCCAGGAGTGGGGATCCTGGGTCTGTAGTGGATCACCTGAGCATCAAACATATTAGCTGTTTATAGACATCTTGACTGCTGTGTTCAGAAACACTGTACAATGAGGGAAATCACAGCTAAACTGGTGTACTATATACCCTGTGTACAGGTGTACTATACCACCCAGCCCTGTTCTCTCTTGGGCTTTGCAGTCCCTTGAGTCCAGGTTGGTGGGGGTGCTGTGCCATCCCATATGCCCATCCAGCCTCGTTCTGTCCTGGATCCCTGCTTCCCAGCCCACAAACCCTGGACCCCCTCTCCAAACGTGGAGGGCAACAGGGTCTGTCTGCTCGCCTGCTCAGAACTTCCAGAGCTTGTTGGAGGGAATCAGAGCTTTCCTGTAGAAACTAATGGGCACAGATTTCAGACTCTGAAAGAGTATTTTAAGCAAATGAATAAGCAAAGACCAAGATATGGGGACAAGCGAGAAGCAGCAAGAGACAAACATCAAAGCTTCAGTCAGACCACGTGGGGATCAGAAGAATAAGGGGCCCAGGCAGACCAGTGCTGTAGAAGGAACCCAGCTGCCCACTGATTGTGCTGGTTAAAGGCATTATGACCTCACCCGTGAGGAAGCTGATTCACTCATTCACTCACCTGCTCGCTTACTCATTCATTTATTCATTCATTCAACAAATCGCTGTTGAGCCACTGCTATATGCTAGGCATGAGCAGCATGGAGCTATGGAGGCAAGACAGACGTGAAGTGAGACCGCTTACAGAAAACTCCACGTTTCCTTCCCATTCTCTCCATGCTTTCTAGATATCCACTCCTAGCTGTTTGCTGTCAGGGGGGCTGTTTAGGAAGTGCATCAGTATAGCATGGGGCCAGGGTGTAAGTGGCCAGTGCCAGTAACAAACCCTGCATGCAGTTCTCTGTACACAGCCTAGGTGAGCACCGTCATGCCTTGCATTAGCCCTTTAGATGCTGGTGCACACACTGGGTAGACAGGACATGGCTCTCAGACGGTACAGCCAGGACTCTGATGTCCAAAACGAACCAAATCAGGGAGAGATCCTCCACACGCCTCCCCCCACAAACGCTCACA
This sequence comes from Smutsia gigantea, assembly GCA_032199065.1. NCBI lineage: Eukaryota > Metazoa > Chordata > Mammalia > Pholidota > Manidae > Smutsia > Smutsia gigantea. Next base: position 300,158 of record JAVSCE010006992.1, read on the forward strand.
TGTTCAGACACATGCATTCACACACACAGGCACACATGCACACACAGATTCAGTCACTCTCTCTCCCCTGCTCATTCTCCCTCTGGTCCTCCAGCAGATGGCTATCTTTTTTTTTTAATTAATTTATTTTATTTTATTATCATTAATTTACAATTACATGTGCAATATTACGATTATTAAACTACCCCTTCATCAGGTCCCCCACCAACCCCATTACAGTCACTGTCCATCAGTGTAGTGAGATGCTATAGAATCACTACTTGTCTTCTCTGAGTTGTACTGCCCTCCCCGTGCCCCCCCAACATTACATCTGCTAATCGTAATGCCCCTTTTTCCCTCTTATCCCTCCCTTCCCACCCATTTTCCCAGTCCCTTTCCCTTTGGTAACCATTAGTCCGTTCTTGGGTTCTGTGAGTCTGCTGCTGTTTTGTTCCTTCAGTTTTTTTCTTTGTTCTTATACTCCACATATGAGTGAAATCATTTGATACTTGTCTTTTCGGCTTGGCTTATTTCACTGAGCATGATACCCTCTAGCTCCATCCATGTTGTTGCAAATGGTAGGATTTGTTTTCTTCTTATGGCTGAATAATATTCCATTGTGTATATGTACCACATCTTCTTTATCCATTCATCTACTGATGGACACTTAGGTTGCTTCCATTTCTTGGCTATTGTAAATAGTGCTGCAATAAACATAGGGGTGCATCTGTCCTTTTCAAATTGGGCTGCTGCATTCTTAGGGTAAATTCCTAGGAGTGGAATTCCTGGGTCAAATGGTATTTCTATTTTGAGTTTTTTGAGGAACCTCCATACTGCTTTCCACAATGGTTGAACTAATTTGCAGTGCCACCAGCAGTGTAGGAGGGTTCCCTTTTCTCCACATCCTCGCCAACATTTGTTGTTGTTTGTGTTTTGGATGTTGGCCATCCTCACTGGTGTGAGGTGATACCTCATTGTGGTTTTAATCTGCATTTCTCTGATGATTAGGTATGTGGAGCATCTTTTCATGTGCCTGGAGCATCTTTTCATGTGCCTGTTGGCCATCTGAATTTCTTCTTTAGAGAAGTGTCTATTCATGTCCTCTGCCCATTTCTTAATTGGATTATTTGCTTTCTGTTTGTTAAGGTGCATGAGTTCTTTATATATTTTGGATGTCAACCCTTTATCAGATACGTTTTTTATGAATATATTCTCCCATACTGTAGGATGTCTTTTTGTTGTACTGATGGTGTCCTTCAGCAGATGGCTATCTTAAATATGCTCCTTTCTGGCAGTGCTGCAGACAGGAGGCTTAGGGACAGTTTGGCTTGGAGATGGGCTTTCTGGAGTCAGACGTCCTTAAGTCCTACTTCTGGGCCTCCTCACACCAACCAGCTCTGTACCCTTGCCTAATTTTTCTGACCCTTCGGTACGTGTTCTGATACATAAAGGTGATGTATCCACTTTACAGCATTTTTGTACAATTTAAACAAGATCATGCCTATGAAGTGGACGCTTGTTATTTTGGGGGGTCTGCTCTTCACCTTCCCTGTATGTACTGGGGCCTCAGTGGTGGCAAAGCCCGTCTTTCACTACAGAAGACTTGGCTCTGCTGGTTGGGGTTGGGTGCACCTGCCCTGAAGCATTATCTCTGGCTGCTGCAATAGCTTTAAGAGACAATAGTATCTGGCCTGCTACTTTGGCGGTCACTGTCCAGTTGGTATCTGTAGTGTAAGCTCCAAGTCTAGGGCCAGCAGTGGTATCCAAACTTGTACCAATTTGGCTGCTTCACTTTGGATATTATTCTTCAGTTGAAGCCCCAAATCTGGTTTTTAGGCCTTTTGGAAATTCTTTGAGCAACCAAAATGTTTTTAGTCAATTCTTTTTCTATTTAAACCAGCCAGAGTTGGTTTCCGTTGCTTGCATCTCAGAGCCCAGCCTGACAGAGTGTGTGAAGTGTTTGGCTAGGTGCCCAGAACATGCGTAGCAGGCGCTCAATAAATGTTAGCCACTGGAGATGACTAGCACACAGTTGGAGGGGCAGAGCTATCAGCGTCTGCAGCCCTCAGTGCAGTGCATTCAAGGATCCCTCCTCCAGGCTCCCCACCAGCAGGGCTCTGGGGTGCTGTTCTCTTCCCTCTGGTTCCCTGTCAGTTGCCTGCTTCCAGCCTGGACAGGGTCAGGTTTATTTGTGCAGCCCGGTGTCAAACGGTGGGGAAGAGGGAGGAGCAGTGAGGGAGGCCAGGAAGGTATTCGGATAAGTGGCTCTAAGCAAGAGCCACAGTTTCTTGTGGAATCCTAGCTACCAGTTTATCTCCTTTCTCCCCATGCAGCAAACATGTACCCGTTGCTTGGCTTTGTCATCTTGATCTCTGCTCAAGACAAATCCCGGACCCTGGGCTGCAGAAAGGAATGCAGACGTGAGGAGGCCATGAAGGCAGAGGTCTCAGGAGAAGGTGTCTCCCAGTGCCTGCGTATTCAGACTCCCCTCCTCCCTGCTCCCTGTCCTCCTGGGTGCATGGGCCCTTTCTCCAAAGCCTCTCCCCCACCCCCATGGCAGATGCATGTCACCTTTACCAGGAGGGCCATGTGTGGTTGTGTGGGTTTGGGGTGTTTAGGGGCACTAGCAGGGGCTGTAAGTGGGGCTTCCCTGGATCCACGCTGTGTCCAGCTGGAGGAAGGAGCACCTTTTCTTTCCTTACCAGGGACTGTCCCTGGCAGAGCCATGCCTGCAGTGCCACATCTTCCCAGAGGGGGCACCCTTTTCTAATCCCACAAAAGCCCTATAAATGGGCTAGAGAAGTTTTGAGACTTTATGGCTTTTTTGCTAGTTTAATCTAGGTGAGGCAGCATTCTGTGAGGGTCTGTGTCTCAGAGTGTTCCTTCAGATCTCTGGGGGAAAGTCATGAACTTCAGTTTTCCTGTCTCAAGCCTGGGAATGTATTTTGACTCCTACCCTCGTCTCATAGGTCCCTCTGTGGCTGCTCTAAGCCAGTGGTGACTCCCCTCGTTCAGCCACGGGGACTCCTTGCCCCTTTGGTCTTTATTAATCCATAGGTCCTCTCATCTCTCTCTCTCTTTCTTTTTTCCTTGCAACTTATTGATGACATTGGGTTGGTTGTTCGTATAGTTTTCCACTATCTGACTTTTACTGGTTATGTTCCCTTGGTATCTTTTAACATGTTCCTCTGTCCTTTGTTTGTTCTTCAAATTGGAAGCTGGATCCACAGTTTTGAGCAAATTCATTTTTTTTTCTCTCTCTCCCTCTCTCCTACATGCCCTTCTCTCCCTCCCTCATTCCTTCCCTCCCTCCCTTCCTTCCTTCCTTCTTCCTCTCTGACAAAACTACCTCCTGGGTGGTGTCATAGCCGTCCACTGGAAGACACAAAAGTCTGATTGTTTTTCTTTTTGTGATGTTAGTGGCCCAATAAGCAATGCCTGGATCCATTAATTCATAGAGATTGCAAAATGATGCTATTTTAATTTTATTGTTCTTTCTTCATTCCGTAGCTGGATTGTTTATTTCTTAGCCAGACTGTATCTATAAAGAGAAACTTTCCCAGATCTGCCCTGTGGCTTCAGTGGGATGATATATATATGAAACCTCCCAGATGTTCCCTATCAGCCCGCACACTCAGCTTTCCAGCTCAGGTGCTGGTTTAAAAAAGAACCCATAGCTGGGAAAAGGCTCAAGGTCGTCTAGCATGTCTACCCTATCACCAAGCAGGAATCACCATCCTCCTTCACACCAGTCTATCTGATGGAACTTGCACAAGATCCTTTGGCTTGGATCTTGCTCTCAGGGGTTCTCTAGCCTTAGCACAAATATGGATTTAAAAAACAGTAGTGTGCATTCTTGGCACCATGGTGGATCACCCTTGTGGAGTCTGTGGCATTCCTGGGGATGGGGATATTGTCTTTACACTTGATTCCATTCCCCATTCACTCTGCTAAATACCAGGACCTGAGCAATCACACAAGTAGCAGAATTTGGAGATAATAGGAAGGAAGAGGTGATGACATCGTGCCAACAAAAAGCAAATCACTTAAAATTAGACTTTAAACATCCATTTTCTTACTATTTCTCTGCCTGGCCTCACTGTCTGCCATCCCCATGGAAAGCCCCAAGCCCCCAGCAATTTTTGGAGTGACTTGTTTGTGCCTCTCCCAGGTCCCCTGCCCCTGGCCCTGCCTCCAGTTCCTGCCTTTGCCTTCTTCCAAAGAAGCTCAAATTTATGACTGGGTGTTGTCTCCCCCTCAGGGCTTCTCCTTTCAGACCAATCAGGGCAGTCTCTTCAACAAAGAACCATTTGCCTGCAGGGGAATTATGCTCTTCCAGCTGCTAAAATAGAGCAGCTCTAGTCAGTTGCGGCTTTAAATAACTTCATATTTCTCTTTATATTTTAACAATAATGAAGGAACTGAAGCTCAGATACCTTACAGACTTGGCCAAGGTTACAAAGGTAAACAGGCCCAGGTTGGAATTCAAATGCAGATCTATAAGCTGCAAGACCCAAATATGTGTTCCAGTCCTCCATGCTCATCCACCAGTCACAGAAGTTGGTACGTTTCTGCAGGATGAGAGCAGATATACAGCCCATCTAAGAACCCTTGAAGGACAGATTTATTTAATGGGACTCAGAGGCTGTATACTATACCTGCCTCTTATTTTGACAGTTAAACTGTAATTTTTATGAAAGCCTTTACAAGCAATCTACTTGGGGCATAGGATGGTATAGTTAATAGTCAAGAGTGCAAACTCTAGAGTCACATGGTTTCAGTTCCAATACTAGTTCTATCAATTGTGAGCTGTGTGGCCACAGGCATAGATATTGCTTAACCAGTCCATGACTCAGTGTCCTTGCTGAGCAACAGAAATAAAAATAGTGCTCACCCCATAGGGTTGCTCAGAGGTAATGGCTTAAAAGTTTGTGGCATTAGCATCTCTGGGGAGTTTGTTAGAAATGAAAATTCTCAGGCCCTTCCCAGGCCCACTGAGTCAGAAACAGGCAAGGCTCAGGAAAGGTCTGTATTACACCTGTCCTGTAGAGAATGCTGATGTACATTCAAGTTTGGGAACCACTGGCTTAACACATGGGAAGCACTTGGAATAACACCTGGGACATAGTGGGTGCTCAGTAAATGTTAGCAGCTTATTATTATTATAGTCATTAGCCAGGACATTCATAATCCCTAGGGTTTTGGGTGGAGAAGTGTAGCCCAGCTCCAGAGGAGAAAAGGCTGAGCATCATTTTCATGCTCAGTGAAGCATCCTGGGTCCCTGTGGACTGGACTGTCTTCTTTTGTCCATTGCATAACTTCTAGCCCTGACATCAGTGCTTGAGACAAAACATTGACCTGGCAGTTATCTACTGGAGGAATGTGGCACATTTTTTCTTACTGTCTTGTCAGTCTGATCTTGAGAAGAAGAGGGGATATTGGGGGCCAAGGAATGGCCTTCAGCTCCCACTGGAAACTCCCCATCTCCATGGAGCATTCTCTGCCTACCCAGGGCTTCATTTTCCTATTCCCTTGCTTTTGTTAGTCGATTAGAGTGTGGAGTGTGTGTGGGGAGGTGGGAGTGGTGGTGTTACCAGGCCCTTGTGTTTATATGGCAATGTATCTATAGGAAAAAGACAATTTAAGAGAAAAATGGATAAAAACGTTGGACACACCTCAAAACAGGATAGCTGAATGGCCAAAAAACAAGAAAAGGTGCTCAATGTCATTGGTCTGTAGGGAAATTCATATTAAAACCACAATGTGGTGCCACAGTATGCCCGCCACAATGGACAAAATAAGAAAAATTGAAAAATTCTGAGTCTGAGGAGGATGTGGAGCAACTGAACTCTCCTATGTGGCTGGTGTGAGAATAAGTTGCTAAAGCCACTTTGGACAACTTTTTGTATATCTCTGCCAATGTGTACTCTCTGATTCAGTATTTCCACTCCTGGGTGTAATATACCCCAAAAGAAACACAGCCATATGCTCTTCTGGAAGACATGTACTAGATGCTCATAGAAGCAGTACTTTTAATAGACCCAAACCGGAAATTACGTGAGCAAAACTTGTCTGGCAAGAGTAGAGTGGATACATTAAGTGTAGTATATTCTCCCAATAGAATACCACACAGCAGTTACACTCAACCTACCTACAATTTCACTCACCAAGCATCTGATGAACATTTTCTTAAGCAAAAGAAGCCAGATATGAGATAACATGTACACTGTTTGACTCCATTTATACAATGTTCAGCAACAGACAAAACTAATGCGGCAGCTGCCCTGGGGAGAGTAGTAACTAGAAGGTAGCAGAAGGGGGCTTCTGAGGTGCTGGTAGGGCAATGCTGATCCAAATGCTAGTTACACTGATGTGTTCAGTTTGTGAAAATTCATTGAGATGTATGCTTCTGATGCATGCACTTCTCTGTATAATAATTTCAGCAAAAAGTTAAGCAATGTAGTTGATCATGGAATATCAGGTGGCTTATGTCTCCTATTGTTATTGAGGGGGAAACCTAGTGGAGAGAAAGACAGTCCAGAGCCCAAGACCTGGACCCTGAGCTCAGGCCTCTTAAGCATTCCATCTCAATGTCCTTACCAGTAGATGACAAGGAAATCCAGACTAAGGAGAGGGAGATAGCCCAAGCTTGATATGCACTGGCTGGCAGAACCAACCTTACCTTGGCCACATACAAGGAGGTAGCCAAAGTCCTGCCACCTGCTTTTAGAATCCATGGGATGACATCTGCAGAGGTGCTCTGTACACAGTGGCATGGTAGAGCTGTGCAAACTGCTATTGCCAGCATTGTCTGAGCCAGAGATACGTCTGTGGCTCTCTCCATTACCTCCCAGCTTCATGCTCATTCTTTCCAATGACACATTCTCATTCTTCCTTGAAAGTGATTACAATTCCTAAATGAGCACACAAAAATAAACCTCTTCATTAACCACGGAAAAAAATATACCACCTGAGTGGAACGTGTACCAGAATGCAATAGAAGCAGAGGAGCATATGCTGGGCTAATTAGCCCTGTCTCCACAGACGGACGTGTTCAGCACAGTGGTTGTGTTATGGGGTGGGGTGACTGAAAGCTACCCTGTTTAGGGCAGAATCTCCAAAGGATGCTCTTCAGAATGCTAGTCCTGTGAGATGTTCGTCAGTGCCATGAGGTGACAATTCCACATTCAAATACACTTCGGGAACTGCTAGGTTAAGTGTTATAAGGACTTCTCAGACACTCTAATATGCTGGTGGACATAATGAATCACCAAGATGGGGATCAACTAGGTAGCATTTCTCTAACTTATTTGATGATTCAACCCTTTTCGATTTGTTGAGCACCTTGTAAGAGGTGTTCCCTGGAACACACAATGAAAAATATTGACATAAACCCAATTCTGGTCCAAGAGTCAGGGGACCTGGCTTGCAGATCCAACTTGGTTATTAAGCAGCAGGACACCATGGACAAGTCCTTCTTTTCTTTAGCCACAGTTCACTGGAAGAAAGGGACTTGAAGAAAAGCAAGGATATGGATTTCCCACAAAGGGGAATGGTATTCTAACCTCTATCTTACCACTTTCATATTTTTTGCATTTAATAATGTGGTGTTAGGAAATGTGACTTGATTTTCTATTTCTGGGCAGATGCTGTTGATAAGTGACCCAATAACTGTTACCATCCTTTCATGCTAAAAGAATCGTGATCTTTCCCAGGTGACACTGAGCCCAGTGATAGGGTGAATTCCATTCTTTTTTTTTTTTTTTGTCTAGAAGAAGCTTTATGAACCAGTTATGGCCAATGAAGCTGAAGGGGAAGTTTTCTTGGAGCTTCTAGGAAAGATTTTCTTTTCTGATGCAATAGAACCACTTAAGGATAAACCCTCTTTTCTCATCTCCCTTCCTGATTAAAAAGTGGTAAGGTGCAGATGTGATGGCTGGAGTTGTGGCAGCCAGTTTTTGACCACAAGATAAGAATGAAAATCAGTAAACTGAAGAGGCACAGAAATAGGAGGGAAAGATCCTGGGTCCTTGATAACATCAATAAATTGCTATACTAATATTCAAACTACCTACCTCTGACTTCCTGTCAGACAAACAATAAATGCCTTCATGGTTCTAGTTACCATTAGTTTGATTTTTCACTTACTTGCAGTCACACAGAAACTACTGATAATATTTGTGTCTGTTTTTCTTATTATTCTATTTTCTCATTTGTAAGGAGTCCTCAGTTATAAGATACATTTGTGATTGATTAGTGAGGATAAGAGGTCCTAATGTAATAATAGGCAAAAGCCTGAAATCTCAATGACTTAACCAATAGTAGCCCATTTTTCACTCCATCATAGTCCAACATGAGTCAGGAAACCCCAGCCCAACTAATAGATCTGAAACACATGGTGGATTAGTCAGATTAAGCTAGGCTAGGTTGCAGTGACAAAAAAAATCTCTGAAATTTCAGTGGATTAGTACATAGAGGTTTATATTTGGTTCATGCAAACAAAGTCTCTCTTGGTCCATTGATTCTCCAAAGAAGTTCTCTTCCAAGCAGTGACTAGGGGATCCAGGCTGCATCTTATGATCTTACAGTCTCTAGAATAGGTGATTTCCAGGTTGCTGAAGGTCATGCACCAACCCTTAAACATTTTGGCCTGGAAGTTTTGTTACTTCTCTTTATATCCCAGTGTCTAGAAAAAGTCACACCATTCCAACTTAACTTCAAGGAAAGCTGGGAAATACAGAAGAACATATGGATATTTGGTGAGCACTGACACAATTTAATAACAGCTTTTAAATAACCTTGTTTCTGACTGAGAGCCTGAAATGTGTTAGATGGAGGCTGGGGTGGGGGGGTGCAGGGAGAGTGGAAAGTGAAACTTCCCTGACTCCATTGAATCCAGCTTCCAGAGGCCAGGCTGTAGGTTCAAGGTGCACAGAAAGAGCCAGCACAGTAGCGCAGGATCTAGTCCCTCAGTCCCAAGCAGCTTTGGACAAGCCACTTTTCCATGGGCTTGCTTAATCTATAAAATATTTTGACCCTGTTCTAGTCACTGTGTTGTGCAACATCACCCCCAAATCTAAAACAATGATCATTTATTATCTGCTATGAATTCCATGGGGCAATAGTTCAGGAATGGATTGTCTGAGTGGTTCTGCCTCAGGTCTTTTAACTACATTCTTCTGAAGGTTTGACTGGGGCTGAGGGTCTGCTTCTCACTCAACATGGCTGGCAAGCTGGTGCTGGATGCTGGCCAGAGGTCTCAGTCCCTCTCCACACCTGGGCCTCTCCACAGGCCTGCGTGAGCATCCCCATGGTGTGTGGTTGACATCCCCCAGGACAAACGATCCAGGTCACCAAGATGGAAGCTACATGCCCTGATGGCCTGGCTTTGGAAGTCATACATCAACAACCCACTGCACTCTCAGTGTCATGTGGGCCCAGCCTAATTCAGGCATGCTTCCCAGACACCATCTCTAAATTCTGATGTTCTCTACCGATGATCGGGAATAGTCATTCCTTTTCTCCAGCAGCACCTCCTTCAATGAAAGTGCAGGTAAGAAGCCTCCTAAGATTCCCCCACATGCTTCTGGCCCTCTGGGATGAGAAATTTTCTAGAACAAGAATCCTAAGAGCAAACTCACTTTCTATTTAATTCCTTCAAGAATTCTTGATATAGGTGCTATTTTTATCATCCCCATTTCACAGATTGGGATACTGAGGCCTGTAGAAGTTGATTGGCTCAATATATTCTCAGTCAGATTTCAGACCCAGAGCCTATGTTACCAATGCCTTCCCGTGCCAGGCTCAGCTCCCCGGGTGATAACCTGGCTCTTGCTGCTGCCCAGCCTTGAGCCCAAGTGTCCTCCCTGCAGCCCAGAGGTGGAGCAGCTAATGCCAAGAGAAGTGCTTGGCAGTACCAGGCAGCTGTCCTTCACCCACAGTGCCCACTTCTTCCTTCACGGCTCCCACCCCATCTGGAGGGAACTTGCTTAGAGACTGGAAGTCTCTCCATCCTTTTAATATTTCCAGTGCACACTCAGTTAACACCGTTAGGCATTAGTGCCAGAACAAAACAGCACGTCCCTGCTTAAGGGAGCGATAATGGAGTCTGATAAGTCAGAACAAGGAGTGATTTCTTTGTGAGTCGGCATATTAGGGCTTAGCAATAAAACTGCCTTTTTCTTTAACTGCCAGCAGCAAGAAAAAAGCTCCTGACCACAGATTTATTAAATATTGTGGACTTGGATAAGATGATTTAAAGTTCATACTTCTGTTCCTGATCTGCCTATCGCCAAGAAGCCTGAACAAAGACTCAGCCTATCGCAGCAATTTGCCTGCATTTGAATGAGACAAATGAGCAATTTCCCAGGCCCAGGTGTCTGAAGAGGGGAAAGGGGCCAGTGAGCCTAGAGCCACATTCCAAGGTGCTGCCATTCCCTGCCAGGGAGGCACAAATGCTGGGTGCCCCAACTTGGTGCATGGCCCTGAAGAGCCAGGTGCATTCAGTCACATGTGTCTGTGTGTGGTCAGCAAGAGTGGGGTGTGGCGCCATGCATGTAGGACAAGGGGGACAAGTGGTGTCTGCAATGGTAGGAGATGTGCTGGAATATTGGCCCTACCACTTACAGCTGGGAACCCTGAGTGGGTTTTGTCAGCTGTGAAACTGAGATGATAATACTAGTGGCACCTATCTTACAGGGTTCTCAAGAGGATTAAATGAGGTAACACCTTTGGAGCACTTCAAACGCTGCCTGACATAGTGTAAGCACTTACAATGATGGCTCCTTTTACTTTGTGTTTTGTGTATATACCTTTGTGGACTCTTGTTTGGGATGGGTGTGTGTGTTTGTGCTAATCTGTGTCTGTACAGGTTGTGTGTGTGTGTGCATAAGGACATCCACGTGGAGGTATGCATATAACTGCCATGTAATTAAAGACAATGAACTGCTGGAGGTGGGGACTCAGCCCTTCCCAGGCAGAATGTGGCACCCACACCTTCCAGCTGAAGAGCCCACTGGACCTAAGAGGCTATAAACAGCTCTCACGTTGCTGCCGAGGCCGATTTGCCTGGGTCTGAGTAGGGGAGGACAGGCAGGTAACTGGGTGATCTGAATTCAGAGGCAGAGAATCAAAGTTTTACCTGTTGATATAATTAAGCTTACATGGTTTAATGGAGAGCCAAGGAGCAATGGATAACTCTGGCTGATTCTAGTTACTCTAATTCTTGCACATGAGCAAATTGGGTAGGTCTGCTAATTCCTTGTACTGCAGGACTGCCACCAGGGCTCTCTGTGATCCATCCTCCTTGAGGGCTGGGGGCTTCAAGGTCAGGGAGTCAGCTAAGTGTAACACTGTGGGGGCTGCAAGTGCTTAGCTCACCCCTGGCTGCTCTGGCTGCCTGGAGGCTTTATGAGCAAGTTGGCAATTCCTTGCCACAGAGGACTCAGGCTACCTTTTGTACATCAGAAAACAGAATCCTAGATTGGTGAGAAGGCTTGATCAGAGCCCTAGTCTCAGGGTTTCTCATTAACCTTAGGGTTAATGCTAAGTGTGCTGTGGGGTGGCTCTATGAAAGGAGATGGTGACAACACATTTCAGTCTCAGAAAATCACTCAGCAGGGACAGTGTCCCTGTCCCGGGGAATGTGGGGATCCTGTTGCTGTGTTGTTCACTTCTGCATTTCTGCACCTGGCCTAACATCCCCTCCTGGTGATTCAGCCACGGCTTCTCCCATGGGTCTAGCACTGTGGCTTATGTGTACTCGTTGGAAGACTAAATATCTACCAGTGGGTCCCTTCCTTCAGAAAGCAGTGTACCGGGGTGGGGAATGTGCACCTCCATTCACCCAGGAGCTCAGGCAATACCATTAGCATATTCTTAACTCTCCTTTTGCACATCTCACATTTAGTCCATGTTGCCAACTCCACTTTCAAAATCTGTCTCAATGTGGCCCATCCCTCTATGCACTGTTATCATCATAGTCTGATTTATAATTGTCTCCTTTTTGAACAACAGCCTCCTAACTGGTCTTCTGCTTCCACTTCTGCCCTTCTGGCCTGTTGCCCACACAACAAAGAGCTCCTTTTAAAGCACATTAATTACCTGTTGAAAATCTTCCGGGGGCTTCATACCATACCCCAGTTAAAATCCTGAGTCTTAATGGTGCCTGTGTGAGCTGGCTCCCATTACCTCCCTGACCTTGTTTCCTACCACTCTCCCCTTCACTTTCTCTCTTCCAGTCACATAGTCTCCTCACTGTTCCTAGAACACCGCAAGCCCACTCCTGCTTCAGGGCCTTTGCACATGCTGTTTCCTCTGCTTGGAATGCTCTTCTGTACACATATGCATGGTTTGCTCACTTTCTCCATTCAAGTCTGTCTCAAATGGCAATCAGAGAGCTCTTCTGTGCTTTCTGATGAGTCTTTGTAAAATAACATCCCCTGCATGTGTTCCCTTACCCAGCTTTATTTTTCTTATGTGTGTGTGTCTGTACAGGTTTAATTGCTTAAAGCCATTTGCCCTCTAAGAGAATGTAAATTCCATGATGGCAGGGAAGTTGATGTCTTCTGCTCTGGTCCCAAATCCAAAAACAGTGCCTGACACACAGGAGGCTCTCAAAATAACACATGGTGAATGAGAGAAATGAGTGAATGAATGCGTGAGCTGCATGACAGCACTCAGGTACACTCTGAATATTGTCTTAGTTTTTAAATAAGCACATTAGTCATGAGCTTTGAAATTTCTAGCGTCTTATTAACAGGTTGTAATAACACATCCATGCCTCCCTCGGTGATTGGGATGAGCTGGTGTCTGGTGGCACCAGCATGGCTTGCTGGGGCCATGCAAACGCTCAGGCTGATTTGATGGGCGTGCCTGAAGTAGCGCCCTTCCTGGTCAGTCCAGAGTCTCACCACACAGCAGGCATGGCTCCCCAGCCCTGACCAGGACATGCCAACGTGGGATTCTCCAGTAGGATACCCTGTGTTATGCTGGCGGGTAAATGGAATTTTGCTTTCTGATGGTACCTCAACTTTGTTAAAAAAAAACCCTATCATATTTACTGTATTAGTTTGCTGGAAATGTCATAATGAAATACCACAGAGCCGGTGGCTTAAACCACAGACCTTTATACTCTCATGATTCTGGAGGCTAGAAGTCCAAGATCAAGGTGTCAGCAGGGTGGGTTCCCTCCAAGGCCTCTCTCCTTGGTGTGTAGATGGCTTTCTTCTCCCTGCATCTCCACACGGTCTTCCCCTTGTGTCTGTACCCTAAATTCCTCTTATTCTAAGGTCACCAGTCAGTTTGGGTTAGGGCCCCTCCCAACAACCTCATTTTACTTTAATTGTCTTGTATAACAGCCTATCTCCAAATATGGTCACAGTCTGAAATGCTGGGGGTTAGGCTTTTTTTGGAGTAGGGCATAATTTAGCCCGTAACATTTATCTATTTCCCTCTCATTCTTTAAAGAATTTTAAAATAAGTTGCCTACACGGGTTTTAAGTGGTTTCATACTTCTCATTTCCTATGGTTGTCATTTCTATTTTATAGAAGAGGGGACTGAGGCCACACAGGGAGCTCAGCGGTAGGACCAGGACTGGACTCCCAGGACAGTGGAGCAGCCTGAATGTCACCACGAGGTGAGGGACACTTCAGGAGGGGATTCTTCCACCTGCCTCCACCCTCGCCACCTGGCCAAGGGTAGGGATTCTACACACGATGAGCACACACCTGCACAGGTGACCCTCTGGAAACCTGTGTTGGGTGAGCAGCCAGTTGCAAGAGGGCGAGGGCACTGGTCTAACAGGCTGGATACACTTCCACAGTCCTACCTGGTCCTCGTGGGTGGTTGGGACCAACCTGCTGGTTGTCTCACGTCCCTACGGCATTTCCCATGACATCTCATGGTTTCACCTTTCCCAGCCCCCTTCCCTCCTTTCTTGAGTGAGACTGGAATGCCTGGAGCCACGGTGTTGGAGATTCTGGGCATAAGGATGAGAGCCAGCTTGTTGGGGATGGTGGAGTGCAATGGATCTCTGATGGCATGACAGAGCAGCTGGATCAATACCAGCAATACCTATCCTTGGCTTTCTTGGTATTTAAGAAAAATAACCTCCTTTAAATTTAAACTATGTGGTTGGGTTGCCTGTTAATTACAGCAGAGTGCATTTATAATGATACGTTTGGTGAGTCAAACAGGCTGTCTATATAGATCAGCCTATAAGAGCCATCGTATCTTGAGGGGTTCTCTACCTGCTTGGTAATTGGAGTGGATGGAAATGGCTTCAAAGACACGGTGTTTGAGCAGGACTTGTTTCCCTGTCCATTCCTCTTTGTGGAGTGGGAGGTGGTCCAAGCTGAGTATTCTTAGATTCTTGCTATCTTGATCCCATCTTCCCTAACACTGCCCCAGACTCAACGGTTGAGTTTCCCAAATGGAAAAGGGACAGGAAAGGTCACTCCCCTAGTCTCCACCCTTGACATCTCTGCATTATCTTCCATCTCTCCTCAGCATCCCTTCTTGCCAGATCATTCCTGGAAATATTAAAACACATACTCAGCCCACCATACAGTGTGTAAGGAAAAACCCAAAAGAAATTAACAAGAACTTCAAGAGAGAGGAATATTGGTGCATGACCCGTAATAACAATTTCTCACATTTTCCAGCAACTCACATCTTCCCAGCCAATCCCTGAAGAAGGGTTTTTTATTCCATTCTGTGGGTGAAGAACTTACCTGGACCCAAGCTGGCAAATCATGGGTGCTGAGCAGCGCTTCAGAGCTGGGCTTTATTGTGTGGTGATGTTCTGACCCATAAACATGCTCTTTGGCGACTCTGGGATCTTTAGTGGGGAGGGAAGTGAGGGAAGCTGTGAAGGAGAAGTTTTCAGGAACTTCTGGCTGTACATTGGTTTGTTCCACCTTTATCTGTATTTATACATTAGGAAGAGGTTCCCGGATGTTGGCTGCACCCAGGAAAATGTCAGCTAAACAGTAATGGCAGCTAACACTTGCAGGGCTCTGAACTGTTTGTTACCAGCAATTCCACTACCTTTTGAGTTGGGGGGAATATGCCTATTCTCCCCATTTTTGAGGAAACTGAAGCTCAGAGAAGTGAGGTGTCTTAGCCAAAGTAACAGCTTTCAAGTGGAAGGGATGGTGTTCAAATACAGGTCTGTTCCAAATCTGCTGGAGGTGGTGGCTTGCCCTGTTGGAGACCCTAAGCTATGGTGGAGATAGAGGTCCAGAACTTAGGGGGCATCTGGTTGGAAGAAGAAGAAAAATCTGAAAGGGGGAGACCCAAGCCCTACTTTGTTGGAGTCCAGAGACTTCTAAAAGGACCGAAGGGACCAGAAAGTCCCCAAGAGAGGAAAGGCTCTCCCCATGGGGAAAAGTTTTGTCTGTGCTAGCCCTTGCAGCTGCCTGCCCTAAACAGAATGCAGGAGGCAGAGGTGGGACCATCACCCTGGTGGCTTACTAAACAAGGTGTCCAGGCCAGCTTTTGAAAGAGGAGAGAAAATAGAGAATGGCATTAGGGGGGCAGCTAAGAATAAAGATTTCCACCTGAGAAGAGTTATGAAGAAGTTTGTCCCTGGCAGGCCACCTGCTCAGGTTGCAAAGTTCTGCGACCTTTGGGCCTGTCTCCTCACAGCTCTTCTCCCTCTTGTGAGAGCTGTCCTTTCATCTCCAGAGCCATTCCAACCTCACGCTCAGTGGAGC
This sequence comes from Smutsia gigantea, assembly GCA_032199065.1. Classification (NCBI taxonomy): domain Eukaryota; kingdom Metazoa; phylum Chordata; class Mammalia; order Pholidota; family Manidae; genus Smutsia; species Smutsia gigantea. Next base: position 315,854 of record JAVSCE010006992.1, read on the forward strand.
GAGAACAAGACAAGGACTGACGCCAAGCCACCTGTGTCCATCACAACTGCATGGCCAGCTCCAGCTGGCGATGGAAGGACACCTTGGAGGGAGTGCAGAAAGCTGGGCAGAGGCAGGGATTGGGGCTAGATTCTGAGCTCCCCCAACCCTTTGGAACTGTCTCCACCATGAGACTGAGGGCTCCCTGGCAGCAGGGGCTGTATCACCCCATCAGGTCAAGGATTCTCTAAGCACAGAGATCCTTTTCCCTCCCAGCCTTAGGTGTGGAGAAGGACGAACAGTACGCTCTGTGGTGGGCAGGGTGCTCTTTTCAGTTTGGGCTCTGCACTGCCTCTACCATGTTCTGGTTTAAGGGATTAGTTACCAGCAGACTGTGTTTTTGCTTAAGTCTTCTTTCCTAAGAACAGTCTTAGAAAAATTCAATGTTTTCATCTTCCCTTCCTATTTTCCACCCTGAATTTCTTGGCAGGACAGATGGGAATACCATCTCATTTTCATGCTCTGTTAACCTATTAGCCCAGGCTACTGCCAGTTGGAATGGAAGCCATGCGTCAGCCCAGGTTCAATGTAGGGATTCTGGGTGATGTAGTTCCCTGCTCCTTCCTGCCCCCAGAGAAGGAAATGGCTTCAAATCTCAAAGTGGCTTCTGTGAGGGGGATCCTAATCTTTTCTTCAGAACTAATGAGAGTGATAGTATCACTGTAGTAATAGGAACAATTTTTCTTTATAACCTGGCACAGTTGAGTGATTTTCTGAAAGAGCAGGTTGCTTTGATAGCAACCTGCAATGCTGTTTCTGATAAGATTCTGTCCCCTGTCTGCTGGTGGAAGTTGCGTTTCTGGGGCTGGGGCTGGGGCTGGGTGGTGAGTGGGATTTGATAATCAAGAGGCTGCCTCTGCCTTCTGTGGAGACACACCACAGGGGTACACCACAGGGCTTGGTGTGCACGTATTGGTCCAGGCTGACGCTTATTCATTCACAGTGAAGTTTTACCAGCCCACAAGGGAATGAGAAAATAAGAAATATGTAACTTGTTCATCATAAAGTTAAAGGTATTTAAAGGATTGTCCTTTGGCTTTAGTTTTTTCTACTTTTTGATGTAGAAATATGTGGGATCATTGGGACATGGGTGGGGACTCAGTGGGGAAGAGGCCTCCCCTGCAGTGGGTCTCAAAGTGGTTACTTATGTATTTGGGACATTCGTAAAGCAGTGTTCATAAGTCAAGATATGCTGCTAGTTATCTGCAAATTCTTTGTTGTCTGTGCTGAAGAAAGGGAGAGGAGGGGATAATATAGGAATCGTTCAGCAATGCAAGTGGAGCAAGGAAGGAAAGTAACATTTATCGAAAACTAATTCAGAAAGGATCATTGACTTGCCCAAGGTCACCCTGATAGTTAATGTCGGGTCTGGGACTAGAATCTGTGTCTCCTAATGCCCGGTCTAGTGCATTTTCAAGTACACTGCTTGGATCATAGTACTGATCATGAGGATAGCGGGCGCCTATTGAGCACACACACCAGGCTCTTTGCCCGTGTTGCTTCCACAGCAGCCCTGAGAGGCAGGCTCAGGAGTTTGCCTAGTTACAGATGGGTGATTCAAAGCTATTTTCAGTTCAATTCAAGACACATTTGCTGAGTGTCCGCTAAGTTCCATCCCAGGTGCCCAACCGGGGACAAGAAATGGAACATTAATAAGACAGGCTTCCTATCCTTAAACAGCTCAGTGGGGCAACAATGCAATGGGTGATTTTGGTAAAAGTAGTGAGTCCCACGAGAGGTTTGTAAGGTAAGCATATGTGGTTGCTTGCTGGAGCACCTGGCCAGATGGCAGGGGAGGAGAGGAGGGGGCCGGCTCCTGGAAGTGAGGGGTTGTGAGCCAGGTGGAGAAGCAGTAGGGTGGGGACGGGGCATCCGGGAGACTGAACGGCATGGTGAAGCCCCTGTGCAGGGACAGGGGAGGTAGAGGATACCCGAGAAGAGGACACAATTACAGGCTTGAGTGTCACCGTGAGCAGTGGGACACCACGGAAGGTCAATCAGAGAAGTGGCATGATCTCATTCATACGTTATAAGGTGCTTCGTGGTTGCACTGGAGGAATTAAAGGAAAGGGTGGGGGGACGCACTGGGGCAAGGGCACCAGCCAGGGGCTTGCCCACCCTAGTCCAGCAGTGATGTGCCCTGAGCTGGGATCCTGCGCATGGAGAGGGGGCAGGTTCTGAGGTGTTTAGGAAATGAATCACAGGACCCAGGCCAGCTGGGTGTGGAGATGCGGGGGAGGAAGGTGTTAGTGTTGGGGTGGGGGATGGGTAGGGCTGAGATGGGGCTCTGTAGGTGATCAGGATGGGGTGTAGATGACAGGCTCACGGTGGGACATGAGGAATCTGAGTGGCTTATAAAACCTATCACCTTCTCTCCACCAGCTTTGTATGTCCCAGCTTTGCTTCCCTCTCTACAGCCAGCCATGAGGCCAGAGAAGGGGCAGTTGCAGGTGCATCTGGAACCTGGGGTGCCATTACCAGGGACTGAGTTACTTGGGAAAAAGAAAAAGATGTGCCTGGCCCCTGCCCTGAGCCCTGGCCCAAAGGACAGTGAAGGGATGTGTGACCACCTCCCTGCCCCACCATGTAGACAGAGCCTCATTAAGGACCCTTCCAGAGAACACTTTTCCGAGCCTCAATTCTCACGCTCCTGGGAGACAGTGGAGAAGTGGGTCATCTCGCAACTGGGACATCATTTTGGGGGCTTTCTTGCTCTCCTGTGGTGACTCAAGTGGAATGGCACTCTAAATAATTATGACTACATGCTATTCATTTGTTCCTGCCGATGAATGTCCGCGGTGCTCTGCACAAGGACACATACATACACACAAGACAGCCATAACTCGTAAGACAGGCCCTGGCCTCAAAGATCTCACAGACCATCAGGGGAAACAGGTGAGTAACAATGTCTATGATAAGGTGAGCATTGCTTCTGGAGAGGCACCTTAAGATATTTGCTTCAAGGATGTTCTTGGTGTGGAGGGGGCCTCGAGGAGTGCTTAAAAGCATGGGCCCTGGAACCACATGGCTGTAGTTGGATCTTGACTCCTCTCCACTCACCACTATGTGACCTTGGGCAAGTCATGTAACCTCTCTAGGCCTTCATTTTCCACCTATGAAATGGGGATAAAGCAGCATCCTTCTCCTAGAGCCACCACGAGGATCAAATGAGTTAATGCATGAAAAGAGCTGTGAACAGTGTCTGGCACAGAGCGAGCGTTCCATAGTGTTAGCTGGCATTATTTTGGTTGTCGTCATCCTCATGGCAAACTCAGAAGGAGTCTGCAGAGGTGGCGTTTACATTAAAGGAGAAGCTGCTGGCAAAAGCTTCATAGCGCATATGACATTTTAGCTGGGCAGGGAAGGTGATTTTCTGCTAAGGGAAAAAAATCAGGCATAGGGAAGCTGAGGCAGGCAGTGCGAACAGGAGCGAAGGCAGGGAAGTGTAAGAAGGTGGGGTACCTGTGGGAAGATGGCCAGGCCTCCAGGCTCCCTGGAAGATGTGGGAGAAGGAGGCCCTTGGAAGGCATCAGCTTGGGAAAGGCTGGAATCCCAAATAGAGGAATTTGGCTTTTATTCCTCAGACAAAAGTGGTCCTGAAAGAGTCAGTTATAGAGGAGTGACATGACCGGAATTGGTTTTGAGGACTGTGGTGGCATCTGTGTGGAGGACGGGTCAGCGACAGGGGGCGGCCAGGTGAGAGATGGCAAGCGTTTGGGCGAAGTCAGTACAGGGAATCATGGGCAAGTCTGGGGGACGGTGCCAAGCACTTGGCTACCTCGAGGCTGTGAGGTCAGAGGGGAAGCTGGACCGCTGGCCGTGTCCCTGTGCCTAGGACGTGTTCATTGTCATCATACTCTGGCAGCAGTGACCTGTTCCCCACCACACCAGTGGAGATCCAGGCTTGAGATGAAGTTCTCGCCAGCACAGGGAAAGGTTTCTGTCCTCCCCTGGACCGGTCCAGATTCCTCTTCTGTTTAACCCTCTCCTCTGCCCAAGACATGTTGGTGACCTGCACTTTACCATTCAGAGTATCTCATTACCTGAGTGGAGTCAAAAGGGTCTCTGTCTGTTTGGAATCTTTGAAGTTTTTCTTGGAGGCAGAGTGATAGACAAATCGACCCCAGGACCTCCTACCCTGAGTCTTTGCTTAAGTGTTCCACTGGTCTCCCCTCTCGCGTGCTGGTTCTAGAAACAGATTTTGCTGCATATGGTGAGAAAGCGCTGCTGTGCATCCCTCTTGTGTTTATTCCAATCAGTGTGTGGAGCTGGGGAGGCGTGGCTGGATGCTCTGCAACCCTGCAGTGCTCTCCTACTGCTGCCTAGATCCTCAGAGCTGATTGAAATGTGATGCGTGGACTTAGGAAGGAGAGAGGGAACACAGCAGCTTAGACCACCGGCATTGTCCTGGGTCAGTACCTCTGCGTCCCTCCCTCCACCTGGCTCTCCACACCCCTCCCACGCTAGGCTGCCAAACCAGGTATGACCTTTCCATGCAGCCCACATCTGGGAGCTAAGCCAAGCATCTTCCTCTCTCTGTGCCCGCAACCTCACTCCAGCAAAGCTGGACTGCAGGGCTGCATCCAGGGCTCAGCCTGCTCAGAGGGGAGCTAGCTCAAGGGCCATCCTACACACAAAGCTCTCTCTAGATCTACACCCCAGCTCCCTGTAGGAACCACAGCCCTGACCCCAGCTAGAATCCCATCACTTGGCTTTGTATGGGTCCTTGTATTTTGTAACTCTTTAGTCTCTTCTGACCAACAGCCCTGGAGATATGCTATCACTTCCCAGAAGATATGCCATTGAAATGGGACCCCTGGGTGGGGAGGGATCTTTGAATGGTTTGCCCCATACCTACCTACATGTGGGTAAAATTGCAGTATCTCCAGAATCTCTCATCTGGCCTTAGTGTATCTCCATATCAATAGGTAGTTACAAGGGGTGGAGAGAAGTAGTCCCTCTCCATATCAATAGGTGGTTACAAGGGGGAATAAGGGCATATCTGGACCTGAGAGGTTGGGTGGGGTCCTCTTTTGCAGTTGGGTCGTGAGAGACACAGGCAAGCAGAAAGTGGACAACTGCTTTTGTAAGCAGTAAACGGGTTTCTCCTGTTTTATTTCTCCCTTTGACTGATTTCAGTTTCAAAGGTAATTTGCCCCAGCCTGGGAGACAGATCTCCCCCCTACCCCGGGAGTTATGCTACATAATGAAGTAAAGAAAAATAGGGAACCTACAGGGTAAGGCCAAGCAGCAAGATTATTTTCTTGGAGAAAGGAGGTTTGAAAGACTTAGAAAGAGAAAGTGTACTTATGGACAGTTGGAAGAATGGGGAAGAAACTCAGCTGTGAAGTTTACTCAGTCACACACTCAGGAGTTCATTGGTACTTACAGCACCCAGGCACTGTTTAGGGCTATGATAGAGTTCAGTGGCAAACCAGCAGACACAGTCTCTATACTCATGAAGCACTCCCATTCGAGGGGAGAGAGACAAGCCACCCGGCCCTTAAAGTTCAGGATGAATGGGGTCAAATGAGCAGAAGTGCAGCTGTAATATCAGGAAGGTCTGTGTGAGTTGAGTAGAGCCAGGACCAAAATCACTTCAGGCATTTCTAAGTCAAGTGATTTAATGCTGAAAATTGGTTGACAAGGTGATGGAAGGGGTCAGCTGACCTGGGAATTAGCAATGGCAGGAAGCAGCTTCCACTCCTGGGCTAGAGGTGCTAGGGCAGGAGGCAGGGTGATGAGATCCCCCCAGGGTGGCCAGCAGAAAGTGAAGCCACAGTGGGTGCGTCCCAGTGGGAGCCAGAGCCCTGCGGGGACACTGCTGCCCATGTTCCCGAGGCAGAAAGGAAGGAAAGAAATGCCCAGGCTTTCCCTGTCTCCTGCCCTCTGTTTCCCGGCCAGAGGAGCCAGGTGACAGGGGAGGCCTACAGAGGTCCCTCCCCCACTCCCTGCTCTATAAAACACAGCAGGGGGAGGAGGAAGGAAATGGAATCTGGGGTCATAGGGGCCCCAGGGCTCAACCCAGACTTGTGGGATTGGGAGAGGCAAGGATGTTTTCCCACAAAAAGTGATCATCTCAGGTGGGGCCTGAAATATGTGCAGATGTTAATCAGAGAGGAAGAAAGGGAAAGATCATGTCATATGGAGACTCAGTTGCAGGTCTAAGGGCTTGAGTTCTGGGGACTCAAGAGAATGCACTGGCTGGAGGAATTGAGAACAGTGGCCTTGTGGTAAATGGGGAATGGGGCCTGGGGGCCCAGGGAAATGAGGTCAGAGAGAAGATTTTCGGGGGAAATAGAAGTAAGGTCCTGAAGGGCCTTGAGAGCAAGTCCGGGAGATTGGACATTAATGCAAAAGCCATGGGGTGCCCCCAAATGGTTTGGAGCAGTGACACAATTGCATCTGGAGTATCATTCCAGCTGCAGGGAATGGGGAGAGGGTGGGGAGACTGGAGGCAGTTAGATGGATAAGGAGACCACTGCTGATCTTGGCAAGCAAGGATGGTGGGGATAGAGGGATCTGGAGAAATGGAAGGCTTTCAAGCATGTTTAAGGGGAAGAACTGACTGGCCTTGTGAGTGACTGGTTAGGAGGGAGGTGAGGGGTTAAGAGTGACACCGTGGGTTGGACAACTAAACAAATGGAAATACTTTTTGCTGACAGCACAGAATGAAGAGCATTTGGGGGAAATAGGAGGAAATAGGATGCTTACGAGACTTTCCAACAGATGTGGCCACAGTAGAATTGTGTTTTCCTGGTTGTGTCTGTGTTCATCTGGACCTCCAAGAGGAGACCTTCCATTGCAGCCCAGGACTCTAAGAACCACCTCCCAGGGACCTGACAAGCGTGTCTCCATCCTAAGGTGCCATGTTCTTTTTCTGCTCCTTCCCATTTCAACCCCTTCCCATTTTCAGTCCAACTTTAGCATTTACTGAGAACCTGGCCTCTAAGGAAGCTATAATTCAGGTTCTTCTTCTAATCTGTCCAATTGTACCTGAACATATCCTTTTCTCACTTTGTCTCTTGTTAGCCACTGCTTGGCAATTTGCTCAAATCCATACAAGCCAGAAACACATAGCATAGGCTAATAGTGTAAGAACCCACACGTGGAGCAGTCCCACACCTGCTGGGAGGAGACAGGCCATCACAGGGGATGGAAGAAACTGGAGCAAGACGTTCCCCCTCTCTAGGCCTCATTTTTCTCCTATTTCAAGTGTGTGTGTTAGACTCAATGAGCTCATAATCACCACCTCTTCTTGTAGTCTCCAGGGGCCAGGGTTGGTCCCACAACAGTGAGCTCAGCCTCACATGATGAACCACGGTTGACCATGGCAGTGCCAAGCTCACTTCACCAACGAGGATTTGCCAGTTGTTGAGGGCATGTGACTTGGCTCTGGCCAGTGGGCATGCTTTAGTTTTCTAGGGCTGCCATAACAGACTACCACCAACTGGGTGGCTGAAAAGAACAGAAATGTATGCTTTCACAGATCTGGAGGCTAGAAGTCTAAAATCAAGGTGTCAGCAGGGCCACACTCTTGAAGGCTCTAGGGGAGAATCTGTTCCGTGCCTTTCTCTTAGTTCTTGGTGTTGTAGCAGTTTTGGGGGCTCCTTGCTGGGCACTACGTCACTGCAACTCAGCCTCTGCACCACGTGGTATTCTCCCTGTGTGTCTCTGTCTTAACGCAGTCACCTCTCCTCTGTGCCTTTCTCCTCTTGTAAGGACACCAGTCATATCAGATTAGGGGCCACCCTACTCTGGTATGACCTCATCTTAATTCATTATATCTGCAATGGCCCCATTTCCCCATGAGGTCACATTCAGAGGCACTTCAGCATATCTTTTGGGGGACACAGTTCAACTCATTGTAAGACTGAAGAAGAGTCTTTGGGGAGGCTTTCCTTCCTGATGAGGCAGCAACACCAAGGAGAGCCCACCACCCTGCCTGCCTCCTGTGTTTGACCCTGTCTTGGGAAGATACGATGCTGAGAGCTGTGGCCATCTTGAGTCTCTGAAGGGGGGACGCCTCTGTCTTGCACAGTTGTCCCACACAGCCGTCCTCTGGGCCTCTCTGCACAGTCGTCCTGCACAGCCGGTCCTCTGGGCCTCTGTGCTCGGCACTGCCACCACTCCAGCCTCTGCTCTGCTCGCCTGCAGCCTTGCAGCCATACCACCATATCGCGCGCAGAGCACTGGGCGGAGCTCTTTATATAGAGCTCTGTTTGCTTCCTTTCTTCCACCAAGGCTTCTGGGACTGGGCAGCATGGTTCATGGGAGGGAGGCAGTGATCTGCCCCTCACCTCATAGGCCTGGGAGTCTGGTCAGGACTTACATGGTCTTGTACCTGGCAGCTTTGCAAGAGTGCAGAGAAATCTAATTTTATCAGCTCTGTTGAATTAGCTATTAAATTCAAAGAACCTAGAACTCCAGGGTGCTGGATAGAATGCACCTGACGGATCTCCTAGTCTAGGCTGCTCATTTTGGGGAGTAGATGCTAAGGCTCCAAGAGGGTTTAAGGAGGCCTGCCCCGGAGCCAGAGCTAGTCAGAATCCTAAACATCAGCCTCTCTGACTTGCCACATTCATCTGAAAAAGAGCTGGCTCTTGAGTTCAGTCAGCAAATACATTTCAGCTCTGGGGTTGACACCTTCTGACATGGGCTGCCTGATCCTTACCTCTTGGTGTCCATGCTTTTGAATGTGGGCTGGACCTAGTAATTGCTTCTAACCAATAGGATATGGAAAAAGTAATTAGTTACCTATGTGGTTAAGTTAGAAAGGTCTGTGACTAGCTCTCTTTCTTTGTGTTTCTGACACCTGTCCTCAAGAACTTGCTCTGATGAAGTGAGCTGGAGAATCCCACATGACAAGAAGCTGAGGGCCACCATCTATCAGTGGCCAGCAGGGAACTGAGGCCCTCAGTCCAATAGACAGAAGAACTGAATCCTGCTGTGGATAAAGTGAAGGTTCCTATGGCCAGGATTCTCACCTGGCCCGGGTTGACTAGCTCACTACACGTGTGTAGACAATACGTCATTATTGACTCTATATAAAGAGCTCTGCCCAGTGCTCTGGGCGACATGGTGGCATGGCTGCATGGCTGCAGGAGAGCATATGAGACTGGAGTGGTGGCAGCGCCAAGGACAGAGACTGAGACGGCTGTGGGGGCAGAGAGGCCCAGAGTCAGAGACTAGCTTGCTGCATGCAGACTCTCTGAGTGGATGGGATTCTAGTGATTGACCTGCCACTATGGAAATAAAGTTGCATATAATCCTTTCACACCAAGAATGTTCCATTGTCATTTCTTTGGTCACACTGAATCCGTAGTGAACTTGTCTGGGGCTGAAACCCATTGGCAAGACACCCGCTAATAACTACAGAGTGAACTTGGAGTCAGATCCTTCCCCAGTTGAACTTTCAGATGAGAGCACATCCCCGGCTGCCATCTAGATTATGGACTTGTGAGAGATCATGGAACAGAAAACTCACTAAAGCCATACTTGGATTCCTGACCCACAAATGGTGGGGAAATAAATGTGCATAGTTTTTAGTTAGTTTTGTTATGTAGCAATAGTAACTAAGACAATTGCTCTTCTAGGATGATATTTGGAATTATATACCTAGCACATTAGGCAGCATAAGGAATGAAAAGAAATAGTTCATGTGGATTTACAGGCCCTCACAGTTTGATGCGCTAAAATCCAGTGTGTGAAATGACAATAATTAACATTTGATTGTTTCCTCTGTGCCAGGCATTGTGCTACTCTTTACATGTATTAATTTCATTAATTTTCTTTACATATGGGAAAACAGAGGTGCAGAGAGGTAAATAACTTGCCCAGGGTCACGCAGCCAGTAAATGATAGAACTGGGATTTGAACCAGCCAGTCTGGCTTCAGAGGGAAACAGGACAGCACTCATTCATTTGGAAAACACTTGAATGCCTCCTGTGTGTTTGCTGTTGTTAGCTACTGAGCATATAAAGATGTGCCCTGTTGTGAGGGAGCCAGTGCTCTGGCCCTCACTGGTAATGACATTGAGCAAGTTACTTAATCTTGGTATCCTCATCTGTAAAGGGGATGAGGGAAAAATACAACCCACACAGGGTTCAAATTAGATGAAGTGAGTTGGTGTTTATAAAGCACATGTAATAGTGCCTGGTACATGTAGGTGTTAAATAAAAATAAATGGCCATGTCATTAGAAAGCGACTACAGCATATGGAGGTCACAGGGACTCTTCTGCTCAGGGTGCAATGGGAGCACAGAGGGGGTGACTTCCTTCACCCCCCGTCTTGTGTACATGTCCTTTTGAGTCCCAGGTTTGTTGGTGGGCTTCCCATGCAGCCTGTGACCTTTTGCAATACTTCGTATTTCCTCATTAAGATAACTAGCAGTTCCGAAGTCGTATTTCTCCTGCCAAGATGCCCTAGTCTTAACTGATATTCACTTTTCCGCCTAAGTTGCTTAGGAGGAGAGACTTTTGAAAACAATCTTTCCAAGTCCCAGGGTTCTTTTGTACCTCTGGTTACCCCTTCCTGCGATGCACAGAGGCCCAGAAGTCCTGGGCATACTCCCCAGGGTCCCATCCCTCCCATTTGCTGATAAACTCTTCTCTTTTGGTCAGAACAGCAATCCCTCTCCATACTTTGCCCAAAGTCCAGAAGATTAAATCATTTGCAACAGAGGAAATGTAAAGACTCTGAAAATGCTTAATTAACTCTCATTGCCAAAATGAATCCCACAGATGATGAGAACTGTTTTTGGCCAGGCCGAGGGGATCGGCACAGAAAGCAGTGGCCAAGGGGTGCTTCAAGGAGGAGCTGGGATTCCAGGCAGGCTTTAAAGAGTGGTAAGGGGAGGCAGAGTGGAGTGGGGATGGCCATCAGCAAGCAGCAAGCTCCCAGCATGCCCGGCTGCCGTGAGGGGTGTGGTGGGCTCACAGTGCTTCCCCGCAGTGAGATTTCCTCTCTTTAGGGCACATGAGAGGATTACATCCCCCAACCCCTCACTGTTATGTGGGGGTCACAGGATTCCATTCGGTCAGTGGGTGTAAGGAGATGGTGTGTCACATGCTGAAGCGGGCGGTGCGGGCATCTTCTTCCTCCTGCCGTGGCAACAGCGGAAGCCTGTGTTGAGATGGAGGAGCCACCAGACTGACGGAGCCGAGGACAGAGCCGTCACGTAGAGGACATCAGCCTGGAACGTTGCCTGGATGCACGTAGACATCGTGTGAGTGATAAAAAAATATCTGTCTTATTAAGCCACTGGAGTTCTTGCAATGACCTAGCCTTCCCTGGTGTCAACAGAAGGGCCTGTGTGGAGTAGTGGGACGTGGGGTTCAATGAGATAAGGGGGACCAGGGTGGCCTGGTGTGGGGCACCAGAATCACCTGGGGAGCCTTTAAACCACCAGGAAAGTTTTGATTCAGTTGAGTAGAGACTGGGCATGGGTATGTCCTGCACAGGTAGGTGATCCCAAAGTGCCCCCAGGTTGGAGAACAATGGTGTGCCCCTCTTCACCTCTCATTACGACATAGTCTGGGTTATAAAGGAGACTTTATTCTTCAAGCCCTGTGTTTTGAGCTGTAAAAGGAGAAGAGTGTTATTGGATGGATAGGGCCCAAAGCTGACATTTCACATAATATATGTGAAAGGGCTTTATAGACTGTAAGGGGCTAGACGAAAGGAAAGTAGTTTTAATCTTGACAGGTCTGAAAAGGCAGGAGTCTCCACTCCACTCATGGGAATGTTCACTTTGAGAACATCTACGGCTGATTTTTCTCGTCTGGAGCTGGCTTCTCTGCTGCGGTCTGTCCACCGCCTCCCACCTGCCCCGGAACCTGCTGGGGCCAGATGGGAGCTGGGGTTCCCCGGGCCTCTCACCTGGGCTGTGGCAACCGCTCTGGCTGCTCTCCTGCCTCTGATGCTCTTTTGATATTTCATCCACTCATTGGATTAACACCCTGGTACCTGCGGTCCTCCAGATAACAAAAATTTGACAGCATCCTCCTTCCATTACAAAAATACCATTTTTTATTTTTATTAAAGTTTTATATATATTAAGGTCAAATAGGTTTATAATGTGAAGGAACAGTGCCTGGCTTCAACCTTCCAGAATTCCTCTCTTCAGAGGTAACCTTTCAGCTCTTTAGCTAGTTCCTCTGGCATTTTTTCTCTGTTGACTGGCTCTTTCTTTTCTTCCTCTCCTTAGAGACACTATCTGTTGACTCCCTACTACAGAGCTTGAGCCTTTAGCATTCTGATATTCCTCTCCCATCAGCCCCCAAAAGCAGAATCTGACTCCCCAACAGTCTCTCTATAAAGCTTTATCACTTCGGTTAAAAACAAGTATTTGGTGTTTACATTGACATTTATGGTTATATGAATACTATTTAGAAAAGAGCCATGTAGAATAACAATTTCTTTCTTAAACTATTTTTAATTTTCTTAGAGCTAATAATTGTTTTCTTTGTCTCTATTCTGTTTGTTCCTTTACTCACAGTTTAGACTTTGAGGAGGGATCTCAACTGAATGAATGTATTCCATCGGCCACATTCACCCAGAAACAGATTTTTCTCTATATGAGATGCTAAAATTTATAAATGAGTTAAGATCCTCCCCCGTCTCCCAAACTTAGGAGGGGCAGTCTAGAAGCCTCTTACACATTTTTCTTTAACCTTTGTCTTCTGGTTTCTGTTTCTAAGATTAATAGAAATTTCCTCTCAGTTGTGCACAGAGAAATGTATGTATTCAGAGTCTAGAGGAGCAAGATTTGTGTGTGGTTTTCTTTTTTAATCTACAAGCTCCCTGAGGGCGGAGTTCATCACTGAGCAGGACCACATCTCTTTATGAGACGGGGGCTCCCTGAGGGCAGGGCCATGTCCCCCTCAGACTGGGGCTCCCCGAGGGCAGGGCCGTGTCCCCCTCAGACTGGGGCTCCCCGAGGGCAGGGCCGTGTCCCCCCCTCAGACTGTGGCTCCCCGAGGGCAGGGCCGTGTCCCCCTCAGACTGGGGCTCCCCGAGGGCAGGGCCGTGTCCCCCTCAGACTGGGGCTCCCCGAGGGCAGGGCCGTGTCCCCCCCTCAGACTGGGGCTCCCCGAGGGCAGGGCCGTGTCTCCCCTCAAACTGGGTCTCCCCGAGGGCAAGGCCGTGTCCCCCTCAGACTGGGGCTCCCCGAGACCTGGGCTGTGTCTCCTTCTTTTTCTAAATCTTTTTCCCTCTAGCCCCAGCTACATGCCTAAGAAGGGGCTCCACATCTGGGAGATGGGGACTCTGCCTGGTACCGGAAACGCCCAGAAGCTGCTTCCCTCTCTGTCACTTCTGCTGTTGACCTTGCCCTTCAGGAGACAAAGAAAACATTCTCCTCAGAGACATCCTGAAGGGCTCTGTCGGGTCAGCAACTACCAACAAGCTCTGTCCTGCTTTGAGCATTTCAGAGGTATCAGTTCTCAGGCCCTGCTTGCTCCCTTCCCTCTCTTTTCCTTCCCATATTGCTTTTCCCTCTTATTGACATTGCTTGCGAAGAGATACTGAGATTGACATGAATAATAGATTATTAATTTGGAGCTTCTCCAGTGAGTGAGACTTGCCACCCTGTGAGGACACACGTTATGTAACCAGCAAATCGTGGTGGCATCAGAGGCAGCGTGTCTCCTGAAGAGCTTAAGATCAGAGGGTTGAGAGAAGCAGGGATGAAAGCCACTTCACAGGAGGGTCTGTGGGGAGCCAGGCTCTCCGCTGGCTGTGGCAGCTGCCTTCTCTCATTGGAGCCTCACAGTGACCGGCGAGGAGGCGCTGAAACCTCCCTGTGGACAGAGGATGTGCCGCCGGAAGCCGGAGCTGACGGTGCTGAGGCCTGCTGAGCTCCCGGCACCTGCGTGTGCTAGCTGGTTTGACCCTGGCATTTTCCCATCACAGTAAGTTGGTTGGGCCTCTGTCACAAAAGGCCTGATGAAAAAAGGGATCCTGAAGGAGACGTGAAAACAGGAAAACCAGAGTTAGGAGTTGTCATCCCTGGAGGATTTCTCCACCAGGGCCCTTGGAAGGTGACTTATGGCCAGAGGCAGCCCACACTACCTTCAGCATTGAGAGCCCAATGGTGCTCACGGCAGGGGATCCCAGGCCACCAGGCTTGCTTGGCAGGGCATTAGAGGCAGGCTGGGTGTTGGTTGGAAAGGCTTCTGGGATCAGTGTCTCAGAGGCAGGGGTCTGGCTCGTGGCTGCCATGAAAACGCTCTCAGGGCCCCTACACAGAGCATACCGACTGACAGCCCGGCCACTGTGCTCCCCGTCTACTGCCACGTTGGCATGAAGGCCACGCTTCACAGGCAGTGACGACTGGCTGGGACATGAAGGCAGACCCGCTCCTGTGAGATGGGGAAGGGGAGGCTTGGCTCCAGCCCTTACCGCCCCTCACTGGCCTTATCCCATTGGCTAAACTTCCTTCAAAAGGCACCGTAGGCTGAGAGTTCTCCACGCAACCTTCCTTCCTTCCACACGGGTCTGACCTCTGTTGCACCTGGACCCTTCTCCCATCCTCCTGCTTCCTCTCCATCATCCCTCACAGGGGTATCTTCTGTCTTGTGATCTTGCCATCTGCTTCTCAGACGCCTAGACCAATGCAGGCCCTTTATCTCCAACCCCTGCATCAGGCAGAAATGCTTGCTGCCTAGGCACCTTCCAAGACAGAAGCGACCGGTGGCAAATGTGTGGTGTTTATAATCCATCATGGACCATGACTTGATTGAACTGGTCCCTGTCCTGGGAAGGGCAAAGCCCTGTGGCTGGAGCGTATCTGGCCTGCGTAATTAACACACAGTGTCGTAGGAAATGAGGTCAGAGAGACGAGGGGTCAGGTCAGATGGGCCTCCAGGCCATCTTGGAAGATTATCCCCAGAAGCAGGACCTGCTCCTTGCTCTCCAAGACTGAAGTATCAGAGGTGGCTTATTTCCCCCTAAGGCCCCTTCTGGTGCTTCTTTATCAGCAGTATCCAACTATTCTATCACAGGAGGGATGCTTCAAGGCTAGGGGTCCAAGTCCAGAATGCCTGGCTCTGCTTGGCCATTAATTAGCCTGGGACCTTGGGCAAGTTAGTTAACCTCTTGAAGCCTCAGTTTCCTCACCCACACAAGTGATGCTAATGACAGTAGTAATCGTAGCTAACATGTGTGTCTACTTTGCACCAGGCACTATTGTAAATGCTTTGTATTTGCATTGTCTGTGAGGTGGCTGCTATTATTATCACCATTTTATAGGTAGCCAAGGTACAGAGCAGTTGAGAAACAGGCGTGGGATCATGGCTGGTGAGGAGCCAAGGCGGGCTGCAGACCAGGGGCCTTGCTGCCTGACCCCTGGGGTGTCCTGTCTCTGAGTGCTCACCTCGCGGAGCCGGCGGGAGAGCCTTGGGAGGTCCTCCCGGCTCCCTTAGGGACTTTCCCCAGCCTGACGCACGGCTGGGCTCTGACTCTATGACACTGTGTGCACATGGGGCACTTCACTTCATCTTTGTATTTGTCTTTCAGGAGAAGCACGTTTACTGGGGACGTCCTATGTGCCAGTCCCTGTGGCAGGTGCTGAGATAGAGAGGTGAGCAAGCTAGACTTCTCCCTGACCTCCCAAACATTGCCATCCAGGGGGGAAGACAGGTGTTAAACACAGTTATGCAGGTGATTAATAATTACAGTTGGGGTGTGTGCTATGAAGAGATGCAGGGCCTGCATGAGAAAATGTAACAAGGTGACAGGGCCTGTGTGTGGGAAAGACTGACCCTGAGACTCAGCTCCTGACACTTTCAGTGTGACCCTTGTCTGATGGGACAGCCCCAGTCTGAGGGGAGACACAGCCCTGCCCTCGGGGAGCCCCAGTCTGAGGGGGGACACGGCCCTGCCCTCAGAAATGGAGCTCAATACAAATGCCCACTTGTATTACAAAAGTCAAGAAATCGGTGGGTCAGCTCAGCTGGTTAGAGCTGCTGCTCACAAGGAAAGGGGAGATATGCAGGGGCCTGATTCTGCAGGTACAGCTGAGGTCAGTGAGCAGGACACAAGGCAGCGCAGAACCTCTGGTGAAGGCTGAACAAATCCTGCTTGACAGGCTCAGGCTGGCATTACAGGATCCTGCCCCGCACAGGCCGAGCCCAGTCCTGCAGAATCTGTTTTCAATGGCCTTGTGGTAAGAAGGGTCCAGGCAGAGGTAGAAGCAGGAGCAGGAAACAAACTTTAGGGACCCAGGGTGGGCACTAAATAAATTAGAGTTGTTATTCTGGGCGAGTGAGGGTCACAGAGTCAGTAAATAACACAGAGGAGCCTCGGAGCCATTCGCCACCCCCCAACTCCATTATCAAAGGTCCTATTTCAGGAGCTTCCAGAAAGATTTATCTCCGTTTCAGTACCTGGCTCTTCAGAGTTGGAAATTAAAGTGAAACTGAGGAGCAGAACCCGGGGCTATGGCAAGGCACTCTGTGTGGGAATGGGTGCTTACCAGGAGCGCTGGAAGGAAAAGCTAAGCCAGCTCAACAAGCGGCTGTGCAGAGGAAGAGGATTTTCTTTTTTTTAAAGAGAAGTAGTTGGGCGAAATTTTCTAATGAATCCTATCCAACCATAAAATCATGTTAAAAATGAATCCTATCTGACAATAAAATAAAAGTGAAACAAATTACTAGGTTCTCATATGTGTAGGACAAATTAATTTCATGTTTAGAATACTAATTGCTCGCTGAAGGGTGTGTAACCATGTGCTGTCTGAATCTAGCCTGAGTCTTAAATCTTGGAGAGGCAGGGGTCCGGTGGGCTGCGGCCTGGCCTGCAGTCCTCTGCTCGGGCCCTTCCTTTGCCCTGTCTTTCTCCAGGGCCCACGGCTCAGTTGGTACAACATCGCTTGGCAGGTCTGAGAGCTCTTCAATATTATGCTAAATTTTCTGGTTCCCTCAGAGGTGTCCCTGTAAACAGCAGTTGGATGTGAGCTCCCTCAGGGCAGGACTGTGTCCCCCCTCAGACGGGGGCTCCCCGAGGGCAGGTCTGGACCTCCGCTCAGATTCAGGGCAGCCTATGACCCCTCACATCAGGTGAGGATTTCCAGAGGGGAGGGGATCTTGAAAAAATCTATTTACTATCTTCTCTGAAAAATGAAGGACACGACTTATGCTCTCAGGGATTCATGGACCCTGTGCTGGCTTCCTGGGTCTTATCAGAGGGAGACAAGGAGGCTGGCTGGGGTATAGACCTGGTGTAGCGGAGGTGCTCCCTTGCATACTGCGATATGACAGACATGCTGCTTCCCTTTGCCTTTTTCACCCATAATGCCTCATGGTGGGAAATGTGAGTTGATTCCCAATTATGCATGTGAGTGATTATCTGCATGTGGAGTGTTGAAAAACCCACAGACTGTCTGCCCTGTCTCAGAAACTCCTGCGTCACTTGCCCCAGCTTGAGTCGGGCTTGTTCAGAAGATGTTAGGCTCTTGTCCTGGGGCCCAAGCTGTGACTTTCATGGTGTCCATATGGCTCTTTCTCTGGGCAGGACTGTCCTAACAGCTCTATATGTATGGCAACCCTATGCCTTCTGGGGTGATAGGCTCTTTTGTGCCCATTTTACAAGCAATGCAAACAAGACCCCAAAACTTTACTGACTCATGCAAGACTGCACAGCAACCAAGCTTTTGAGATGGGATTTGCATCCACATCTGCTGAATTCTTCTCCCACTCTATGCTTCCACACTACCACGCATCATTAGGAACGTCGACCTGTCCCCACTCAACCCCCAGATGTAATCACATTCTTTAAATATTACCCATACACACACCCCTTGATCTCTTTCATTAAGACAGAGGATTGAGAACTGGTACATGCGTTTTTCTTAAAGTCTCTGGGCCACAGTATGGAGCGCCAGGTCTGGTTTTCAGGCACATAGCCAGGCTGGTGGGGAGGTGGTCTGGCTGGGATGCATCCTCTCTGCCCATAGGTCTGAGTAAACACCTGTTAGGTGCCCAGCAACATGCCAGGTGCAGACATGGAAACCTGGTGCATGCTTGTGGACGATACCCCCTTCTGATGTCCATCACCCCAAGTGTCTGAGGGGCTTGTCCTGGCTTTGTTCAGGTAACGTTAACTTCAGTTGAGACTAGCTGTGTGACTTTTGAGTAGTGTCACACCCTCTCTGGGCTCAATCTCCCTGGAGACAAATAGAGTAATCCAACAGCAGTGAAGGCCTTCCAGGTGTGATATGCTGGGATCTATTCACCTGTCTCTTTTAGGGTAAATGGTGGGTGTAGTGGGGACAAAGCATCTTTTCCTGTTCACCTCTATGCCTCCCATGTCTGTCACTCTCCTAATGACCTTTGCACCCTGGAAATGCTGAGAACATGGGTGTCTGTCTGTCTCAGGGAGATAGACTGGTGACCAGGAGTGCACACAGGTGATAAAATGTCAGGCTGCTCCTTGAGGCCAGGCTCTGTGGCTTTGCTTCTCTGGCTCCCAGTGCATAATACAGTGCCTAGCATGGTGTTCATGCATAGTAAATGATCGAGGACTAAATAAATAAAGGGATGAAGAATAAGCACACATGCTCAGGACTTACAGCCCCTCCAGAGGACAGCTCCAGGTTGGGTCCTGCTCCCACCTGGCCCCATTCCCTGCTCCAACCCCCTAATCTGGACGGCAACCGCTTGCCCTTCTAGCACGTCCTCTTCTGTCAGAGGCTGAAAACCTTGCTCTGACAATTACACTCTCTCGCGGTTCCCATGCCGCTGGGTGTGTCAGCTGTTCCCCACGTTTCCTCGCTTTGCTCAGTTTGCTGGGCCATCTCCGCTCCTGCTCTAGTTCCTGCATTTATTTCCTCATTATGAAGGAGCACTCTCACACAGAGGAGAAGGACTCCAGAAGGGAACTGGCTTGCCTGAGGGTTTCAGCCCTGGAAAAGTTCACTATGGATTTGGTGAGACTGAGAAATGACAATGGAACATTACTGGGGTAAAAGGGTTTATACCCGGCTTTATTCTCCTGGCGGTAGGTCAAGCACTAGAATGACATCTGCATCCAGCAGTCTGCAGGTCCCTACTCCACCTCCGTCTCTGCCTCCACCCAGACCAGTGGGCAGGGCTCTTTATATAGTGACTTAGTCAATGATAGCTTATTGCCTAGGGTGTGGAAGCAGTAGCCTAGCAGGTAGGCCAATTACATCATCAAGTAGTTTAGGGCCAGGTGAGGATCCTGGCCCTAGGAACTTCCATTTTCCCCACAGGAGCCCTGTCTCCTGCTTCAGCCCAGGGATGTGGAGGGAGATGGGATGCCTGAGCAGGTGCAGCCAACCAGCCTTCTGGGGGACAGCCCATTGAAGCTGGGACGCCTCCATAGAGAGCCTGGATATGGCATAATTACCTGCCCATTAATATGTTAGTCTCTCGTTTACAGAATGAAGGCTGCTATTTTATTAACTGCTGAGAGGACATATAGTGCTGGAAAAGTAGCTGGGCTGCAGCTGAGTGTTTAACATTTTAATTAAAGCCTCTCTGATAAATATTTACCATTGCTTCTGATTCTGCCTGGAAAAGACAGACAGAAAGGAGAAAGAAGGTAGAATGAGAGGAAGGAGAGAAAGGAAGAGTAGAGGAAGGGAGGAATGAGGGGCCCACAATGAGGAAAAGATCCATGGAAAAGGAGCAAGAAGAAACCGCCCTGAAGCCCCCCACCAGCGAAGCCAGGCTCTCGTGACCCTATTACACTCCTGCAGGCCCCTGCCGTGCTCTGATCCGTGGAGCTGCAAACTCATTCACTCCCCACTGTGTGCTCTGTGGTTCTCCATCCTCTTTCTTGGCCTGCCCACATGGCCTTGAGTCTCCAGTCCCCACCCCCTCACCTCCCTATCCCTTATTGCCCCCCACAGCCCCCTCCAGTCACCTACTTGCCAAGGCCCTGTCCCTCAGGCAGCAGAGGTCGCAGAGGCCAACCCCTGGGTGTCCCTCTGAGTGAGGGGCTGTGGCTCTCACCTTGAGGTAGACCTCCTTGTCTGAAAGACCTGTTTCTCAGAGGCCTCCTGTGTTGGGTCAGCTGAGCCACAGTGAGGAGCAGACATGGCCAACTGGAATGGCCATTTGACCTCTGTAACAAGTCAGCTGGAGGGTTAGGTCCACAAGTGGATTTGGACAGGAAGGGGCTCTGAGTTGGGTTCAGGAGCCTGAGCTGTCTTCCCCACTCTTTTTTTTTTTGGAAATTCAACCATCAGCTCTGTTGAGTGTAGCTGCGTGTGTGTGTGTGTGTGTGTGTGTGTGTGTGTGTGTGTGTGTCCCCTCTCTGCTGCCACCCCTCTTTGATAGCCTTAATTACAGCAATTTAGGAGGAAGGCTCAAGATTGCAGAGTAACCCTATCAATATCTCACTTAAGAACGGATTTCTGTCGGATGGTATCAGAGGCCTATAAATGAGAAATATGAGACTTGTTCTCAGGTAGCCTTACACATACACACATACGCGCACACGCACACACCTCTGATGAATTATTAACACGTGATTTCCTTTCTGCCTCAGGCACTGGGAACAGCTGAGGGCTTTATTCAGCTACAGTTGGAGATGAGTGTTTCTACTGGAGCTATTTGCCTAAAACACATGGAAATAAACATAAGAAAACTCTGTGTTCTGGGGTTCCCTGTTGGTGAGGAGCCAGAAGCTGGCATTGCTTTGTGCACCTCCCGCTCCTGTTTGTTGGGAGAGGAAAGGTCATTTCCCCCAGCCTAGGGGCAGGGTCACGAAGGGGCGGACAAGGCTGTGTCCATGCCAGGTGGAGGAGAGGCCGGGCTCACCATCACCCTTGCTCCCTTCCCTTGTCTTCCTCTCGTTCCCTGTGGATCCGGAGCCGCAGGGACTCATGCCCTGTGCTTCCTCAACCTCAGGGTCTGCAAGTGGGCTACTCATTTTTTGCATCTTAGCATTGGCAACAGTGCATCCTAGTGGAATCAAAGTGGGCTTCGTGATCTGACAGATGCAAGTCACTTGCTGACTATGTGACCTTTGGCAAGTCACACGTTCTCTGAGCCTCCATTTCCTCAGCTCCAAATGGGGAAACAGTTGTGCCCATCCCATTGGAAAATATAAAGCCCCTACAGCAGAAGGGTGCGGGGTAGTTACTTGGATGGTGGAGGGGACAGGGTGATTTCCGGGTGTGGTTGGTTCTGGGTGCCACACCTTAAAAAGGACACTGACCAATTCACTTTGTCCAGAAAGAGGTGACTAGGGTGCTGAATGGTTGGAAAAACATGGACAAGAGCAAATCAAAGGGACTGAAGTGTTTATTAGCCTGGGAAGTTATGTCTCAGGATGATGTACTTGCCGTCTGTAAGCACATCTTCTTGCTGAAGGAGGATCAGAAGTGTGTTCTGTGAAGTCCCTCAATGAGAAATAGAAATTACAGGAAACATTTAGATTAATAAAAAGAATATTTTAGCCAGCAGAACTGTGTGATGATGGAACAAGCTACTTCGGATAGTACTGTGTCCCCACCACTTCAAGAGAGTCTGAAGAACCTCATGGCAAGGATGTCAGCACTCCCAATTGGGGGCCGTGATCTCGTGCCAGGAGTCTTCAGTTCCATGCGGAGGGGCCTTTGTTAGAGCAACAAGCCCCTCCCATTTCACGTCTCTCACTTCCACTCAGGGAAGGCAGTTCCTCTACTGGCAGGTTTGGAGGAGGCTGTGAGTGGTCTCCACTTTGGGGAACTTCTTGATGATAGATGGCACATATTTTCTACTCCTCCCCACCCCACAGAAAGGGGGATGGGACTGTAGGTGTCCAGCTCTGCCTGAGACTCACTGAGTCTTGTCAAATTCAGCCACTGAGCTAAGAGACCCTCGTGTTGTCTCCACTGTCTCAGTATTACTGGTAGTATTTTGGTCTCCATCTGCTTCATACCTGTATCTCTTTTGTAGAAAGCTCTGAACTAGGTGTGAAAGGAAGGGAGTTAGTCATTGGCTCTGTAAGATCCTCATGTAGGTCAGCTTCCTAAGGTTGGAACATTGAGTAATCAGTGCCCATTTGCTTTCAGATCTGTTCCCTTCTCTGCATACTACATTCCCCAGCCTCTGGTCAGCGTCAGCCAGTGGGAGGAATAGTGGGAGACTGCAGGAAAGAGAAATTGAAAAGCCAAAGTATTTCACCCTCTTCATCCTGCATTATTGGGTGTCTTGAGAGTGGCTGAATCTTGAGTCTGGCTCCAGCTCCTGCCGAATAGCTTTGCCATTTTCTGGTAATAGCACTTCCTTCTGTGCCTCCAGCCCTAAGGGTTCTAGTGGATTCTTGCTCTTGGTGACTTCTGGTGGCTTCCCTGTCCCTTTTTTGGCTTCTCAGCTCTTCTAACACTCGTGTAACCAATGTCCTTTATTAAATCTCTCTGTTGGAAATATCTACAGTGGTTTATATTTTTTGAACAGACCCTGACTGATACAGAACATAGTTTCCACTTGGGGAATTTATCTGGCTGATTCCCTGGATGACAATTTTCTCCAAGTTCACCATGTCATTCACAAATTCCTGGGCATCTGTCCAAACCTCAGGCCCCTGACCTCTATGTCTATGAGTCCTGAGTGTCCTAAAGAGGGATGAGGTCATGGAGGCCACATGGGGTATAACCCAGTCCAGGGTAGAATGAATAGCCTGCGGGGCCTGGCTTTCCCTGCCCTGAGAAATCAGTCACTGGGCACTCCTATAGCAGTGTGGGTGTAACAGTCCATTGCTGGAGGTGATTTTTTAATCTGGTTTGACTTCCCCATGATGGGAGGAGCAGAAAATATGTGCTTCTATCAGCAGAAAAGATCCCCGAAGTAGAGAACAGTCAGATCCTCCCCTAACTCAGTCTGTACCACCCCAGGTTGTCAGCCCCACCTCCTCCACTCCTGGCTGCTCACCTAGATTCAGCTCACCAAACTGTCCTTCATCTTGGCTTCTGAGTAGTCTGGTCCAGACCATCTGCTCCATGGCATCCCTGGCTGTGGGGCTCCAGGCCCTTTATTCTGTATCCATCTTTGACCATGCCTGCATATGACAGGCTTTGTCAGAGACAGGTCTCTTGAGTCTCCCTCAAGAGACTCACAGCTGTCATCACCCATCAGAGAGCCCCTTTCTATCTGAGAACACGCACAGAAATGCAGCAGCCATTGGTGTCTCTTTTCTATGGACTGGAAATGGGGCAAGCCTGGGGCTGCAGACATGGAAGTAGATGCCATGGAGGAGCTGTCGCACCAGTTTCCTTCCGCATCACTGTCTGCCCACAAGCGTCCTTAGGAAGTTGACTTAGAGCTTCCTTGCCTGAAGACAGAAGTAGATGACTTAATATCCCATGAACACTGTGAAAGGACCTCCAGAGTTTCAACCTACAAACTAATCGTTACCATAGTCTTTATTATTGTCATCCCCATCACTGAGATGGCCATGAACTCTACCATCACCATATCCAACATCACCCTTATCACTGGCACAACCACCAACAACAGTGTTACCGTCCCCACTGTCACCACTACCACCTCCATCACTACCCCCACCACTATCCTTAACACCCCCCTTCATGACCACTGCCACTATGAGCAATCATCTTCATTACAACCACCCGCCCCAAATCAGCACGAGATACCACCAACCTCCACATCTTATACATTATCTACCAACCATCCTTACTCTTCTATAAGGGTTTTTCTGGACCGAATATTACTGGGGAGAGTGGCTTTGGGGCTCGCAATGGAGAATATCATACTTAAATAGGAACACAGCAGAGCAGTAACATGAAATCAACATATATGGGAACTGAGAGGAGTTACCTCTTTTGCACAGAGCATTTTTTTAAAGGGAGAAGCTGTGGCTAAAGGGATGGAAGGGGAAATCCATTACTGGAAAGGGAGTAGCCAGGGAGGCAGCAGACCCCATGCCTGGTATTGGCGAAGGGAAACCAGGAGCTACATAGGGAATCAGAGTAGCTGAGTGATGGGAGAAAAAGGTTAGTTATATTGCCTGTTCCCTTCCTTTGGATGGCACACAAACCACCTCAGCTCCCTGGGCAGGGAACAGCAAGCCTGAATGTCTGGGAGCTAGCCTTGGTGCTCTCCCAATGGACATAAACAGAACACCGACATCAGACAAGGCCACCTGTGCCCACGATCAGTTAAGACTAAAACAGATCTATTCTGCAACCATGTCTGAACACAGACCAGTGTTGTCCAAACTGTAAAATACCAAACATCCCCTCTCCCAGCTAATGTGAGCCAAGGCTGCTTTTTCAGCAGTGATAGCTCCAGCCTTGCTCTGGTTTGCCCTCCCTATAGATCAGACAGATTGAGATCCCCAGTCACAGGACCATTCCCGTTTCCTGACAGCACTCAATCCTGAGTGAACTCTTTCCTTGGATCCTCCCCAAGCCACCTAAGTAAAAGCCCAAATCCTAGAACAGCTCCTCCCTAGCTCTGCCCTCTTGCTGAGCTGCCCCATGTTCCCCATGATGTATGTTTTCCTTCACTGCAACAGGTAATAAACCCAACTTGTTCTACTGCTGGTGTGTCCCTGGGGTCTTTGGCTTAAGGCCGTTGATAGAGGTAGGGAAGGGTATTACCTCCAGTGAATCCGAAGTGATGAACTGTGCTTTTGCCCCATAGGAGTCTTCCTCCCCCCAGAAGGACATACGGGGTGGCCAGGGTGCTGTGCGGCCAGGTGGCCTCAGCACCGCCTTCGGGGACTGACTTCTCCAGATGATGACTCTGACAAGGAAACAAGGTCTGGGTAAGACCCAGGTTTCCTCGAAAGTAGTGGTCAGTAGGCCATGAAACTCCCTGAACTTCTCATCGAAATGCAGGCTCTGGACCTTACTCATAGAGTTCTCAAAATCAAAGGCCTGAAGTCTATTATTTTAACCAGCTTCTCAGGTGGTGATTCACTTGTAACAAAGCTGGAAAACCTCAGGCTGTGGGGCCTGCTGCTCTGGGGCCTTCCAGGTCACCAAAGCCTCAAGAGAAGCACTGGTGGCGCTGGGCTCTGCAGCCTCCCGCAGAGAGAACTAAAGAACATCCCCGACATGGAAGCAGATACCACGGGAGAGCTGCTGTACCAAGTTTCCTGGAAGCCATGTACCCCCAGGGTCAGGCCCCTGTGGTGTTTCTCTTTCATCCTGGAAAGGCCACACGCGGTCAGATTCCTCACTGCGCACCCTGGCTGGCTGGCACCATCTTCTATGGGTCAGGGCCTGAGCCTGCCCAATAACATGCGAAGTAAAGGCATCTGCCTCCAGCAAAATGTGTCTCAAAAGGGACGCACACTCCGTATCTTGAAATGAGTGAAAATGTTAACCAATAGATCCATCATCCTGGCCCCCGTGTCTCTGAGCTGAAGATGTGGGGAACACAAACCAATAATGGCATTTACACACACACACACACACACACACACACACACACACACACAGTTGTTCCCTCACAGAGGCCAAGGAGGCAGACGGCTCTCATACTTAGAGGCTTGCACAACCTCCCCATCCTCCTAGTCTTTTATCCCTTACTGTCTTCACCAATTCAACCCCCTTCCATGAGGAGGTTGTGGCCTGGAGAAACCTTAGGGTCAGACCATTAGCTTGGGTTCATCCTTGCCAGCCACACCCAAAGGTTAGGCTCTGCTTCATAGAGCTGCAGCTTCAGCAATATTCCTTTTAACTCCGTTCCACCCTTATCCATCTCCAGCAATCTGGGTCCCAGGAAGTACTCCTGCTCCTCAGAGTTGATGCTGAAATGGGTTAAGACTTTAGGGCTGTTGGGATATGGGCAAAATGTATTTTGCATGTGAGAAGGACATGAACTTGAGGGATCTAGAGGGTGGAATGTTATGGGATCAATTGTGTCCCCACAAATTCATTTTTTGAATACCCTAGAATGTGACTCTGTTTGGAGACAGGGACCCTAAAAAACTAGTTAAGATGAGGCCCAGAGAGTGGGCCCTAATTTAATCTGACTGGTGTTCCCACAAGAAGAAGAGGTCAGGATGCACAGAGAGAGACACCAGGGATGCCTGGGCACAGCAAGATGACCAGGTGAAGGGGCTGCAAAGGGTAGTCATGAGGGAGAGGCTCAGAGGAAACCAGTCCTGCTGGCCCCCTGATCTGCTTCCAGCCTCGAGAACTGTGAGAAAACAAATTTCTAGTTAAACCACCCAGTGTGTGGTGTTTTGCTACAGTAGCCTGAGCAGACTGATACATCTCTCTTCCTGCTTTTGACTCCTTTCCACCTTTATCCATCCTCAGCAATTTGAGGCCCAGATTACATCCCTGCAGCTCATTCTTTGGGTGTGGGAGAGCTGCCTCATCACTGATGTGAAGCCTTGGTGGGACAATATCATGTCATGCAGTTTAGCATTTTCCAAGTGGTCAGAGTGGCCCTGCAGTCCAGCTGTATCCAGCCAGCCATGCCCGACCTGGAGCCACTGGGCTGCGCATTCTTCCCTCCTCTGGCCAATCCAGCCGGTGACTCTGACCGCAGAACAGCATGGCAGAGCTGGGCTGTCCAGGCTTTGGGGCTGGAGATTCCACGTGAATCCTACTCTGCTTCTTTTAACTGTGCAAGCTTAGGCAAGGTAGTAGGCTCTCTGAACCTCAGTTTCCACATTTGCCAGGAGAGAATGCCACCATCTCTATCCCCATGGGGTTGCTATGAGGATTAGAGATATGCTGGCAAAGCACTGGCACAATAAACATTCAGCTCTCACTGGCCTGGGCTCTTCCTTTGCCTTATGCCAGGCTGGCCTGACAGCTCTCAGGGCAGCATTGTATTGTAAGCCTCCATGTCCTTTCTTCCTTCCTGGTTGCCTGTCTTTTATCCTTATTGTCCCCATTGCAGACACCTCAAGTGAGAGCTTCGTCATCATTCCTTGTGCCCTGGCTTCTAAGAACTCCTCTGCCTCCCTCCTCACCCCCAGCATTACATAGGGTGGTGGTTGTCTTTGGTATCTGACCCCTGGGTACCAACCATCAAATCTGTGCCATTCATGGAACACCACAGCACGTGCTTCTGTCCTCCTCCACAGGGGGGAGCTCCTTGAGGACGAGGCAACCTCCTTTCCTCCTGGCTCCTGACCCCACGTAGCCCCGCAACTGGCATTCATCGCACATGCTTGGGTTTGACTGGAAGATGCCAAAGTATGCCCAGACCCCATGAACAAGGACTAGTGATCCCAATGATGGTGGTACTTCGTTT
This sequence comes from Smutsia gigantea, assembly GCA_032199065.1. NCBI lineage: Eukaryota > Metazoa > Chordata > Mammalia > Pholidota > Manidae > Smutsia > Smutsia gigantea. Next base: position 343,091 of record JAVSCE010006992.1, read on the forward strand.
GGCGTGGACACTTCTGGCCTTTATTTTCAGCCTGATTAAAACTCCTTCCTGATCCTAACACCACTGAGCACCTCAGTTTATTAAACTAGAAAATGGGGAGAAGCTCCATAACCACAATCTGTTATTAAAGTAGTTCCAGCCTGGACCTGGAGAAGAGGTGTCTCCATTTGCCTGTGCCTGCGGGAAGGTGCAGAACTGCCTCTTTCCTTGTTCTGCTCCCTGCCCCCCACCCTCCAGACCA